>CM062804.1:47239732-47794973 GCA_031772625.1 Pinus tabuliformis | reverse complement strand
TAATACTCTGAGCAATTAACTGCAAACTTTCAAAAGATTTGGTACTCCTTGTCTCCTTCATTTTGAAGGTAATTTTTTCAACTTCCTTTTCTTCAACAACTTCATACATTACATTATTTTCTGCAACTTCTATAAGTTATTGCACACAATAATCAATATCTCCAATGTCCAGGGAAAATGAAACTTTTGATAGGATGAAATTGACAGTACAACCTAAAACATGCAATTCATAACCCCTTGTTAATATTGTAAGTAGTGTTTTTGCAATGAACTACAAATTCTGCTGTCCTAATTCCTTTGCACATGTAGCTAAGAAAGCCCCGCCTCATCTCTTACAAAATGAGGGTGACTCTTCAACATCTTTGCAATATGTTGTATAACAAGAGGAAGCTCTAATTCCATTGTTTCCAAAGGCATAAGTTTCAATAATTTCACTATATAATGACTAACTAAAATATCAACCACATTTGAGTGAGATATCACCAACTTATTTATATCAGGTAGAACATATTTTTGCAGAAGTTCTTGTATTTCAGGGGAGATAATACTTTTGTTATCACTATTCCTCCTTACTTTCATATCTGGCTGATCAAATGTCGTTTCACTAATCTCAATTTGATGATCATGTTTTTCTGGTTCTACAGTTGAGGACATTACATCAAAAAACTGAAACTTATCTAGTATAAAACAAATCAGCCATATAAGTATATTGTTATTATCTTCCTCAGGGAAGCCGTCATTTGAAATTCTCTCATCAATAAACTCACGTAAGAATCCCATCTTATGTGACCAACAATACAAGTAAGGGTTTCTAAGCAAGAATTCACAACATTTCCCTCCCTATCACCTTTGGCCTCAAACAACAACTGAAAAAGAGTGGCACAAATATTTGCATGAGATTTCCCTGCATAACATTCCATATACACTAGAAATGTCAATAGATTGTAGCAAGTTATGGTAATAAAAAGATAGAAAAAGTGCTAACCACTCCAATGTCACTCACAAATATAAACATATAAACACATACAAACTCAAACATTATATCTTACCTCAGATAGATTTCCAACATCTAGGATATTTCTAAACCATGCCATTTCTCTTGATCTCCTATGCTTCTGCATAACTAAATAAACTCCAATCAACATCTAGACTGATTTCAACACAAGGAAGAAAATAAGAAGAATTGGAAAGGAAAGGCATGTTATCAAACCTAAATGTGAAGAATGTCGTTGAAGAAGTCCACTTCTACATCTATGTTGGAAGATGCTTGCATTAATTCAAAGTTGCAATACCAGAAAGGATAAGTACCATTGAACACAGTAAAGCCACCCATTCCTATAGTGTAATGCTTACCTATAAAATATTTAAGATGGTGACATACAAATTTACAATAAGTAATAAAAAAAATAGCATTTGGATGGAGATCTATGAACTCGTTATACCCTTATTCACATGTGCGAGATTTTTTTTATAAATGGCATGTTTAACAGATATTTTAGACCAATTTCCATAGCCATCATTGATGCAAGAATCAAGAAGTCCTTGCTTCAATGTGTTTATATGATTAGGTTCCAACTTTCTTCTCACTTTTTAGGTCATCTTGAAAATATTGCTGCTACATTACCTCTTCAATTTCTAATACAGAGGCTGAAAATTGAATAAAAGAAAGGAGACAACTAGAGGCCCTATGCCTGAGTGAGAGGTCTTATGATGACATATCATACACACAATGTGAGAGAATAAGCAAGGTATATGGCTCACCTATATCAGAGAATAATTGAGGGGATATTTTCTCATAAATAGCAAGCCTCTTATCATAATCATACTCTCCAACTGTGGATAATGATATTTCATTTAAATCACCTACCAATTTTTCCCGCAAGGAAGCAACAAGAATTTAGGTTAGGAATTAATAACTTAATTTAACAATATAACCAATGAATAAAAAAACCGAGCCATTGTAAACTGAGATCATGGGACAATAAATAATATCAAACTTTAGTTCAACAAAACCAAATAAGAATCATTGTCTTATAGGCAAGGCCAAGGAAGGGTCAACTTTTGAAAGCCCTTTCAGGATATAGCAATTAGCCACACGAATATCCAATGTAGACAAAGTTAGCAATGAACTGAACATAGTTAGCATTTTAATAACACTTCTATCACCCAAAGTTGGAAAAACCTCTTTCAGAACACACAAAATTTCCATGAAATGCTGTGCAGATCACATTAATTACAGTATGTGAATAAATGTCAATAAGTGCACATTAATAAACATCAAATTTGAAATATAGTTGAAATCTCTGTAAATTATTTTTTCCCACACAATTTACTCACCGTTCTTGCTAACTTTTTTGACATCAAGGAATGGTAACAAACAATCACAAAATTGATTCTCTACTTCTGAATGTGTTGCATATTTTCCTAACAATTAAAAAATTCTTAGCTCACGCTTCCCAGGACCTGTGATGCATTTCCTGATAATTGAAAACCAGAAGGTCAAAAATTGACAATCTATATGCAATCTACAATAGATTGTTTCCGAGTAGAAGTACATGCTATATACATGTAACATAGAACTTTAGTGATAATGAAATGAGAGATCAGAGAGGATGGTTTTCTAATATTTTGGAAGAAAATTAAAGGCAAATCATAGTTTTAACCAAGATGTCACAAAATGAAGAAGAAAGAATGGGAAGAAGGGAAGGAAGGAAGAATATGCACCATACTAATTATAGAAAGCACCATTTCCAAGTCCCATTAGCATTTTTCATATTCACCATATATCTTGCAATATGATTGTATGTTTCCATTACAAAACAGAGATCTCTTACTATTGCCATGGAAAATCATACAGTACAACTGCTGCCTTTGTTGAAGGTTATACATCACACAAAGCATCACTGATATCATCATGGACAGAAACCTTCTTCAACAATATTCAACATACACAACCCCATGTGGATGCTTTGAATAACATTGATACTGACAACTCCTCCCAACACACCATCACCGCTCATCTACATGATTGTATATCGGATGGGAGTTCATAAATGCCTAGATAAAGGGGATGGAATGAAGGGAAATAATATTCGTCATCTCAAACAAAGGTATTCAAATATGGTTATGGAAACACATGATTGTAATTGTGGCCTTGCTCATGAACCTCGCCTTGTGAAGATGGAGAAGGTGACAATTAGTTAATAAGTTGGTGCCCAAATTCAAGCCTATTTGGCTCTGTTGATATTTTGGTTCCAAGTAGCCATGTTTTATCTTTCAGGCTATTGGACACTATTTTGTTGGTCTCTTTCGCATGTTATTTTCCTTAAATCCCCTATCCCACTCCCCCCATACCTTGTTTTATCAAAAGCCATGTCTCATCCTAGTTCTTCCCCTAGCCATCACAAAATTCAAGGTCAAGGAGTCTCCTCGCACATGAGAGCACAAGATGACATAAAAGCCCATGTAGTATATTATTTAGAGCATACCCTTAGGGTAGCTAGAGAGGAATTGAAATTATTGAAAATGAAGCAAGAGTGGGAAGAATATTTCTATCAAATACATAGGTTGAAGAAAATATAGGACAGTGGAATCTAGACTTAGGTAATACTAGATCGAGGCACACCCAATATATGTAAACAAAAAAATATCTCTATTGGAAAATCAAAACTATATTGGGTAAATTCATGTTAGAAATAAGTGAGTCCCTACCGAAGATTCTCTTGTGCATAGATATTATGCAGTTAGAAGTGGACAAGCTGGATTATAAGGTGACTTCTCTTGCCAAGAAAGTAGTAGAATTAGTATTTCCTAACAACAACAAAGAGGAGGTTGCAACTTTTCCCCAACAAGCGGATCCCCCCCGATGATGGTTGGGTGTTTTATTATTGTTTTTACTTTTTAGATTAGGCTATACAACCTTTTCCTTAGCTCTAGTTTTAAGTTTGTCGTTGCTTTGTGTGATAGTCTTAAGCTACATGACATATATTTATATTGTTAAAGTAAAACTAATAATTTTGTCAAAGCCTTTACTTATGTGTTACTAGTTTGGTTTCCCCAATGGCATATAAATAGCTACATGAATGATGTTTTCTTATTTAAAGTAATACAAAGGTGTGACTAGCTTACCAAAAAAATAACATTCAAATTACATAGGTATGTTCAGGTATCATTCCACTATTGTCAAGGGTTCCAAATTGAGATTTTCCCATGGAAAACAATAGAAACCCTATTTAGAAAATAACATTATTCACCTTGGAAACATCATTTGAAGGTTTAGAATCATAAAATACTTTTAAATACCTTCCTTAATAATCTACAACTTGCAAATATATATACCCTATTCTCTTTTCAAAAGTAGGTATATTATGGGCCAATAAAGGAACTATACAATAATTGTACAAAATCTATATGATTACAAAAAAAATTCAACATCAATAGGTAACTTGAGTCAACATAATGCAACATGTTATGTTAGTCCTCCTGACTAATAACACACTATCAACTAAGTTGTGTCAAACAAAAAATACATCAAAAATGTCTATGCTATAAAGAAAAACACTTAAGCCAATTTCTAAATGACACTTGTAGATTTGTAAGTCTCATCCTTCTTGAAAGCGCATTCAAAATTTTGCACGATTAAATGATTAATCTAGTTTTTCAAATGAAAGGAACACATTTGAATTTTTACCACTTGGATTCTTAGGCTTCAAGAATTCTTCCTCACAACCAAGAACATAGAACCAACTATGATGAAAGCATAGTTCCAAAACTATGCAAAGAATATGGTCTTTGAGATGTTCCCAAACTACAGAGAATTTTCGTCAAGTGCAAAATGAACAATTTTCCATGAGATTTATACAAAGCTAGGTTGTGTAATGCCTTGCCTTATTGTATTCACTATATTGAATTTTGTAGTGTTGTCATTTAAAATTGTAGAAGATATCACAAATGGCATGCATGGCTGCCATTGTCAGCTCCCCTGTTTTGGGTTCATGCAGATTCCCTTCATTGAAGGCCTGTAGTGAAGTGGAATCAGGAAAAGAGATGCATCCAAGATCACCAGTGATGAAATATCCATTGAACAATGTTACAGTTTCTCCAAGCCTGTCTCTCAGGCAGCAAGTTCAGGAGAATCTGGGCTTGAGCAGTGTCAACCATGGTATTTCACCTTCAAGGAGCTCTATATAGACATCTCAGCTTCATTCTAATCGTGATGAGAATCAGCCACCAGTGCTTCAGTGGAATGATAACAGTTCAGTGAAGCATGGGGGAGATCATCATCATGTGGGTGTTTTGGGGCAGAGTTTAGTGTTTTGTCAGGGAGGTAAACAGAGGTTTCAAGGCAGAATCAAGGTGAAGGAAGAGCAGGCTGAGAGAAGTATGACAAAGATCAATGGAAGTTTCGGTGCAGTTTCTCCTTCACTCAAGAGAAAAATCCCCCCTAAGCTCGATATCCCAAAGTCTCCCAGAGAAAGTCTTGATTGAAGGAAATTCTTTCACCATTGCCTTTTAAATAATTAAAATTCCTTCGAATATCTCTACATCTATTTTAATCCAATCTTCTACTAATATTGGGGCTACTGGTAAGCGTTATTTTCCCCCATAGATCTTTATTGTGCAGCATTGTCCATAGGCTCTATGCTGCTAGGGCAATTTTGAACAAGTGAATGCTATTTTTCTCTTTTTCATGTCCAAAGGAAATTTTCGTGTCTTCTCTAGGATTCCTTTAATGGGCTATGGATAACCAATATATGAATATGCCATTTAATTGGTTTTACTTGTTGATAAGCCTCCCTTCACTGGAAAACCACCTGTAGCACCAGATGTAATCTATTTTTTCATAGAGCCAAACCAATGTTTATGATTAAAATAATTAGGTTTTGAATGAAAACCTAAATATTTAACTCCATTATGTAATCTATTTTTTCATAGAGCCAAACCAATGTCTATGATTAAAATAATTAGGTTTTGAATGAAAACCTAAATATTTAACTCCATTGTAAAAAGGAACAGGGGTGGAGGGAAGTACTCACATTGTAATCCTTCTTCCACTCCATAACAATTAAAATATTCACCAAGTTCCTATAATTCCTTGCACTTTCTAGCTTCTTTCCGAGTCCCTAATATGAACAGAATAATGTCATCTACAAATAACATGTGTGGCAAAGGTATGGAGTTTCCCATTTTTATCCCTTTGATAGAACCTTCTCTCTTGTTGGTTGTTATAATTTTACTTAGTCCTGCAATCAAACGGAAGAATCTAGAAGCTGATTGATTTATTAGAATAGAAAAGGAAGCCTCGGATAAGCACCCCTTGATCCAGTTCACCACTTGGAATTCCCATTCCTATACTAATCAGAATCAACTTAAGGTAGAATATTAATTTGGTATAAGTGAGCATATAATCCACAATCTTGGTAGAAGATACTAGTAAATTATCTGTAAAGGGACCCCGTAAAACCTCTCTATCCTATGAGTCTGGGGATTATACCTCTGAAGATCATGGAAGATCTAGACCTAGATATAACCTAAAACCTAAAAGAGAAGGTTCCCAATGGGAGAAAGAAGGCGTAGAAGGAGGCATGGAAAACGGAAATGATTAGGGATCATTAGTGGGTTGGAATCCTATCTTATCCTATCAAAGAAGAAAGCCATTAAAGAAGAAAAGAAGATGACAACAAAGGGGTCCCTAGAGTAGGGGAGATCTCAAATAAGGTCAAAGCATGATAATTATATCATTACATTAGCCCTGAAAAGGTGATTTTCCAAATACAATCCAGATGTCATTTTGCTTTCAGGAAAATGTCTGGGAAGGAAAGAACGAAAAGGCTTTACTATCAACAGTTCTAAATGATGCTACCTTACCCTATCAAAGAATAAAGCCATTAAGGAGGTTAAGGAAGGAAAGCAGATGATGATGAAAGTACCCTTAGAGCAGGGAAGGCCTCATAGAAGTTGAAACCATGATAATTCTATCATTTAGTCTGAGAGGGGTGAGAGGTACCCACAAAAAGTTAGCCCTTAAATTTTGTTTTTTCCAAATACAATCCAGATGTCACTTTGATTCATGAAACTACGTGTGAAGGGGAAAAACACGAAGGCTTTATTATCAACAATTCTAAATATTGGTCTTTTAATTCAGTAGATTGTGAGGAAAGATCAAACTGCAATATTACTTGATGGAAAGATACAATTTATCTCATTAATGCATCTTTGTTTCTTGTAGGTGTTAGAATAAATCTAAAATCTAAAGAAGGTGGGGAGGAGTTCTTTATCTTTACTTTGTATGGGCCATATGATGATAGGAAAACATTTGAAAAAATTGACAGGATCAGAGAGTGCAATATAATATTGGGAGTTGAATTTAACTTGAAAATGAAAGGTGGGGGAACTTGAGGAGAAGGAGCTAGGCAAGAATCAAGATCCCCTCACTGGTTATGTTGTCCAATTGTTTAAAGACCTCATTCTGTGTGATACTGAAACTAATGAGATAGTTCCAACTGGGAGAAATTTCAGAAGTGGAATAGATGGAGTGTCAAAATGACTGGCCATATTCTTGGTTTCAAAAAGAGTTATAGAAGATTCAGATAGGTTGAAGTTGTTATGACAAAGAATACAATTTCATCGTGGATTTAACAATCCTAAGAGAAACTTCTAGACTCATGAGTCTAGGAAGACTAGGACCGAGTCTAGTAACCATGCTTCCCATAACTCATAATTATGCATTTTTTACGTACTTATGGGTCCCCATGCATGTTATTTCAATGTAATCTATAACTATGAAAAACTTGAATCTCAACATGTTAAGTTACAAGTTGCAAGTTGTTATGACAAAGCATAAAATTTCACCATGGATTTAACAATCCCAAGAGAAGCTTCTAGGCTTGCCAGTTTGACCAAACTAAATGTTACATGCAAACAACACACAAGTGACCAAAGACATATAACTAGAATTTGGTTTAGTAGTTCTTGTATTTGTGTAACCATAAAATTTTTGGAGCATCATGGACTCGATAAAGTAATAGTTCCAATCCAATTTCCAATCCCATTGTCTAGCACTGGCCTCAACTTCTGAAATATATGGTTGTGTGACCTAAGGGCATTTGGTCTTGGACATTGGTTTTTCTAGGTTTTGGAGATAAATTTTAGTCAATCTAACCTAACACACTATGTACATTATTTCTTTCTCGATCAACTTCCTTTAGTGTTTGTTATTCCTTACCAACAAAAATTCCATAATGCATGAGTAGATTTAATCCTATGGTTCCCATTCTGGAAATTTTATTTTCTTCAATGGAAAGAGGTTGTGGATTGTACAATGGAACCTTCTCCTTTTCCATCTTTTTTGTTTCTTTGATTCTTTTGCATAGCTAGTTTAATGGAGTGTTTTTACATCACCGCCTTACTATGGTCTATTTTGTATTTTCAATGAGTATTTTAGTAGTTTTTGCTTAGTCTTATGGAATTTTTTTGTCATCATGGCTTTGCTCTACCTCTAGGAAAAGCATATTTGATTTGGTCCTTCAAAAGCAACAATGTCATATTTTCAAGTATACTACTTGAAAATACTTATTATGGGTGTGTGTGTGTATGTGTGTGTGTGTGAGAGAGAGAGAGAGAGAGAGAGATCCTTTGAATGGTTTTTAGGTTTTAACTTTTATTACCAAAAATATGACAAATATATTATAGATTGTATTGCACTATTTACTAAGTGATTGATATATGCTGGTTTTTCCTAATGATTATTTTGTTCTATGTAGATGACAAGATGGTAAGGAAGCAAGCTAATTTTCTCTAATCGTTCATAGGGTTTTTGTTGAACCTATATAGATTCATACTACATAGAGACACCACTAGAGCTTACAAAAGAAGCACACATCCATGGATCACATAGTATCTCCTTTGGAACTCATCCATTCCTCTCTATCTACAAAATACCACCTATATTCGTAGTTGCTTCACCATCTATAATCCAAAAACCATGGCACCTTCTCCAACAACGACACTCAACCCTTTAACTTTTGTCCAACAAATGTCAAGAATTACGTAGAAAACAACAACATGAATATAGCCAATGTTTGAGCAGGAAAGGATTAAGCCTCCATGGGAAACTACCCCCTTCTTTCCTTATAAGCAGTCAAAGCAATAACACATGTACTGTACATCAAAGCGAAGAAACACCCTGTATAACACATTACCCTCACTATATAGTATATATAAATTGGAAAATAACAATCCTTATAATCACCTTAGAACAAAGCTAAAAACAAGCTCCATCATTACATAGAATGCATATACATCTACAAATTCAACAGAATCTGGCCAAATGGAGAAATTGTAATAAAAAAATAGCCAAAAACTAGGCTAGAATTATTACATTAATTTTTGTGCCAGATGTTTTCTTTCTGTTTTATCTCAAAAATTCAAAGGAGAGAGATAAAGTCTTAACTGGAAGACCTTGGTTTTGGGAAAGAGCAGGATTCTTCTTGAAGCCATGGTCTCCAAAATCCATTCCAACAAATGTTTGTCACCACCACACTAGTGTGGGTGAGGCTTCCAAAATCTTCCACTCCATTTTTGAAAAGAAGTATGTGAAATTATTTGGAATCCCTTTGGAAAATAAATTAAATCAAGCAACAAGAACAAGAAAACTAGAGTATTCACCTATGCCAAATTAAGCACTGAACTAGATCTCAACAAAGAACTGACAGACAATTATTTTGGATCAAATGTTGGAGTAAGGACACTTCCATCAATTGTAGTGCCTGTCACAACATAGCCACCTTATGACAAACAACCACAAAAGGTAGCGCAAACGAGATCAAAAAAGAATACCCCCATGTTACGCAAGTAATGGACAAATATGGCTTCCAATACCTTAAAAGGAGAAAACATAAAACATCTTGGTTAGTGTTCAAGAAGCAAAATCCCTTTACATAGATATCATATGGTTGAGGAGTTTTGTGAAGACATACTAAAGTTAATTTATTACATCCAAAGACACAAGGAACATCTTCTAGATAGTAATGAAGCACTATCAAGCCTCATCTACGCTGTTACAAGGTGTGTTGAAACTTACAAGGGGAATAAGGTGCCAACTAATTGAAATCTATATGTTGCCTATTAGTGCCAACTATTTTAAAACATCAAATGATAATAATGGCTACAACCACTTACCAAAGCTAAACAAACTTCAGATTCATGGACTCTCTTAAATAACTTAAAATCAGACTAATGAGCCAAACTTTAGATGATCTAACTTTAGATGATCTATGTACTTGGTTGATTACAATATGGTGATTTTTGGATTTCGGAGGGCAATTAAGGCCTCAATGTTTATGTATTTTCTACCCTAACTTTCCCTTATGCATATATGAGAACTTATATCTCAATAAATTTTCTTATTTACACCCTTACATGCATCAATACAAATGATCAAATTTTGCATATTGTTTAACATTTGATGTAACACTTTATTAATGGTGTTCATATTTTAGCATTTCTTCTCTGTCAAGTTATTCACCAAACTGTGAGTGGGTCTACCGCATGCCTGCGTTTTTTACCCGGCGGGTTAGAAAGGATAAAAGTGTCGTTGTCGTGAGTCGTCTGACTCGTATTTACCATGCACGAGTGCACGATCCATACGAAATCCCCGCCATACCTCTCGTCTCGTCTCATTATGGGGAGCTGTGAATTTTGACTTTTACAGTGGGAACTGTGAATTTCTCCGTGGTAACGAGGCTGCAAATTTGCCCGTCGGTAGACAACGCCACAAGGGGTAGGCTACTAGGTACTCTTTGGAATTAGGTCTGGAATTTGCCAGTGTACATAACATTTTTTCCCTTTTTAAACATATTTGATGGTGAATGGAAATTGTGTTTTTTTCTTTTTAAAAGTATTTGATAGGGAAAGGAAATTTTGAAAGATATAAAGTAACTAAAAAAACGAACGTTTTGAATTTTAATGGATGATTTAGATAGAGGTTAAGTAATACAATTTGCTTGGTTACAATATTTACTTATTGTTACTATTTCTTGATCAATTAGTTAGAAATGAGTTTTATATACACACAAGGGAATAGGGAAAAAGGTTAATATTGCAGGTCCTCAATTCTCATGGATGATTTAGATAGAGGTCAAATAATACAATTTGCTTGGTTATAATATTTATTTGTTGTTACTATTTCTTGATTGATTAGTTAGAAATGAGATTTTTATATACACACAAGGGAATAGGGAAAAAGGTTAATATTGCAGGTCCTCAATTCTCATGGATGATTTAGATAGAGGTCAAGTAATACAATTTGCTTGGTTACAATATTGATTTGTTGTTACTATTTCTTGATTGATTAGTTAGAAATGAGATTTTTATATACACATAATGGAATAGGGAAAAAGGTTAATATCGCAGGTCTTGAATTCTCATGGATGATTTAGATAGAGGTTAAGTAATACAATTTGCTTGGTTACAATATTTATTTGTTGTTACTATTTCTTGATTGATTAGTTAGAAATGAGATTTTTATATACACACAGAGGAAATAGGGAAAAAGGTTGTAGTGACATTTTTTAGTTGGATATTGTTGACATACATTTTATAAATAATTTTTAATTGTTATAGAGTTAGGCTAGTGAGCTATTATGCTTTTTTTTTCAAAGAATAATTATTTTCAATGTTACTTCTAAATTATTATTAAAAACCTGAATATCAACATAATTTTTTTTTAACTCTCAGGAATCTATATAAAACTTAAACTAATAAGCATAAAAAAGACAATAATCTTCCTCAAATTTCCACTTGACAGGGTAAATAAATTTGAAATTCCAAACTTATTTGGAATACCATATTTTAGTAATTCATTTTATTGAGATTGTATTGTTTTCTCATTTAAATGTACAATTCTATTAAAAATGAGATATTCTAATTAAATTAATAATTTCAAATTTCCATTTATTTTTTTAAAATCAGATTTTGGATAAATTTACTTGAAAATATACTTTAGAACATTTAAAAAATAAACCACTATATAAAATAAATTATTTAAGATGAAAACTTAGCCCAATTTTGTTTTGTTTTGTGTTTTTTAATTAAATTTATATCTATATTTTTAATTAATAATTTAAATTATCTTAAAATCTATTAAAAATTTTAAATCATTTTATATTAGCAAAATTTAATCTTTGGCCTAGACTATGTCCTAAAATTGCCTCTGTTTGGTTAAGAGTTCATCTTCCTAGAATGGAAGGAAACTATCCAGGATCCAGAAACATTGAAAAGAATAAAAACCTAACTCGTTAAAGACCACAAAAAGATAACCACAAATAACACGACTTTCTTTAATTAACAACAATAAATCAACTTATTTGTTAATAATAACCCATAACTACTATCCCATTACTAATTTGACAATATAAATTATCCTCAAATATTAAACTCAAACTTGCAACATAATTCTATCAAATTTAGAGGTAAAAATACCCAAAAACAGGACACTTTATGTTTGGCTTATCCCACAAATTACCCGATAAAACAGGACCCCTTAAGTACGGCTTATCCCACGCCTTAAAATAATAACGTCGAGTGCGAATCGATACTCCGTAGGTGGTTCCCTGTCTCCCTCCGGCCATACGGTACGGTGACCACACCGAGACGTACGTTAAGAATGCTTCACTATCTGTTTCCGCCTCTCATGGCTTTTATTTAAGGCCATTAAAATTATTTTATTTTATGTTTCTTTTACACTAAAGGATTTATGAAAAGGTGGTATGGTATTTTAAATTAGCTCGATATTATAATATTAATTAGGTTTCAAAATTTTAATTTAAATATTAATAATTATGGGGTGAATATTAGAGATTTAATATTTATTAATATTATAAAATATTTTTAGTAATAATTAGTATAGAGGGTTGATATTTATTTTAAAAGTAGTTTTTTTGCTTTATTTTAATTAAAAAAATCATATTCACCTATTAATACTATATTTTTGTTAAATGTTTATTTTTTTTAATGTATATATGTTTAATTCATATAATAATTTGTTTTATAATAATACAAATTTAAAATGTCTCAATGGGGTGGATGAGCACGTGTCAAATGAGTTCAAGGTGGGGGTGCTTGCCACCTTGCTGACTCTTGAGATCATTAAAGAGGGAGGTGGCGTGGCCTGCCCCCCATGATTCAAACATGAGATGAGTGTATTACTTGGACTAATGGATTGTTGGGTTTCACCACCTTCATTCATATTGACTATGCTACGAGGCAGGGTCTTGAGTTATGCAAGCCACATCCCTAGATGTGGGTGGGATTAACAGGCTCCATTGTGAGCTTAGCTTTGTGGAATTATTTTGTTGGGCAATAGAAGATTTAGGCGGCAAATTTGGAAGGTTTACGTTGGAATTGGAAAGCGAGTTTTTATATCAAATTCATGCCCTGTAATGACGACATCCTTCTATTTCTTAGGGCACAAAGGATTGGTGGTTGCATTGCAGACGAAGGGGATGTTGGGTTTCCTAGCAAGAGAGTAGTTTATGGGAAGGAGGTAGCTTCAGACTATGGCTGGAGAAATTCGGTAACATAAGACTCTGGTTTGGGTTCTTCGACACAGTTAGCTTCAGTTACTCCTCTGGGACATAAAAAGGTAATTTTGGGATCCTAGATCCATGTGTATTATTGTTCAATTTGTGGTTACTATTGGTATGTTCTAGGTTATTTTCTTAGTTTCATGTGGGGAATGTGAGTACTTTGTTTAGTTTGAATCTAGGGGCTCTGGTTTTCTAGGACCTAACATTGACTCCTGGGCCAAAAGGGATTTGGCATAACAGTCTATTCACTGGATAGTTGAGGCTAAGGTTTATGTTCTTCCACCCCTCCTTATTTCTTAGTAATTGTGTTATTGGTATAGCTTGGGTTACTGTTGATGATGGTCAACACTATGCATAAGGTAAGTTACTGCGGAAGAGTAGGTTGTAGGTTGTCTAGAGGGAGGGAAGCATGGGTAGCAAGAAAAGGGTCTGAGAGACAAAACTTATGATAACTTATGTAGGTAATGATTAGGTTGAACAATTTAAGAATTTTCCTTGTAATGATAAGGAGGAAGAGCACTTGGTATGTCTGTTAAAGGTCTTGCTGCAAGGTTGTCTCTTTTTAGAAAGCTACAATTCTTTTAGAAGATTCAATGTAAAAGATCAAATAAGAATTTTCCCTTTATAACGATTATTTGCTGAAGGATATGCTTCCAGTGAGATTTCCTTATTGTTTTAGAAGGCATGCAATAGTAAACATAATCAGTTGTTGTGAAAAGGACATGAAATCTGTAAAGAATTTGTTGAAAGCAAGCAAACTACAACAGAAAATCAAACCTTAAAAGGTTAAAAATTAGAACAGAATATGACAAAACTAGAAGAAAACAATAAAAGAAAAACTATGTACAGGGTCATGATCTGGTTATAATGATTTATTATGATTTCCCTTCCATGAATGGCTTCAGATGTGAGCCATTAGTGGTGTAAGGGAGGAGACGATCATTGAGATCTTTGAGGAGATAAGTATATGGTCCAACAACTGCAGAAGTTACCAATCCTTAATTTCTAAAATTTATCATGTTTTCCCTTATCGATGTGAGTTGCATCCCACAAAAGGACCTTTTGATGAACGATGAAATTTACGTTCTTAGATTTCTTATCAAAGTATTTCTTAACAGTTTTCATTCTTCATCACATATTTTCTAAAGAATGATTATGTTTCTCTTCTAAAGTCTGCAACGCTAGGAATCTTTAAGGGATATTACTTGGGGTTAGCTCTTCAGCCTATACATTTAGATAGAGGAATAGAAGTTCTAATTCAACCGACAAAATTGTCTCTTTTCCATAAACAAGTTGAAAGGGGGAAGCACCTGTATTGGACTTAATGGTGGTACGATATGCCCATACTGCAAATTTCAACATAGTATGTCAGATATGCGGTTTATCATTGATTAATTTCTTTAGAATTCTGATAAGATTTTTGTTGGTAGATTCAGCCAAACCATTACCTTGAGGATAATATGTTGATGACGTAGAATGTTTGACATGATATTGACTGCAAAACTAAGTGAAATGGGCAGATATGAAAGCAAGTTCGTTATCTGAAATCAATGCAAGAGGAAGTCCAACGACTGAGAAAATATTATTTTCTAACAATTTTATTACTTGCTCATCATGCACATTTTTCAGAGGAACGACTTATGACCACTTGGTGAAATAATCAGTGGCAGTTAAGATGAAGATGTGACTTGCAGAAGAAGGAGGGTTTATAGGTCCAATAAAATCCAATCCCCATTTGGTGAATGGGAACTCTAGAATTATAGGGTGGGGGGGCAGAGCATGAAAATTTTCTCTCCCAGCTGCTCGCTAGAAGTCTTTGCAGCTTTCCACCTACTTATAACAATCAATAAATATTGTAGACCAATAAAAACTAGATTTGAGAATTTTATGAGCAGTGGCCTTAACAACGAAATGAACTCCTATGTTGAAATATCTTTGGAATGAACCATCAGAAATTGATAGTAGCTTAACAACAACCTTATCATCTACACATCTCAGTAATAATCCATCATATGATCTGTGATACAACATTGTTTTTAGAATCAAATACTCAGAAGAATTTGAGTGTAAATGCCTATGTTGAAATTTATCCAAATTATCCAGACATATTTGGTTTTTAAGATAAAAAACTAGGTCACTATACTAAGGGTGGTCTACTACATCAATTGAATGCTCATTGACTAGGAACAAGGCAGCCAATGACTCATCATCATAAGTTGAAACACTTGGTTCAGGATATTGTACTAGATGTAACGCCAAGTCACGTCCCTTTATAATTTTTGAGGTTGAAATTATCAAATCATGTTCCTGTATATTGGGCAACCAGTGGGCAATATTTCCTGAAAGCAAAGATTGTGATAGGAGGAATTTAACACCATGTAGAGGGACTTTTACTTGCGTGTGTTTGCCAAGAATGTAATGTTTAATTTTTTTTTATTTCTTTTGCCAAATAAAATGCATGTTTCTCAATTAAAGAGTACATAAAATCTTAGGCGAATAACCTTTGACTCATAAAAGCAATTGGATTTTCTTTAACTAGATCAATTTTTTGCATATGAATTATGAAGACAACCTCCTTATTGGCATTAGTATAAATGATGAATTCTTTCGTAAAATATGGTTTGGATAAAACAAGAGAAGATGCAATGGCTTCTTTGATTTTTGTAAAAGCATGTTGTGTAGAATCGTCCCACCTAAATTCCCGATTCTACTTAGTTATGTCTTGAATAGGCTTGACTATCTTAGCAAAATCATTTACAAAACTTCACACAAAATTAATCTTACCCATGAAGGATTGAATTTATTTCTTGGAGTTTGGTGGAGGAATGTTTTTAATTGCAACAATTCGATCAAGATCAATATGGATGCATGCTCCCAAGACAATATGTCCTAACTGTTTCCCAACTATGACACCAAAGACAAATTTCTTAGGGTTAAGGGAAATGCCAAAGTGTTTGCATTGTAGGAGGACGTGTCTGAGGTGATCAAAGTGATGTATTCGATGCTTGGAGTAAACAACGATATCATCAAGATAGATTTGGATGATCTTCCTAATGAGATCATCAAAATCCAATTGCAATTCCCTCTGGAAAGTGGCATCTGCATTAATTAAGCCAAATGGCACACGTTCATAAGAAAATGCACCCCAATGTGTGGTAAATGTGGTTTTGAATTTATCAACATTTTTGAGGCGAATCTGGTTGTAGCCGAAGAATCCATTTAGGAGTGGCATCATTTGAGATCCGACGACCTATTGTAAAATTTGGTCTATGTTTGGTAAAGGAAAATTGTTCTTCACACTAGCTTTGTTCAAGGACCTATAATCAATGCAAAGGCAAATATCCCCATTCTTCTTTCTAACTGGGACCAAATTGGCTACCCATTTTGAATATTTTATAGGAAAGGTGATATGTGCATTAAGCATCTTCTCTATCTCCTTACAGATGGTTGCTTCAAGAGCAAGATTAATAGGTCTTTGTCTTCGTCTAACATGCTTCACATCTGGTTTGGTAGGAATAACATGTTGTATAATACTAAGTTCAAAACCACAAAGATCCTTATATGCCTAGACGAAGACATCTGAGAATTCCTTGAAAAGTGAAACAAAAATTTCATTTTCTTGATCAACATATTGGGCTCCAACTTGTACTATCTTCGGGTCATCATGAGTACCAATGTTAATCAGGACGGTTTCACCAATTTTTCTTTTTGATTCCTCCATAATATTTTTTTTAATGTGGGGACATCACTAGGAGAAAAGGAATTTTCTAGAGGAGAGAGTCCTGGAGGGAATTGGATGTCTTTTAAAGAGATGATTTGATTATCATCATCTGGTTGGTTCTGGAGGAAGGCACATATACTTTCGTCATCTTGGAAAACTTGCCAATCCTGTTCGTTATTTGGAACATGAGGCCTATATAAAGATTGGAAAATACAACCAGGCCTATCATGGAGAGTTTGTTTTGATATACTAGAAGCAAAGAAAGCAAGTTGGTCATATAAAGAATTTAATTCCCTATAGACATGTGTGATATTGAAAGCATCTAGGAAATAAATATTTTCCCAGACCACTTGAGTATAACATTTGATAACCTTGTTATTAGGAGAGTATATTTTCTTGACAAGATTAAAAACAAGTTTGGAATCACCGTAGGGAGTTAAGAATTTGCATCCTAAAGCAAGAGCTTGCTCAATCCCATGGAGGAGGGCTTCAAATTCAACTACATTGTTAGTGCAATCGAATTCAATTTTATAGGCATATTGATATAATTTTCCATGAGGTGAGTATAGGAGGATACCCGCGCCAATGCCCTCGCAGGATGTGGCACCATCAAAATGCAGATACCAATGTTGATAATCAAATCAAGGCTCTTACGTAGGGGGGACATCTTCCTCCGTAAAAAGAGAATAAACACACATGCCTTGTTAAATATAATTGACGTGTGGTTGATGCAATCCTTCGATGAAAGGAGAGATACGTCCTTCCCAGAATAAGATGACATTTTTAGCATTCTTTGGAAGGGTCATATCTGTCCCATCAAGTGATAGATATCCACTGGTTCAGACTTTCCAATCTCTACCAAGTATGAGTGAGTATTTTTAGACGAGCATGTCAACTACCTATATGTTACAAGTTGTTTTGATTTTAGGATGGGCACAGATAACTAAAGTAACATCCTTGATAGTACCTATAGACTCTTATAGAGAATTGTTGAAGCCTATAATTTTCCTAGGGGTATCATCAGTGCATTGTAATCCCAATTCTTCCATAATGATTTTGGGCATAACATTTGGACCAGATCCTCCATCTACGAGACAACAATGAGCAATTTGTCATAAATTTTCATTGATACATATAAAGGAGGGGTTCTAAAAGAAGAAAATGGATTATTAGTAGTGAAAATATCCTCTTGAACAGAACCGTCTGATTGAACCCCTAGATAATTGATAAGTGCAGGAATTTTCCGTTCAAGGAATTCTTTTAACTATTTTTGTTGCTCGGGAATTGTGGCCATGTCGAGTAATGAAACATCAACTTTGATATTGGCCATCTAAGCAAGAATATTGAAACTGGGCAACGAAGTGGAAGAAGAGAAGGGGGGAGAATGTACATGTTGGTTTGAAGCAGAGTTTTTTACTAATGGGCGATTGTGAACAAGATCCAAGGGTCTTTTGTTCGAGTTTTGTTTAACATATTATTATTTAGCCATTCCAGTTTTATATGCGTTTCTTTTTTCAATTGCTAGAACATCATCCTCATCAGCTCAATCGAGATTAGCTATAGTAGGGTCAAGTTTACTACCAAAGGTCATTTTCTTAGTAACTTAACGTACTTGACAAATTTTACCATCATGATAATCTTTGCAAAAGTCACACCATGGTCATGAGAGAAGGGTAGGAGGCTGATAGACTTGTTGAACTATGCGAGCATGTCTAGGAGTAACGTTTCGCAGTTGTTAATTTAACCTATGTTTGTATTAAAGCAACCTATTGCTGATATATTGCATAAGCTGTAAGATCGAGGTCATATAAGTTTGGCTAGTTTGACTTTCAAGGGGGATATTGTTGAAAATGTAGCAAGAAAATCTAGTTTTGACTTTGCCTTGGTCAAACTAGATTAAAATTTGAATTTGAATTTCAGCAGAGTACTTGGAGGTAGTTAACTGCGGTGACATGGCTCTTGTCCCTCAATTAACTCAGTAAATTCAATTTGGAGACACCTGAGTTTAGTTCTACATGATTGATTGCTAATTGGTAGCAATCTATTCTAGTTAATTTGAGTTATTGTCAGTTTAACTAGTTCTAATGTCAGAAGAACTAGTGGAGGTCAAGTTGTGGGTGTGTAACTTTTTCCACACTAAGTGATAACCCAGTTAACTGATCAATCAACCCAAAATAATTGTTTCATGTAGAGAACTTGAGTTACCAAGTTGAGATTGGAGTTCAAGGGAAGTGTACTATCAATTGTAAAAACTATTCCAAGTTGTACAGGTGGTGCATGCAGTCAGAGGATTGGCCTATGGTAATTGCGTAATTCCTTGATGTGACATTCTTAAATAATATGGGCAATTTCCCAAGGTAACAACGTAAGGAAATAGGAGCTTGGAGGCTTGAAAATTTGGCTAAGTGTTTGTTGGCATTATGATACAAGTGTTATCCTTGATGGAAACTCATTCACAGATCAGTTCAGTCTTGATGAAAGGCAACCCACAGTGTAACAGATCCATTAAGATGTAATAGAGGATTGGTACAGAAGAACAGGAAGATGGAACTAAAGTCTATTTTTGTGTTGCTTGTTATCTCTAACAATGTCTACATCTTGCAGTAATCAACACCAGCATGGTTGACATCAAGTCCAAAGGGGGAGATTGTTGGCATTATGATACATGTGTTTTCCTTGATGGAAACTTATTCACAGGTCAATTCAGTTTTGATGAAAGGCAACCCATAGTGTAATAGATCCATTCAGATGTAACAGGGCATTGGTATAGAAGAACAGGAAGATGGAACTAAAGTCTACTAATCAGAATGAAGAAGTTGAAGGTAAAGGATGGTGAAAAGCAGTTTAAGATGTATACGCAAGTACACTTAGTCAAAACAGTGTATACACGCAGGTCCACAAAACAAAAAGCGCGTATACATATACACACACTCCCGCAAGAGGAAAAGCGCATACAGGTTGGAAAATCAAGGAATTTCAAGAGTAGAGAATACCAGGGGTCAATACCATGGTATTAGCCCACAATATTGAGTGGAGTAATGACTATTTGATCCTGCCCAAGAATACCACGGGTCCTAAGTGGTTTTGGTCCAAGGTATTGAGAAAGGCCTAAAACTATATAAGGAGGAGAAGATCATATGGCTAAAGCATGCAAGTGAAAAGGGTTTCCAAGGAATACTTCTATCTGAAGTATATTTTATGTTGCAGGGGCTATGTTGGTGATTTGATTTGAAATATTTTGTGCACCTTGAATTCAATGTTGGATCAGGATCATGAGACCTAAAATGACTTATCATTGAATGATCTGATATTGGTTGGGACAAATCTAATTGTGTACACTTGTTTTATTCTTTGAATGTCATGATCTGGGTTTTTCTAAAGTCTGGAATAGCAACGAAGTTATGAGTTAATATTTGCAGATCTGTATGCTGGTTCGCTTTGGTGAAGTAGCGTATACATGCCAGTTTGTCTCTTCCAAGTAGCGTATGCAAAAGAAAAGTATGTTGTTTAGAGATGACTGATCTATTTGATTAGTACTGTTGTTTTACTGTTGTCTGTCAATGAAGTCTTCTTAGATCTGAATGTAAAACTAAATGCATGAGGAGTTTGATATCTAATTGATTTATTGTATAAGTGAGAAGGGTGATCTCTGCTACTACTTGTGTAAGGCTCTATAAATTGACAGTAGATGTTCAGTATATTGTTGGTTGGTATAGACTTGATTTAGAAGTTTTATGTTTCAGGAGTTTTGAAGGTATACGTAGGTTTGATTAAAGGAAGTAGTGTATACATGCAGGTTGGGTTCAGTAAAGTAGCATATACACTCTGATACATGATTTTTGAGGTTGAAACTGGTTCTGAATGATGATTTAGGTTTCTGGGTTCAGCACAGTGTTCTTGTGACAATGATTTGATTGTTCAGATTAACTGATTGTTGGTTGATGCAGTTTGAGTTTCAAAGTTTCTGATGGGTCCAGTATGAAAAATTGATGAAATGAGGCCTTCATGTGTATTGTTGTGTACTAGGAGCATCTAGTCTGAAAATTTATGAAATGTGGTCCCTAGAGGAAGAGAGAAGGTCGTAGCCTTCTGTAGGCCGACGCCTACGTACTAGTAAACACATTGGCTAGTACAAGAGCTAGGGGGTTGTAGCTCCCTTCCATTAGAAGTTGGAAAAAGAGAGAAGGTTGTATCTGTTAGTGTCGGTCTTGAAGCCCTCCATCAGTGATCAAAGCTCTTTGCATTTGCATAGGTAGGTGTCTCATCAGTGTCAAATTTTGCATCCCGTTAGGCATGCCATAACCCTGATGGAGGAGCTGGTTTATTTATACCCCTCTTGGTTTTGCTGGATCAGGTCATATCAGTCATTAAGCTCTTTCAAGCTTGTCTTGTTTTGTCTTGAGGTCAAAGGTCCTAGGTCTAGGGTTTTGGTCATTTATCTCTGCAAGGTCATGTCTTTGAAAGTCCTTGAGTGCCCAGCAAGCCAGAGGGAGGATTGTAAACAAGATTCTTTGATATTTTCATCATGTACAGTTCATTTTTAACCTTGGATTTAAAAACTCTGTTTTTAAAGCCAAGGTCATGTTAAACTTTTGTAAAAAGAATGAAATTCCAAAAAGTCTTCAAAAAGGCAGCAGTAACCCAGGTCCCCTTGCCAAAGTCCCTCAGATGATCTACCTGCAAAAAGAATCAAGTCAAAGCACTCAATGAGTCAAATTCAGGATAAAGGAAACCAAAAATCAGTGTTATAAAGTGTCAAAAGAAAAACAATAGAAAGTGGGTTTGTAAATGAAATTTTTTCAAATGAGACTTATAAAAGCCCAAATTCCCTCCTTTCACTCTCATTGTGCATTCTAACGCTTGCAAGAGAGATAGAGAGAGTGATTGAGAGAAAGGAGCAAAATTACAGCGATTTCGGGCAGCTGAGAGGGGCGCGACCTGTTGGGTGGTGCGCGACCCGTCCAGAGCCCTTCTGCAGTTCAAAAAATCAACGTGCGCGACCCGTTGGGAGGGGCGCGACCCGTTGGGCGGCCTGCGCGACCCGTTGAACCGCTTGGCTGCAAACTTCAAGGAAATTTCCCTAATCTTCTTCCAAATCACCGAATTTGCTCGAGGTAGGTGCTCTAAACATGGATTAATTGCTGGTTATGATGGTGGGTGTCATGAACATGTTAAAATGATTAAAATTTTGCAAGTGGAACTCCTTATATGGCTGCAATGTTAATGAGCAAATGGTGCTAGGGTTTATGTTGTTTCAAGTCATTTTTCCCTTTGGTTTGTTTCCCTCCTTTCCCTTTCACTCACATTTATATGTTCTTCTCTTTTCCCATTGTATTTTACAAATAAAATGCAAATCTTTCCCCATCCTTAATGACTAAAAATGTAAACCCTACCCCTTTCCCAAAGCATACAAAATCCTAATTTCCCTCTACCATATACATGTGTAAAAATTCATGTGAAAACAAAAGACAATGTTGATGAATATATCAGCAGGTTTTGTGTATGGTTTCCCTACTTCCCCTATTAATACATGTATGCATATTCCCATGTTCACTTTCATACATGTTTTTTCCCATATGTAATGATCTTTGCAAATGATTTCCCTATTACAAATATGTGTTCTAATATGCATAATGATTTGCAAAAGTTTCCCTTGAAATTCCCTGTTATCTTTATATATTCCCATTCCTTGTTAAAAGATCCCTCCCCTAACATTTCCCTCATGTCTTTTTCCCCTTGAAACAGCATAGATTTCAGCACTTTTTGCAGGCAGAGACAGCAGTTCAATTTGTCCACTTTGCTCCTAAACCATGTCAGAAACCGAAACTTATGAGTAAAGTGATGACCATTCATCATCTACAGAGGTTGAGGTACAGAGGAGGCCTCGTAAGGGTGGTAAGGGTGGACATCATAAGCGAGAGGAGCCCACCTCTTTGGCAGAATTACAGGCTTGTCCCATGGCAGTGACTTGTTTTCAGTATATGTCTTGTTATGATTTCTGTGAGAGGATTTCCCGGATTCAGCACCATAGAGAGTTGGCCCGCTTGTTTGTTTTACACCTCCATGATGGACATGTCACTCTGGCAGGGGTGAACTTTATATTGACACCCGAGGTGATCTCACAGGCTACAGGGATACCGAATGTGGGTGAGGTGTGGCCTAAGCGCAGGTTGCTAGATTTTGTTCACTTTGAGCCCTATGTCCGGCCACCATTCGTAAGACTTTTGACGGGTGTTTTTCCCTTCAGATTTCTCCGGAGCGAGTATGCTCCCATCATGAGGCTTATTATGCATTATTTTACCTGTGAGGGCAGATTTTCACAGGTGTACTCATATCACATTCGCCTTTTGATGCATTTCACCCGAGTGAGGATGATGAACATCCCGGTCTTCTTGTTTCATAACATTCAGAGGATGGTGCCCATGTTGCAGAAGAAGACCCCGGCCCAGCAGTACAGGAGCTTATGTCATTATGGTTTGATTCAGCTCATAGTCTCACATCAGTTGACTCAGCAGGGCATCTCATGGGAGGAGTTCATCTCCCGTGAGTTTTTCACAGCACCACCCCAGCCACATCCCGAGGTCATTCATGAGGAGGGTGGACCGTCTCAGCAGCCTGATATTCCGGTCACTAGACATGTTGTTTCTTCACCTCAGCTCACATATCAGAAAGGCCCGAGGGCCTTATTTGCAGCAGCTAGGCGAGTACTATCTCCACAGCAGGTGGAAGGGGTCTCGCCTTCATCTTCAGCTCAGCGAGTGTTATCTCCACATCAGGTGGAAGGGGCCTCGCTTTCTTCACCAACACAGGTACTACAGAGGGGCAAAGAGCCCATGATTCATGAGGGTCCGGTGATTGATCTTGAGGCCAGTTCTCCTAGCCAAGAGGCGAAGGAGATCATTCAGCATCTCAGGGCTGAAAATGATGTTTTACAGAGGAGACTTGAGGGTGCCCAATGGACTATTACTTACCTGGAGCAGCGGAACAAACAATTGGAGGAGGAGAAAGCACTTGATGAGCTATGAAGGATTCGTAGCGACCGAGTCTTGAACCGTAGAAGACCCGGTGATCCATTGCCTGCTGACCGAGAGTCTATGCTCATTCAGGAGAATGCCCACTTGGAGAGGCTGTTGGCTAAGGCCAACCAAGATAAAAAGCTGCTGAGAAACATGAAGAATCACTATTGGGCAAGGATGCATGTATGCAAGGCCAAAATGAAAATGTTCCAAAGGAGGTTGTCCGAGGCTCTTAGGCGGAGGAAGAAGACCAATCCACTTCGTATCTTGGCTGAGGCATCCCTCAAAGATCATGGCACTCACTAGCTCAGCCACAGCACAAATCCCAAATTTTTTTGAGAATTTTGGGTAATTTTGGCATTTTTTGGAAATTTACAGGTTTTGGCTCCTCAACGGGTCTCACCCCCGGTGAGACCCTTTGTCATGGCAGCTCCTTTTTGCAAAAACTCAGCATTTCTAGATTTTTCATGCAAAGTTACATATGCCTATGGATGGACTTGAGTTTTTATGGAGTTTTGGGCCTCTAGAAGGTCAAAATACATGCAAAATTTGACTTTCTGCCCCTTTTTTGAGTTGCAGAAGCAGTCTTGGGAGAATTGAGTTTTGACTGGGCAAATGAACTCCAAATTCAAAAATTCCAGTTGGGTTGGAAAGTAGACTCGCAGACCTTTCCAACGAGCTATCCTGCACCCAATTCTGACACCTGGAAGTGCCCCAAACAGAGCTCCAAAGTGCGTGACCCGTTGAGAAAAGGGGCGCGACCCGTTGAGCAAATTTTGCCAGATTTGACCAGTTCAGCCCAGAAAATGCAGATTTGACTCTTTTCGACTTTCTGAGGTTAATGATGGTCCTCTTGGATGTAATTGTGACACTTTTTAGATACTTTTACTCTTGTTTAACACTTCTAGAAGATTCATTTATGTAAAGGGTAAAAATTGAATGTATGAACTGGTTTCCAAGTTTATAGAGGCAAGTTGTTTTGATTGCCTATTTTCTAGTGTCTAGTTTAGAAGTTGTTGAAACAGCTCCTAGGATAGTGAGCTCGACCCATGGAGGCAGGGAAAGAGGTTAGATCATCTATATTATGTACTTTCTTTCTCATTTTCATGGTTGGACTCTTGAGGGAAAAGCTATCATTGTATATTTTCACTGTATCTCTGCAATTTTTGGCTAAGGAAGACCAGGGTTTTGCAGTCATCTTTGGGATTCTTGTGGACTCATGTGTTGATGGTGTGTTTCCGAATGTTCTTGTAAGCTTTGTTATGTGATTCATTTCCTTTCTTTACTGCCGCACATTAAACAAATGAAGTGTTAAAGTATGAATTCATGCTAGCCATGCTCTGCTTTTAAATTTGTTTAATTTCCATGTTTTCTACTGTCTAAAGGGAATTCAAAGTTATTGTTTGCTCTCTTTAGCTCTTCATCTTTCATTCCTGATCATCCATCTCAAGTTAAGGCATCAATACTGTTTCCTACCTCGCCCCAAGGAACCCCCTGCAGAAACTGTGTCCAATCCCCGCACCCAAAATTGCAATTCCTCAATTTGCCACCAAAAACCCAAAAAACCCAAATCAACCTTTCTAATCAGTTTACTAGCCTAATATCAGTGTTACCTTGTTGGTCATCTCATCCCATTGAAGATATACCGAGATTGACCGGAGAGAGCCTTCTCCTGCTCCGTAGGGCTAGCTACGAGGCTGAATGGTTTGATGTAGCCTTGAGGTTTACCTTTCTCAGCCTGAGGTGAAATTTCAAGCGCTAACAGTATCCTTCTGTAGGTGGGTGCCTGTGTACTGGTATGGGTCTGCACCAGTACAAGATTGTAAACAAATTTTCTTATTATTAAAAGAAGACAAAGACAACAGTAGCAGGTGGTTTTCACCCACATTGTGTTTCCACCTTAAATCTTGGTGTTCATGTGTGTTACTTATGTGTGATGGTTATTCTGTTTTTTTTTGCACTGTTTAATAAGTTACTGATGCACTGGTTATAGATCAACACATGATAAATGAACTAAATCACAAGTTCTATGGGTATACGCTGGTTTCACTAATCACAGTAGCATGTACATGCTAGTTTGTTAGCCTCTCTCACAAAACAATAATAAATCCAAAAATAAATAAATAAATTAAATATTCCAAGTTAGGAATTTGTGCCTAACTCTTGGGTTGTTCCTCTAAGATAGGAGTTAGTTTAGGTAACTCCTATATTGGTGTGTGTCTGGTGAGAAATTGTCTCAACCAAAGGAGAAATTATCTCAACCAAAGGAGAAATTATCTCAACCAAAAGTGTAACGCCTTGCGGCTATGCCCAGGCGCGCGCTCCCTGTCCTCATGAAAATCGACTAAGTATGAGTGCGAAGTGTCCGTCATCACATGTGTGCGCGCAAGTGTTGGAAAGATTGCGGTATATATATGATGAGCGGGCAGCATGTATGAACGCACCCACACATAGGGCGAGCCGACGTTGAGGGCAAGCATGAGTGGGCTTTCATGTTAATATTTTGGAGGTCGGCCAAGGTTGGATGAGCGGCCTCACATGCGTATAAGTAGAATGGACCTGCGGTTCATTTGGACAACAAACCTTCGTCGTTCTTCATCGCACAAGGTGTGCGCACAAGGAAGAAGGTGCAGTCTACCGCAGCTCGGGTATGAGCCCGCCGAGTCGGGCGTAGGTATTAAGTGTGCACGGTAGAGTGGAGTGGTGCGCACGGGCGCCCACCGCACGGAAGTCGCATTGGGTTTGGGTTGTGGCTTGGGCAAGGGTCGTGCACGGGTGCGCCCGCCCGCCCAACGCCGAATTGTGTGAACTCGTAATATTGTATCATTGTATTTCTTGGTGGAGTCTTGGCAGACCGTCGTGCGCTCTTGCACGGGCGGGCGCCCTCCCTTTTATTGAACGCCGGTTGAGCGCGGCTCCCGGTCATGTAAAATTCCGCATATATAATAAAAGATCGTTTATTATTATTATTGCCGAGTTGTATTATTATCTTTATATTGTTGATGGTTTCCGCACATTAATAATATGAATTCATGTTTATTATGAATTGTTGAAGGCGTAGTTCGCAAAGTTAACTAACGGTGAACAAGTTATTAACTTAGGCGGTGCCGCACCCGCTCAATTAAACGAAAAAAGAATTGGGGGCGTGACAGGTGGTATCAGAGCAGCTGATCCGGATATTGAAGCTGCTACACAACTTCACCGAAGTGAAGTTGGTATCAGAGCAGGGTTTGCTCGTGAAGGTGAAATGGTGAAGCCTGATAGAGCTGGGTTGCTCATGACAGGTGAAGCCGATGCAGATAAGGTTATGGAGAAATCGTGGATGAACAGTCTGGGTTTCGTGGACTTGATGGTTCATGGCAAGACCATTCAAGCTCTAGTGGACACGGGGGCCACTCATAACTTCATGACGACATGGTTGGCAAAAGAGGTTGGACTGATGATCTTCCCATCGAATATGGAAGTCAAGGCAGTGAACTCTAGAGCTAAGGTGGCGGGTTTGGTACACGAAGTACCTGTGCAGATAAAAGACTGGAAGGGTCAGTTGGACTTCACGGTGATGGAGATGAACGACTTTGATATGATACTCGGACAGGATTTCTTGAAGGGCAACAAGGCTATTGTTGTCCCCTTCTGTGATGAGGTAGTGTTGGTTGGACAATCACAAACTTAGACTTTTCCCACTCATAGGCAAGGAGGGAAGTCAAGGTGCAACATGTTTTGGCTCTAAGTTTGGAGAAGGCTATGAAGGAGTCAGATATGGAGACATATGCGGTGATGTTCAAGGATGTCGAAGGTGATGGAGTGGGGACGCCTATTCCAGCTGAGATATCGGATGTGCTAACCAAGTATGCGGATTTGATGCCTGATGAGCTTCCGAAGAAACTTCCACCAAGGCGTGCAGTGGACCATAGCATTAAGCTTGAGCCAGGAAGGCAACCCCCGGCTAAAGCACCTTATCGATTGTCAGGGCCTGAGTTGGAGGAATTGAAACGACAGTTAAAGGAGTTAACTGAGGCAGGTTTCATTAGACCTTCAAGGTCCCCTTATGGAGCTCTGGTATTGTTCCAGCGGAAGAAGGATTCGAATGAGCTACGGATGTGCTGTGATTACCGTGCATTGAACAAGCAGACGGTAAGAAACAGGTATCCTTTGCCATTGGCTGCTGATTGCTTTGACAAGCTTGCGAAAGCCCGAGTGTTTTCCAAGCTGGACTTGAGGCATGGGTATTTTCAGGTGCGGATAGCTGAAGGAGACGAGAAGAAGACCGCGATAGTGACAAGGTATGGTAGCTTTGAGTTCCTTATTATGCCATTTGGTTTGTGCAATGCTCCTACTACGTTTTGCACTTTGATGAACGATGTTCTACGACCATACTTGGATTCGTTCGTAGTAGTATACTTGGACGATATAGTGGTGTTCAGTGACAACATGGAGGATCATAAGAAGCACTTGGCGATGGTGTTCGAGGCACTGAGGGAAAATCAGTTGTTCTTGAAGAAGTCTAAGTGTGTGTTCACTCAGACCGAGATTCCGTTCCTTGGACATATTGTTGGTCAAGGGTACATACGGATGGAGCCAAGCAGAGTGAAGGCGATCGAGGACTGGGTTGAACCGAAGAATGTCCATGAGATGAGGGTGTTTTTGGGCATGACCAACTACCAACGGAAGTTTGTAGAGGGGTACTCCAAGGTGACATCGGCACTGACAGACTTATTGAAAAAAGACAAGAGGTGGAGTTGGACGGACAAATGTCAAGAGGCATTTGATGACTTGAAGAAGAGGATGGTTACAACACCGATACTGAAGTTGCCTAACTTCGAGAGACCGTTTGAGGTGCACACTGATGCTTCAGATTTTGCCATAGGAGGGGTTCTTATGCAGGATGGGCATCCAGTGGCGTATGAGAGTCGGAAGTTGCAGGATAGAGAACGAAGGTATCCGGTCCATGAGAAGGAGATGACTGCCATCATCCATTGTCTTCATGTGTGGAGGCATTACCTGATTGGGAAGCCGTTTGTTGTCAAGACGGACAACGTTGCAGCAAGTTATTTTGCATCACAACCGAAGCTTTCTGCGAAGCAAGCTCGTTGGCAGGACTTCTTGGCAGAGTTCGACATGACTATTGAGTATAGACCGGGAAGGCACAATGCGGTAGCAGATGCCCTTAGTAGGAAGGGACAACTTGCAGCATTGGAAGGAGAAGACCGGGCAGCAAGGAGTAGGATTCGAGTTCAGATGTCAGAAGAGATGTAGAATAAGATCAAGGAAAGTGTTGAAACCGATAATTTGGCGCAGAATATAGTGAAGCAGATAAAGGAGGGGAAGACACGAAAGTTCTTTCTACGATATGGGTTCTTGTTCTTTGGAAACCGACTCTATGTTCCAAAGTCATCTGGGCTCAGAAGGCACCTTTTGAAGGAGTGCCACGATTCTCCATGGGCTGGCCACCCAGGGCAGCGTCGTTCTTTGGCATTGTTGGAGAGAGGATTCTTTTGGGAGAAGATGCGGGAGGATGTGGAGGAGTATGTACATACGTGCATCATTTGTCAGTAGGACAAATCGGAGACTCAGAGGCAAGGAGGACTGTTGCAGCCTTTACCGATTCCAGAGAGGCCATGGATGAGTGTCTCGATGGACTTCATCACTCAGTTACCACAGGTTCAGGGGTATAATGGGATTAAAGGTACCTTGTGGAGCCGAGCGGACTGCGAGGTTGTTCTTTAAGAACATAGTGAAGTATTGGGGAATGCCATTGATCATTGTGTCAGATAGAGATCCGCGTTTTACAGGGAGATTTTGGACCACATTGTTCAAGTTAGTCGGGACGGAGTTGTTGATGAGTTCGAGTTACCATCCACAGACAGATGGGAAAACCGAGAGGATCAACGCGTTGCTGGAGGACTACTTGCGACATTATGTGATGGCTGATCAGAAGAATTGGCCCGAACTCTTGGATATTGCTCAGTTTAGCTACAATATTCAAAAGAGTTTTGCGACGGGGTATAGTCCATTTGAGTTGGTGAACGGGCAGATGCTGGTTGCACCGCATACCGTAGTGATGGGAGGCTTCTTGAGAAGTCCTCATGCGAAGAGGTTCATGAAGGCTTGGGAGGAGACCTTGGAGTTAGCACGGTTACGCTTGCACGATGCTGCAAGGAGGATGAAAAAGTATGCTGATCGTGGAAGACGGGAGGCACACTTCAGTGTGGGAGATATGGTGTTTCTCAGGATTACCGGGGAGCAGTTTCAGCCAGCCAAGGGGACGATGAGCAAACTGACATGGAAGTATGAGGGACCATTCCAAGTGAAGAAGAGAGTGGGGGAAGTTGCTTATGAGTTGGAGCTTCCACGCCATATGCACATGAAGCACCCAGTTTTTCATGTGAGTCAGTTGAAGAGATGTAGACTTGATTCGGACCATCCGGAGAGAGTTGAACTGACGAGAGGACCAGCCGGGATTGTGGACAGACCAGGACTAGAGTTGGAGAAGATTTTGAGTCTCAGAACTACAGGAGTTGGTTTCCAGATGCGATGGGAATTTCTTTGCAGATGGAAGGATGCACCGGAGGAAGACAGCTGGGAAACAGAGGATTCACTTTAGAGATGGAAGAACAAGATCGAGAAGTACGACAGGAAGTTGAGAAGAAGAGCAGGAATTGTCGGGGCGACAATGATTTCCAGTGGGGGAGGATGTAACGCCTTGCGGCTGTGCCCAGGCGCGCGCTCCCTCTCCTCATGAAAATCGACTAAGTACGAGTGTGAAGTGTCCGTCATCACATGTGTGCGCGCAAGTGTTGGAAATATTGCGGTATATATATGATGAGTGGGCAGCATGTATGAACGCACCCACACATAGGGTGAGCCGACGTTGAGGGCAAGCATGATTGGGCGTTCATGTTAATATTTTGGAGGTCGGCCAAGGTTGGACGAGCAGCCTCACATGCGTATAAGTAGAATGGACTTGCGGTTCATTTGGACAACAAACCTTCGTCGTTCTTCATCGCACAAGGTGTGCGCACAAGGAAGAAGGTGCAGTCTACCGCAGCTTGGGTATGAGCCTGCCAAGCCGGGCGTAGGTATTGAGTGTGCACGGTAGAGTGGAGTGGTGTGCACGAGCACCCACCGCACGGAAGTCGCATTGGGTTTGGGTTGTGGCTTGGGCAAGGGTCGTGCACGGGTGCGCCCGCCCGCCCAACTCCGAATTGTGTGAACTCGTAATATTGTATCATTGTATTTCTTGGTGGAGTCTTGGCAGACCGCCGTGCGCTCTTGCACGGGCGGGCGCCCTCCCTTTTATTGAACGCCGGTTGAGCGCGGCTCCCGGTCATGTAAAATTCCGCATATATAATAAAAGATCGTTTATTTTTTTTTTTCTCGATAACACTGATCTATTTATATTACAAAAAGTCAAAAATATTACAAAAATTACATCTGGGCCAAAGCCCTGTACCTTCAGAGAAGATATCAGTCATTGCTACCTTGCATAGAAGAGCGACACGTAGCATACAGTAATCGACCCGGTGGATTCATTACATGACACGGTGAGTACCGAAACTGACACGATGGATGCATTACTGGACAAGGTGAACACAATACGACACGCTGTGTATGGAAAACGACATGGTGAACATGTTGAACGACGCGTGGGCTGAGACTATGAACCGAAATTACAGACATAAACTCCATAATAGATATACAAAATCATGACAATGAAAAGGTCAGAGAAATTCATTCCTTGCTGCCCAGACTTGGCGACTGCTGAGTTAATCGTCATCCGTGGTGTGAGGTTCATCAGATGCTGGACCCTTGAGCTTTTCCGCTGCTTCCTTACCCTGGCACGAGCTCCTTTGAGCAGGTTCCTTACCCTGGCACGGGCTTCTCTGAACAGGTTCGCTGGGGCCAGCTTCATCCGTCTGAACCGGACGCGTGAAGTCTACAGTGGGAGTCTCCATGTCGACCCGCGGGACAGTCACCGTATCCAAGCGCCCACGAGCACTGCTACAATGCTCCACAGTAACCGACACTATCAGAGTGTTATTAGCAAAAGCACAGGGAATTCTATATCGAATGGCCGGATGTTCCGAGTGACCACACTCCGGAATGCCCCAATTGCCTCTAGCATTGCGGCCTGGAGGCCTGTTTTGCTCAGAGGTAAATTCAACTGAGGACGTTGGAGAAATCTCAGGCCTCTGAGAGGCAGAATGCCCTCTAGCCATTCCTCTGCGACTGCTCATCCTGAGCCTCTCCCTTGGCATTTGGCTATGGCTTCCCTCACCTATAATTCCTCCAGTAACCTTGTTCCAAGCAATAACCCACTCAAACAGCCTGGTATGCGGCAGAGAGGTCAGGGAGGCAACCTTAATAGCTCCCATGCTCCTCGGATGTTGCAGCGCATTGAATGGCGCCTGCAACCTCCTGTACATTCCCCCGTCGTTCCCCTGCTCCAGACTAGACAGCCTAACTACATTCCTCTCCACGCAAAACATTGCGAATTTGCTGATTGCATCGCCTTCCGGCGAATTTAAGGAGCCTGCTCCTTGGCTTGGCGTGGCTTGTCCGGGCTGACAGAGGCCCATGTGACAAGCCACATGCCTCATAACTGTTCTAACTCGCGGCATGGACAGTGATGTCACCCGCATCCGGGAATAAAAGATCGTTTATTATTATTATTGCCGAGTTATATTATTATCTTTATATTGTTGATGGTTTCCGCACATTAATAATATGAATTCATGTTTATTATGAATTGTTGAAGGCGTAGTTCGCAAAGTTAACTAACGGTGAACAAGTTATTAACTTAGGCGGTGCCGCACCCACTCAATTAAACGAAAAAGAATTGGGGGCGTGACAAAAAGTGTCTAAGATAGCACACACTATCTTGAGAACGCTATCTCTCATCTATTTATTTGTAACACTATATTCAATTATTTTAATGAATGAAAATGAGAGAGAATACCTGAGGAAGCCATGAGGCTTCAGCCTTTTTCCGCCCATATTTTGTATCTGGTTTTTATGTGTGCTTTATATATTTGTCTGAGTTAATCTCATTTTCAATATGTCATATCAGAGCACACGGTTTTTCACTTTGGGATTGAGAGACTGTGTATTGGCACAGAGACAAACTGTGACAGCGTGTTGTGCAGAGGCAGATGCGGATGAATGGAGTTGGAGCTGGGTTATTGAAGCAGTGATTGATAAAGTCGATTCTGCAACGTTCAGCAAGAACCAGATCAGCGTTGAAGTAGTGGACCGATTTCCTGAGGCTGAAAAGTACGATGACAGTCATCGATTCCAAGCTGCGTTAGTTCTGGAGTGTACGCAGGAATAAACTGTGTGTCAACGATTCTTACCGGTGCGTGTCTCATAAGAAAATTGTAAGTGTTTTCCTTGCGTGGAATCGCTGATTGGTGTGAGTATGTTCAGTGATTATACATTCGACATTTGGCACGTATCTGAAAATAACACTGGTTAAAAAAAAATTCTGTGACCAATTTTGTTATAAGCTGAGCAGAATCGTTGTGCAAAAAGAAATCGATGTGAATGTGATGGCCATCGATTTTTTTTCCCTGTGATAATCGATTGAAGTTTGGGTTCTTTTTTGTGATAATCGATATGAATGTTAGAACATCGATTAATTGCTGTGATGGTTGATATGAATGTTGGGTGTTTGCTGTGATGGTCGATTGTTATAGCCATCGATTCTTAAATTCCAATGCAAGTATAAATTGCTGCGTATTTTTCATAATTCATTGCATTTTCAGTCTTTATCTGAACCAGCGTTCTCCTAAAGGTATTTGCATTTGATCCAAATCGAGTCTGGCATTTGAACCAACATCCTCCAGCAATAAGAACCAACGTTCAAACACCCCTTCAAACATTTTACATTCATTCCAGCGTGTTTGACAACGTTTTAAAGGTGTTAAGAATAGTGTTTTGAAATTTTTGCAAAATCGATTTTGAATAATCGATTATGAACAAACGTTTTAAAGGCGTTAAGAATAGTGTTTTGAAATCTGCAAAATCGATTTTGAATAATCGATTATGAACCAATGTTTTAAAGGCGTTAAGAACAACGTTTTGAAATTTGCAAGATCGATTTTGAACGGATGTGGTGATAACAGCCCCAGCGTTGAACGGATATGAACCAGCTTTCCAGCATTGAACGGATGTGGCATCAGATTTGATTGATTCCAGCGTTCCAGCGTTGAACGATTTGAGCCAGCATTCTGCACTTTGAACTAGCATACTATGAACCTTGAAAGCGTTGAACCAGTTAAGTGTGAACCATGAAAGCGTTGAACCAGTTAAGTGTGAACCTTGAAAGCGTTGAACCAACGGATACCAACATTTCTGTATACACCTTTCTTTTTATATATGGTTGATCGTTTGTGCAGATTTGAAATGAGATCCTTCATTGCACGGTAGTCACTGGTGCGTTTTAGTTAAAGATCGCTGCTTACCACGTTCAATTAAAAGAATATAACTTGGAATTCAGTCAGAGCATGCGTATGCTAGTAGTCTTGCTCGGTTTGCTGCAAACCTTGGACCAGTTGTCTGGAAGATTGCAGCTCAGAAGATAAGGAGAGCGCTCTTGCCATTTCCGCACGGGGTGTAATCAAACCAGCGTTTGCAGTTTGCAGTCAGTCAGCCAGCGTTCCAACCAGTTTGTGTGCCAGCGTTTTAAGGTAATTTCCAGCATTCCAGTCAGCGTTAATGATTGGTGAAATTAAAAAGTGGAGTTGGTAATTGGAGTTTTTTTTTAAATTGTAATTGTGATTTGCAATTAAAATCATATTTTATTTGGAGGAATAAGATGAATGCGAGAGGAATGACTATGGTTTTATGACCATAAGTGAATTTTTTTTTTAAAAGGAGCTTCCGCATGTGTTGAAATTTCCCAGTGAGTGGATTTACTTGACATGAAATTGGAGATGCATTTTTATATGCATGAAAGTGGTGAGATTGTGAGTTGAAAGGATGGTTTTTCGCTCTTTGTAATTGAAGAAATAAGGAGTGTTTCCATTTGTATTTGGAGCGATAAGGTGCATTACATTTTGTAAATTTGAAGAATATTTTGTGGAGATATAAGTGTCTTATTTTGTATTTGGAGTGATAAGGGAAAGTTGTTGTAATTCAAAGTATTGTTTTACTTTGAGAGGGATCGTGTCACTATCCATTCAGATTTTGAAGGCGAGTTGTTTCAAAGGGTTGTCAGCTTGGCATTATCATTGCTTCAGATGTACTCAGTGATTAATAAAGATATCATTTTTTTGGTGTTGATGTGTCCTAGATCCGCCCGAAATTGAATAAGGGGATCTAAGGTACACTATGTGTGTTTGATGGCGCATGTGTTTTATGGCTTCATGTTTTTGCTTTTTGATTTGTGTCTAGTTTTGACACATAAATGATCTCATTTAACACACATAAAGTTCAATGCAAGCAAGCACAACACTTGTAATAGAATAACATCAAGGAAGGATAATTAAGCTCAACACATGCATTTGCGTCACTACAACAAATAATCAAAGTTTTCAACATCGGCATTCTACCTCAACAAACAAATTCACTCAATACAATCAAGTTCATGAATATGCAAACTCCAGCATTTCAAAGCAAAGTCTACATCACTACAATCAGGTTAATGAATCTGTAAACTTCAACGTTTCAGAGCACAACCTACATCAACATTATTGAATTTGTAATCAAACTCAAATTACATTGAATTGTAAGGGTGCATTCTCGGTTGAAATTGACACCCAAGTCTTGAATTGAGTCAAATTGAATTCATTGTAGTGAGTCATTAAATCATTAAGCGTTTTTTAGGTGCATTTTCGATAGTGTTCGACACCCTTCCTTTAAGCAGAATCAAGTGAATGCATGATTTTTAACTCTAAAGCAAACAAGCAACAAGTTCACATGTCCTACAAGTGAGCGTGAGTATTCATTCAAGCAATTTGCGTGAAAACAGTACAAAGTTCAAACTTTCAAGCGAGCCAGAGTGAAGTTCATTGCAACAACCATCAAAGCAACCAAACAAGTTCAACTCTAACACCAATCAAGCAAGTTAAGATCAAAATCAAGCGAGCGTGAATTCCAGAGTTTAAGCAAGAAAGTTCTACAACTTTAGCAAGTGTTCCCAGCAAGTGCAAGAAGAAACAAATCAAGCGAGCGTGCCATTGAAGTCCCATAGCAAGCGAGCCTGTCATGCAAGTAACAAAATCAAGTGAAACAGTTCACAACATGACATCTACGACAAGAGAGCCTGATTTCAAGTGAGCAAGTTCAGATGGCGCAACATATTCAGTTGTTAAACATTCCTCACAGTTTGATCATCTCCAATGATGAAGACATGGTGCACATCAACAAAGAAACTCTTGTTGATCTTTCACGGCATCTACGACAAACACATGAAGCCATTAAGTTTCTTCAACTCGAGTCGCAACTTCAAAGGAATGAATTGCAAGAAAAGAGTGATACTTTCAAGTCTTTGAACCATCCAGATGATAAGTCATTCATCCCAACAACTTCAAGTGTCGAAGTTGTTCTAGTTCCAATTTCTTCCAAACCCATCATCAAGCCCTAGGAAGAAATTAAAAATAACAAGAATCGACGAGGCTTAGGATATGTCACTGATGACACCAAATTACATATCCCAAATTATTTCAAGCCAATTAAGTTCGTCAGTGCAGGATTTCTTGCACAACACACCTCAATAGGTTCTGAGAAAGTTGCAGACAAACAGAATTGCACGCAACCTGAAGTTGAAGTCCAACTGAAATGTTCTCATTGTCAAAGAACCGGTCATATGGAAGATCAATGTTTTGATCTCCATCCTTGTCACCATTGTGGCAAGCAGAATCATACCTCAGAAAAATGTCGCAACCAACAAAAATAAGCCAGATTGAAGATACACAGTCAAAAGATTGTCTCAGTTCTACAACCGACTACAATCACACATAGTGCAGCCAGCAATGAACTGATGATGGTACTCTCATGCAGTTGAATGAGGGAGTACGACAGTGAAACTCTCCTACACCTGAAGGGGGGGAGTTCAAATATATTTTGGAGAAGATTGTCTCTCCTTTCAGCTGACAAAGGGGGGAAAATGTCAATGAAATTGACAAGTGGTTGTCAGACTGAAAGTCTTGACAACATCAGCGAAGCAGCCATTGGGCATCTTCATCAGCCAGTGGGCATTTATCATCTGCAGTGAGCATCAACAAATTTTCCAGTGGGCGATCGACAGCCAAAGCAACAGTGAGCAACTTTCATCATAGCAAAAGCAACATTGAGTTGTTTTTCGACATCTTCAGCCAGTGGGCGATCATCATCAGCAAATACGCCATTGGGCGTTCATCAAATTGTGTCAGTGGACACCAGATGCTGTTTTCAAGCAAAGGACAGTTGGATCCTTTTGCGGCTTGGCACATGATATAATTGTCAAGCGTCCTTCCGAGATGAATCAGTCATGCAGTTGACTCAGTCTCTTCATATTGCAGTTTCTTCAGCATCCAGTTTTGGCGGTTTTTTCAGGCAATGTTTTTGAGGATCAACATGAGAACTTGGAAGATGGTTCCTTGTTCTTATTTTGGATTTATCATTGGGGGGGGAATGTTAGCCTCTCTCACAAACCAATAATAAATCCTAAAATAAATAAATAAATTAAATATTCCAAGTTAGGAATTTGTGCCTAACTCTTGGGTTGTTCCTCTAAGATAGGAGTTAGTTTAGGTAACTCCTATATTGGTGTGTGTCTGGTGAGAAATTATCTCAACCAAAGGAGAAATTATCTCAACCAAAAGTATCTAAGATAGCATGCACTATCTTGAGAACACTATCTCTCATCTATTTATTTGTAACACCATATTCAATTATTTTAATGAATGAAAATGAGAGAGAATACCTAAGGAAGCCATGAGGCTTCAGCCTTTTTCCGCCCATATTTTGTGTCTGGTTTTTATGTGTGCTTTATATATTTGTCTGAGTTAATCTCATTTTCAATATAGTTCACTTCACAGAAGTAGCGTATATAAATCTGTTTGGGAAATGAAAAATTATTGTTGGAGATAATACTGATTCACCCCCCTTTCAGTATTATTTCCAACAATTGGTATCAGAGCAGGTCCTTCAGAAGAAGCTTGATCGCTTGAAGGAAGATATTTCAAGATGAATAATCACGAAGGCATGGGATCCATCAGACCACCAATCTTCAATGGGAGCAACTTAGTATATTGGAAAATAAGAACTAGAGCCTATCTACAATCGCTTGGAGCCGATGTTTGGGAAATTGTGGAAGGAGGATATCAATTTCCAGTAGCAATTCCTACAGACTCTGCAAGTAAGAAGTTATATGAAACCAATGCCAAAGTTGTCAATACGTTATTGGGAAGTCTGTCAGAATCAGAATATGTCAAAGTCATGCAGCTCAAGATAGTGAAAGAAATATGGGACAAAATCATTCAAAGCTACGAAGGAGACTCTCAGGTAAAATGTGTTAAGATTCAAACTCTCATAATTCAGTATGAAACTCTTAAGATGAATAGTGATGAGAGTGTTGCTAGTTATTTTTACGTATAGATGAGATTGTTAATTGTATGAAGAATCTGGTTGAAGAGATAAAGGAAGCTACTTTAGTTGAGAAAATTTTGAGATCTTTGTCTTCTAAATTTGAGTCAAAAGTGTCTGCCAAAGAAGAAAAACAAGATCTTCAAACTATTACTGTGACTCAACTCCATAGAATCCTAATTTCTTTTGAAATGAGAAAAGGAGGTGCATGAGATATGATAGAAGCCGCTTTTAAAGCGTCAGCAAAGGGAAAAGAAAAGGAAGAGCACAATGAATCAGAACACATTTAAGAAGAAGAATATGAGGTAAATTTTGTCAAACGGGGTTCTGGAAGATTCAGAGGTAAGCCACCTTTCAAATGCTTTACTTTTGGTAGAGTCAGCCATTATGCTGCCAAATGTCCTCATAAAGATAAATATGAAAAAAGGAAAGGAATATGCAAAAGGAAATAGAAACCAGGTTGTGAATAGAAGGAGTTACTATACTCATGAAGATAGTGATGGCTTATCCAATAGTGATGAAGATGAAATTGACCAAGATTATAGACTACTCTTGGCCTATGACAATGATGATTTCTTGGATGCCTTAGAAGAGGAAGACTTTCTTGAAGAAATTACTAAACTCAAAATCTGTTTAGAAGAAAAGAATATGATCATCGATATGTTCACTCACCAACTCACTGAAAGAGAAAAACACAATAAAAATCTAGAATGTGAAATTGTGGGTCTAAGAAAAGAACTTGAGAAGACAAAATATCTTAATCTTAGATTTGCTAAAGAATCTAAAACTTTAAATGAAATCATCAATGTTTAACTTTCTCCTCTGATAAAGATAGGTCTTGGATATATTGAATAATCATCTCAATCACAGAAGTCGTCAGCCTCCACTAGAAGCTATCTTGATGCAGCAAAGACTAGTGAACAATATGTCAATCGTCAGCAAAGGCCTAAAATTACTCATCAGGTAAATCATACCCAATTTAATCCAAGGATGAATATCAATAGAAGCCTCAACCAACAAGTAAACAGTGCCAGAAGATTCTATGATCGCAGAAACTTCTTTAATGGGCAATGTTTTTCATGTCATAACTTTGGGCATAAGGCTTCTCAATGTGTTGCTTACAAAACCATCATGACTAGAGAAGCATGAAATCAAAAGAGTGTAACAGGAATCAAGAAAAGTTCCTATAATAACTTTTCTCCTCTTGAAAATGAAGTAGAATGTTTGATTTGTAACAACTTTGGTCATGAAGAATCTGAATGCAAGAGAAAATTTCGGCCATCACTTCAAAAGGAGAAAACATCATTAAATCCCAAGATATGGAGAAAGAAGGAATCTCAATCAGAAAGATGTGGCATAGCTTTGTATGCAAAAGGACAAGAAAATCAGTGGTACATCAACAACAGATGCTCCAAACACATGACAGGTGATAAAGAGAAACTTCATTCATATAATGCTTTAGAAAAAGAAAAGAATGTCTCATTTGGAAATGACACTCCAGCTGTCATTAAAGGTAAAGGTTCTGTCTTCTTGAAAGAAAAGGTTAAAGCTGGAAATGTCATGTATGTAGATGGTTTAAAGCATAACCTGTTGAGTTAGTCAAATATGTGATCAAGGAAATGAAGTTGTGTTTCGATCAAACATATGTGTGGTTCATGAGCTTGATACAAGAAAGACCGTGATCAAAGGAACAAGAACTCCAAACAACTTATACATACTCAAAGGAGGACAACAACAATGCTATCTAAGAAAAACCGATGAAAACTGGCTATGGAATAGAAGATTGGGACATCTAAGCTTTTCTCAAATAAGAAAAGCATGTAGGCTCAAGGCAGTTCATGATCCTCCAGATATCAACATCCAAGAAAATACCATATGTAAACCATGTCAAGTCGGTAAGCGAACTAGAGTTCACTTCAATGAAAAAGAAGGATCAACAAGTAAGCCTCTTGAACTCATCCATACTGATTTATGTGGACCAACAAGGAAAAAGTCACCTTGTGGAGAAGATTACTTTATTTTATTTATTGATGATTTTTCCAAGATTTGTCGGATAGGTCTACTAAAGCACAAAGATGAATCATTTGAAAAGTTTAAAGCCTTCAAAGCTTTAGTTGAAAATGAATTAGATCGAAAAATAAAATGTCTCAGATCTAATCGAGGGGAAGAATTCATATCAGATGAATTCTTTGACTTTTGTGAACAACATGGAATAAAGAGGCAATTCTCCGTCGCAAGAACTCCTCAACAAAATGGCATGGTGGAAAGAATGAACAAAATAGTTCAACAAATGGCTCGAGCAATGCTTGATGAATTTGGAACTCTTGCAACCTTCTTGGGTGAAGCTGCATTTGCTGCCGTGACTATTCTCAACAAAGCAAATGTTCGGATAAATAGCAATCGAACTCCATATGAACTTTGGTATGGTAAGCCTCCTACTGTAAAACACTTTAGAGTGTTTAGAAGAAAACGTTTCATCAAAAGGATTGATGAAAAACTTGGTAAGTTCAAACCCAGAGTAGACGAAGGAATTCTTCTTGGTTATTCATCCAGAAGTAAAGGATACAAATGTTATAATAAAAGACTTCGGAAAATTATTGAAAGCATTGATGTTGTAATTGATGAACCATGCAAAAATCCGGAATAAATGAAATCAACAGAGGAATATGATAGTGAGGAAGTTGGGGAATGCTTTCGCACATCAATTCAAAATGATATAGAAGACAAAACCAATGAAGCACCAGAAGAAGATACAACAGACAGGGAAAAGACTCCATCTAGGTATGTTCAAAAGAATCATCTAGAATCTCAAATTCTAGGAGAAAAGGGGGCTGGAGTACAGACAAGAAGAACTCTTATAGGGACCTCAAGCTATCTAGAATTACTATCCTCCACCGAACCTCAGAATGTAAATGAAGCCTACAAAGATGAATGTTGGGTCAAGGCCATGGATGAAGAACTTGACCAAATTGAAAAGAATGATACTTGGGAGTTAGTTCCTAGACCTCATGATAAAAATGTTATAGGAACAAAATGGATATTTAAGAACAAGCTGAATGAAAATGGAGAAGTTATTAGAAATAAGGCCAGACTTGTTTGTAAAGGGTATGCTCAACAAGAAGGTATAGATTTTGAAGAAACTTTTGCACCTGTTGCCAGACTTGAAGCCATAAGGATGTTTCTTGCTCTTTCTAGTTTTCAAAAATTCAAAGTATATCAAATGGATGTAAAATCAGCCTTCCTTAATGGAGATTTAGAAGAAGAAGTTTATATTGAACATCTAGAAGGATTCATTCTTGGAAATGATGAAAAACTCGTATGCAAGCTTAAAAAGTCTCTCTATGGTCTGAAACAGGTTCCAAGGGCTTGGTATTATCGCCTTGACAAATATCTACAACAACAAGGTTTCACAAAAGGTCCTACAGATAGCAATTTATACACAAATGTTGAAAATGATAAATTGCTAATTATTGTTGTTTATGTTGATGATATCATCTTTGGTAGAAATGAAGAATCCATGAGTTAGAATTTTTCTTCAGTAATGCAACAAGAATTTGAAATGTCCTTACTTGGTGAACTTACTTGTTTTCTTGGTCTACAAGTACATCAAACAAAATATGGTATCTTTCTTTCACAAACCAAATATTTCAAGCAGATCTTGAAGACATATGGAATGGAAGATTCTAAACTAGTATGTACTCCAATGGTAACAGGATGCAGTCTCAGTTTTAACAATGAATCACCAACAGTAAACCAACCAACTTACAGATCTATGATTGGAAGTTTTCTTTATCTAACAAGTACTAGACCTAATATCATGCATGCAGTAGGAATTGTTGGAAGGTTCCAAGAAAATCCAAAGGAATCACATCTCTAGGCAGTCAAAAGAATTTTCAAATATCTTCAAGGAACTCAGGACTTTGGACTATGGTATCCTAAAGATACAGACCTTACTCTTCATACATATATAAATGCAGATTAGGCAAGAAATGTTGATGATCAAAAGAGCACCAGTGGAGGTGCATTCTATATGGGTTCTCGATTAGTGTCATGGTTCAACAAAAAAAAAGTTCGATTGCCTTATCTACAGCTGAAGCAAAATATGTGGCTACAGCATCTTGCTGCACACAACTACTTTGGATGATGCAAACATTGCAAGACATTCAGATCACATGTACTACACCCATCTCAATTCTATGTGATAATACAAGTGCCATTGGTATTTCGAAAAATCCTGTCATGCACTCCAAGACCAAGCACATACCCATTAAGTACCATTTTCTACGAGAACAAGTGCTTGAACAAAAGGTTAAATTGGAGTATGTTCCCTCCAAAGAACATGTTGCTGATATATTCACTAAACCACTTCCCAGAGAAACATTTGAATATCTCAGACAAAAGCTGGGAGTAGTTGCTGCATCATCTTGCTATTAAATCCAGTTTTCAAAGGAAGGTTATTATATGCATGTTTCATGAAGTATAGTCATGTATACACGCGGGTTTCTGTGGTTGAAGGAGCGTATATGTTTTTCTGACAGAAAAACAGTGGGACAGACTCTGATATGGGTGCTCTATATGATATTAATGATTACAGTCTGACGATATGATTTGTTCATTGATTTTTATCTGACTGACAAAGATGCCTTGATGAGTGACTTGTTGACAATGTACAGGTAGCATAGGTTCAGGGGGAGCATTAGCCTTCACTCACATTCAGCGTTGTTGGCATCATGGTTGCTAAGTTCATCTATGGCTTCAGATACTCATATAATTTGCTGCATAAGTCATGTAAAGATCTAGGGTGTGATATGACTTCTTCTATCATGGTCTATATTTCAATGAGTCCTATTGGACATATGATGTAATTTGTATCCCCACTTTTCATGGGATGGATGATGTAATAATTGTTGTATTTCTGTCATGTATAAACAATTTATCCCCACTTGATTGGGTGGATGAGTCAAATATGGTGTATCCCCACTTTGTTGGGTGGTTGATGTATGTATGAGTCATTGGTCATAGGGAGGTCATACTCACTTAGTTGAGTTATAGAGTCATGTTATTCTTTTGAAACATATCTCTGCAGACTCGGCATGTACTCAGGGGGAGCATGGACAACATAATGTATATCAAAGGGGGAGAATAACTTGGTCTGCCCTTTGCCCTTGATGTCAAAGGGGGAGAGTATTTTGGTGTTGCTTGTTATCTCTAACAGTTTCTACAGCTTGCAGTAATCAACACCAGCATGGTTTCCATCAAGTCCAAAGGGGGAGATTGTTGGAATTATGATACAAGTGTTGTCCTTGATGGCAACTCATTCACAGGTCAATTCAGTTTTGATGAAAGGCAACCCATAGTGTAACAGATCCATTTAGATGTAACAGGGCATGGTACAAAAGAATAGGAAGATGGAGCTAAAGTCTATTTTGGTGTTGCTTGTTATCTCTAACAGTTTCTACAACTTGCAGTAATCAACACCAACATGGTTGCCATCAAGTCCAAAGGGGGAGATGTTGGCATTGTGATACAAGTGTTGTCCATAATGGGAGCTCATTCACAGGTTAGTTCAGTTTTGATGAAATGCAACCCACAGTGTCACAGATCCATTCAGATGTAACAGGGCATTGGTACAAAAGAACATGAAGATGGAACTAAAGTCTACTAGAATGAAGTTGAAGGTAAAGGATGGTGAAAAGTAGTTTAAGATGTATATGCATGTACACTTAGTCAAAAAAGCGTATGCATGCAGGTGCACAAAACCAAAAGTGCATATACATATACACGCACCCCTGCAAGAGGAAAAGTGCGTACATGTTGGAAAATCAAGGAATTTCAAGAGTAGAGAATACCAGGGGTAAATACCATGGTATTAGCCCACAATATTGAGCGAAGTAACGACTATTTGATCCCGCCCAAGAATACCATGGGTCCTAAGTGGTTTTGGTTCGAGCTATTTAGAAAGGCCTAAAACTATATAAGGAGGAGAAGATCATATGGCCAAAGCATGCAAGTAAAAAGGGTTTCTAAGGAATACTTCTATTTGAAATATATTTTATGCTATAGGGGCTATGTTGGTGATTTGATCTGAAATATTTTGTGCACCTTGAATTCAATGTTGGATCAGGATCATGAGACATGAAATGAATTATCATTGAATGATCTGATATTGGTTGGGCCAGATCTAATTGTGTACACCTGTTTTATTCTTTGAATGCTATGATCTGGATTTGTCTAAAGTCCGGAATAACAACGAAGTTATGAGTTAATTTTTGCAATCTGTACGCTGGTTCGCTTTGGTGAAGTAGCGTATACACGCCGGTTCGGCTCTTCCAAGTAGCGTATGCAAAAGAAAAGTATGCTGTTCAGAGATGACTGATCTATTTGATCAATATTGTTGTTTCACTGTTGTCTATTAATGAAGTCTTCTTAGATCTGAATGTAAAACTGAATGCATGAGGAGTTTGATATCTGATTGATTGATTGTATAAGTGAAAAGGGTGATCTTTGCTACTACTGTGTAACGCTCTGTAAATTGATAGTAGATGTTTAGTATATTGCTGGTTGGTACGGAATTGATTCAAAAGTTTTATGTTTCAGGAGTTTTGTAGGTATACGCAAGTTTGATTAAAGGAAGTAGCGTATACACGCAGGTTGGGTTCAGTAAAGTAGCGTATACATTATGATGCATGATTTTTGAGGTTGCAGCTGGTTCTGAATGATGATGCAGGTTTCTGGGTTCAACACAGTGTTCTTGTGAAAATGATATGATTGTTCAGATTAACTGATTGTTGCTTGATGCAGTTTCAGTTTCAAAGTTTCTTATGGGTCCAGTATGAAAAGTTAATGAAATAAGGCCTTCATGTGTATTTTTATGTACTAGGAGGATCCAGTCTGAATATTTATGAAATGTGGTCCCTGGAGGAAGAGAGAAGGTAGTAGCCTTCTGTAGGCTGGCGCCTACGTACTAGTAAACACATTGGCTAGTACAAGAGCTAGGGGGTTGTATCTCCCTTCTAGTAGAAGACAGAAAACAAGAGAAGGTTGTAGCCTTCTGCAAGTGGGTGCTTGTGTACTAGTATGAGTCTGCGCCAGTACAAGATTGTAAACAAATTTTCTTATTATTAAAAGAAGACAAAGACGACAACAACAGGTGGTTTTCACCCGCATTGGGTTTCCACCTTAAATCTTGGTGTTCATGTGTGTTACTTATGTGTGATGGTTATTCTGTTTTTTTCCACACTGTTTAATAAGTTACCGATGCACTGATTATAGATCAACACATGATAAATTAACTAAATCACAATTTCTCTGGGTATATGCTGGTTTCACTAATCACAGTAGCGTGTACATGGTAGTTCACTTCACAAAACTAGTGTATATAAATCTGTTTGGGAAATGAAAAATTATTGATCCGATAATACTGATTCACCCCCCCTTCAGTATTATTTCCAACAATGTTAGGCCAAGATCAGTCATTCAAGCAGAGGATAGAAGATACAGGTGCAGGTTGTGCTCAAGCTTGAGCAAGCATATTGTATTCATCCAGATTCTTTGATTAATGCAATATAGATAGTAAGGGGTTTTGAGCAGTTTCTTTCCCCTAGACAAATCTCTGTGTATGTGTGATGTTTATATTCACATGTCAATGATTCTTCTTTTAGATGGTGAATTAACTTCCACAGATTACTAGAGTAGCTTCAAGTCTTGTGATTTACTAAATTTCATGAGTAGTTTTGAATCTACACATTAATTTCTACGTGGTATAAGAGCTGGAATCATTGTAGAGAAGATATTTCGAAGTTTTCATTGCAGGAGATTTGAATTTGAAGGTTGTGGAGTGTGTGTTACATTCTTTCCACAACTAGCCCCATGCACAAAGTCAGGGGGTTAGAGGGCAGTGGTAGCCCCCCTCTATGGAGTCCGGAGCAACACCCCAGGAATATTTTTTTTGGAAACTATATTAGGTGGGTGAACCTACCTATGGTTTTTTGCATGGGTTTTGTACATGGTTTTGGGCATGATGGTTTTCTGCCCATGGTATTTTGTAGATCCGGTCAAGGGAACTATTGTAACGTCCCCAGTGAAAAGTTTATGTAATAAAGTAAATAAAGGCAAAAATAAGACCACGGGTAAGGGACACGTATTCCAAGCTAAATGTTGGGAAAATATATCCTAGTGGGCATCATTGGATGTGTGTTTTGGCTAAGGAAATTAGCAAAATCAGAGGTATTAAAAGGCAAAAAGGAATTTTTGGCACATTTATTTATGAAAATATAGGAAATTAGGAGAAGAGTAAGGTGAAAGGTCACAATTTTCATGTGAGGAGGAAATTGAAGGAAAATAATGGAAAATGAAGAAATTAGAGGCCTCATTGATAAAAGGGCTTTTGAGGATCAGTTGGTAGGTTGCTCAGTGTTAAGCTTGGTCAGTGTAACCTTTTGTCAGTTCCAGTTTGGAGCTCTCTCATTATTCTCTCTCTCTCACTCTTGGTCGCTTAGAGTTTTCTTGGAGCACTCTAGCTTTGGATGAAGGAAGGAAAAGAAAGTAAAGGGAAAGCAAGGAAAGCAAGGATCAAGGAAGGAAGAGTAGGACTCAAGTAGCTTCAGCAGGAATACTTCTAGGTAACCTTTTGCATGTGTGATTGCCTAGCTGGTTTGGACATGCATGGATTTTCATGTTGGTGTATGGTTCTCTTGCTGTCAGTGGAATGGTTTTTCCGGGTTAGGACAATGGTTTTCAGGCTAGCCTTTCCTTTTTCTGGATGCCATGGTATGTTGGGATGTTTATCTCGGTTTTGAGCTTTGGTTTATTGGATGGATTTCAGAATCAGGGGCGGAGGTTGTCTCAAGGTTCATTCCCAATGGCTTAGGCATCCCATGATCGGTTTTGGTGGGATACGTGGTAAAGCCTGAGGGAGAAGTCTCGGTTTAGGGCTTAGTGATCCGGGTTTGGATTGCGGTAAAGCCTGAGAGACTGGTCTCGGTTTAGGGCCTAGTGATCTAGGATTGGATTGCGGTAAAGCCTGAGAGACAAGGACATGAAAAATTCCTCAAGGATAGGGATGGATTTCGGATGGCATTCCAAGTTCTGTTCGCTTGTGATCCGAGCACCAGTTTTGGTGTGATCAGGGTTTGATGAGGTTGGAGGTGGTTTAAGTTATGAATTCCCTTGGTTGTTCTTGGATTGGTTGTTTTGTGAGATCCCACATTCATGCTTGGAATATGGCACAGGGTGATTGACTGAAAGAGAGATTTGGTTGAGCCATGTCTATGGTCGGGTGGTACGTGGAATTCTTGAACTTGGTTGGATTTGCCTATGATTAATAAAAGCTAAGTTCTCTTACTTTTGTATTGAATTATATGTGGATTTAATGGCTATCATATCTCTGATATTTATATGGTTTTATGTTGGTTATAAGCATGGTTGAATGATTGGTTTATGTCATGGTTATTTCATATATTTACTTGTCACTGTTAAATGGATGGATGCAAGTACTAATTGATGATGTAGTAGTTCAATGGAGAAGGAGGTCATCCTTTTGATTATGTTTCATAAGTTGTTTCAATCATTTATGCTCTATCTTGTATCCTAGACCTATAGGTTACATTGATGCCAAGTGTTTGACAAAATGTTAGTCCCGGTTGGGGATGCTCAAGCCTAGTCTTGAGGGTGATTTTTGATTGATCAACATTGTTATCTATCTTTTATGAATTCTAGAAGTTACAACAAGTTTTGGGCAGAGGCGAGGATTCTGGGCTAGAAAAGTGGCTTAAATCCCGGGGTCGCTGGCAAAGAATTGGCAATTCTGGTCTACTGTCGCTGGCAGACAAGTCTGTGAGAGCAACTTTGGGTTGATGGTGGCTCCCTTGCCCATAGCATGAGAGTGACTATGGCCTAAGAGCTGCAGAATAATAGTGGGACCCAGGGACTTGTTGCCTGAGTGGTTGACGTGTCTCCTGAGGGTTCTGTTGATGATGTTGGATGATTATATGTGATGTTCCATCAATTCCACTTCCTTAAGGTGACATAGGAGGTCGAATCTAATTGTAGTATCATCTCTCCTCATGTTTACCCCGGTTGGCATGGTTACTTTGGGTAGACCTGGGAGAGGGATGTTACAAATTGGTATTAGAGCGTGGTTGCACTCTGCTTGGGTGAATGTGTTGGTCATAAGTGCATGTCAGTTGCATGTGTGTCTCTTACACTTTCATTCCATGTGCTTGTTGCATTGCATAATGATTGATCATGGTTGTAGTAAGGTTATCATGAGGAACTTGATGTTGATTTTATGGAATGCATCGTCAGGAGTATATGACTGGTTACATGAGTATATGCAGCTTGATTACATCCTTGTATGTTGGGTTGCATTCTTGGTTATTTGATTACATGCATTAATCTTGTAGGTTGATTACAAGAATTGATCGCTTATGCTCAACTACATGCAGTTATGCGTATGTGTAGTTGATTAAGCATTGCTTATGTAAGTTGATAGTTGCATGAGGCAATGTGTACAATGGAGTAATGGTTGTGGTCATGCATGTATGGTCTTGGTTATAGTTATGCATGAATAGTAGGTCAAACATGCCTTGTGAAGTTATGGTATGCACTTTAGGTCATTAGGGTGATATTGGTATATTATGATGCTAATCTATTGGCTGAGATAGAGTAGGAGATGTAGAGCATTATAATGAGGTTGCAGTATCGGACTTGGGGGTAAGAGCAAATCGTCATACATATATTGTATGTTTGGCATGCATGTATGTAAGTCAATGATTGTGATATGTATTAGGTTTATATACATTACAGTTATGTACATGTCTTTTGATGTTATGGTTACATTCATGATATATGTTAGTTGATTAGTGTAGTTATATGCACATGTGTCGGATAGTCAAGAATGATAGTAACCTATAGTTGTATGCATTGCTATTGTTGTTTTACATTAGATAACTTGATGATTATGTTATATGGTATTGATGAGAATGATAGTTAGCTTGATGATTAGGGTTTATAGCTTGATGTTATATGTATCATGCTAAATTGGATTGGCCCGTGCAGATGGTTATGGTTACGATATTTAGGTATGAGACGACATATTTGTGATATGGTGTTGTACTAATCTAGATTAAATTTGCATATGTGTGAATGATAATTGTGTATGAGTTATGATGTAAACATATTAACTAGTGACTATTTTGGATATCATGATATTATTTATGTTTGAGTTGATATGTTGTGAAGTTATATCGTGCTAACTAGATTGATTGTGTAGACAAGATAGCCTCCCCTGAGACATAGTAAGGTACGAGTTTGCTTATGTTGTATATTTGGTGCTTGGCTATTTGATTATGTCATCTAGTTGATTTATTTAACATGGTATGTTGCAAGTTGGTTGAATGTTTGATGAATTGCATAATATGAGTATGTGTTCAAATGATCTTGTTTTAAGATGATTGTGCTAATACATATGAGTTGAGATAGTTGGCATGTACTTGAGTATGATAGGTGATAGTTGTAGCATTATGTATTATGACTGATGACTATGGATTATGACATGATTGTTAGTCCTGGTAAAGGTTGCTTTTGAATTGATGGATATGATTGTCTTGATATGTGGAACATGTGGTTGACATGTGTGAACAGTTACAGGAAACATGCTTGGTATTAGCGTGACAAGGTAATAGTTGATGTGTTTATATAACTAACAGTTGGGTGATGTGACAATGCATAGTAAGCCTTGATTGCAACAAGGTAAAAAGGGCAAAAGAAAGGAATTGGACAAGAATTCCTTTAGCTATGTTCAGAAAACCCTAATTCCAAAAAAATGAGTGCTTTTCATACAGGGAGTCTTCTTAACCTTGATTTTGTTTGACATTATGTGGATAGGTGCTAGATTCATGAATGTGTACTTGACAGGTATATTAGCTAGTCTCTAGTTACAAGTGGATCTGTCAAGATAATTGAAGCCCCTTGAGAGATGGCATGGATGTGTTCAGTTGCAAGTAATGTGCTTGGCACAACAAGATAAGGTAACTAATGTATTGTTATGTTTATTTATGCACTGACATTATGTGTTTATGGTAGTATAATGCAGGGAGTTGCATGGCAAGAGAGATTGCCATGAAATATTGAAGAAGGCTCAGGTTGAGCTTTCCTTTGGAAGCACTAGGAACCATGGGGATTGAGTCATGGTGTATATTGTTAGTCTTGTTCTTTTGGTCTTTTGCGATTGTTGCGCTTGATTTGCGATTTTGCGTGTGTCTGGTGCATAGCTATGCCACTTTGCTGCGGTGTTGTATTGTTGTTATGGGTTTTCATGATCTTCTTCTTGTTTGTTTCTTGGGTTTCCTTTTATGTTTTGAGTCTTGGGAATTGGTTGGGAAAGAGGAAAGTTAGTGGAACTCAGGGAGAGTCGTATGGTACCCAATAGGTAAGGTAAGACTCAAATGAAGCTTTGTGCATGAGTAAGCACAGTGGAAGGTAAGACTATGACAGTCAGTTGGACTGATTGGTCCATAATGGTAAATGGATGGTGGCAGTACAAACATGTGAAAGGTAAATAGAAAAGGTAAATTAAATGGATATGAGGTGTTAGATGCCTTGGCTATGTTGGAAATGATTGTTCTCAATGTTGCACATGTTGTACACAGATAAAGGAAGTTCTCTTAACCTAGACCTTATGTTATTTGGTACTTGTGTCATGATCATGATTATCATAATGTCTATATATGTATGTATGTTGTTGTTTGACAGGATGATGATTTTTTTATGCTAATGATTATATATGTATGTATGTATATTGTCACTTTCTGACAGGGTTGTTAGGGATCGTTCTTGTGGTAGAATGATTGCTTATGCATGCGAAGGGCATGAAGAAGTTATTGGCTATGAGGAATCAAGTGGGAAGAGTAGTCATGACAAATATATGAGGTCGGTATCTTGTGAATATGAATTTATATTGTATGCTTGTATTATTCCTATGCTTATGTGATGGACATGTTATACCGAGGGATACATCAACAAAGTGAAAGCAGTGTGGTCTGTGACATGCTAGGATAAACATAGATAAGACACTGGGATCAAGGTTTCTTGGTAGAGACAATGTGCTTTTGGATGTGAGGTACTATTGTTGTGCATATGTTGTATATGTTGTACATGTTTCATCTATGATGTTGTGCGGATGCGGTGTTGTGTATACATAGTGTGTCTATACGTTGTTTATGCAATGTTATGTACATGATGGTACAGATAGTGTTGTACGAATATTGCATATGCAGTTTTGGGTATAGATGGTGTTATGTACATGATGAATATGTGGTGTTGTGTGCATATGGTGTTGTGCACATGTTGGAAATGCAATGCTGTGTACAAATGATGCTATGTACATGTTGGATATGCAGTGCTATGTACAAATGGTGTTCTATGCATGTTGTACATATGGTGCTATGTACATATGGTGTTGTGTGCATGATTTTACAAGTGGTTCCATGTACATGTTGTACATGTGGTGTTGTGTGCATGTGGTACTGTGTACATGTGGTGTCGCGTACATGTCATGCGTGTGGTACTATGTACATTTGGTATTGTGTACATGTTGTACAATGGTGCAGTGTACATGTGGCGTTGTCTCAACGTTGTGCAGGTGGTGACATGTACATGTGATGTTGTGCACACGTTGTGCAGGTGGTTGCAGTGTACATGTGGTACATATGGTACTAGTGTAGATGCATGTATTGCATGGTGTTGTATGACTTGTGTAGTTGTATGTGTGTGATGCACACTATGTGTATGTGAACATGATTGAGGAGAAGGCACTAGGTGTTTGTCAGGTGTGGAAACCGATTTGGAGTGCATACAGAATAAAGACAATGGTAGAAGCTAAGGATTGATGAAAGGATAAGTATCCACATTTTATTTCAGTTTTATTATGCATGTGACTTATGACCATGGTATATGATGATTATATGTGATCTATGATTCTGGTTTATGATGGTTAAATGTGATTTATGATGGATTGGTTTTGAGATAACTATATGTGATATGTTTATACGTGATGTTTTGATCAAATAGTTAGTTTGACTTGTTGTGATAGGAAGTGAACATAATTTCAAGTGTACCTTATTGACGAGCTACCAATGAGGTATGCTTTGAGGTTATTTCAATTTATTTGAATCTAATGGAAATTATGTGCTTGGAACAAGAATGAATGAACATGCCCGGTTGGGTGGTTGAAATCGACTACAAGAATTAGTAGCAACAACAAAATAAATTGGAACATGTAGCAGTATGCTGGTAAAACACTTCAGGAGTAGGGCCATTGTGGGGCACTGGTACCCAATAGTGTCCATTAATTGCCATGAGCATGTTATGATCAATATGATGGTTTTGAGGAAGGTATATTCCTTGGTTTTGTATCTTTCGATGCGAGGAAGCCTTGCCAAGGGATGGATCGCTCAGGTTAGTAGATTCCGAGGAACTTGGAAGGCGAGTGACTACACAGAAGGGGGTGACCGTATTTCCTGAGTGACTGTGTAGCAGAGAAGGGAATGTCACAAAAATATTAGTTTTGGTCATTAGCATTGCCAGATGGAATCAAATGCACATTGGGAATGCAACCTAGAACAATGAGCTTGTCACTATGCACTAAGGGGACAAGTGGCGCAGGATTATAGCGCTGGACATTGGATGCAATTTTGATTGTGGTAGTGGATTATGGACTTCCTGGGAAGGAGGTGAATCCTGGTATTACTTTGAGGGTGGAGGTGTGATCCTTTGGATTCCCTTGTTGATTGATACGAGCATCATATCCTTTTATTTGTTGGTTTAGTGAATGTGCATATGTGGTTATTGTAAAATACTGTAATGAACTGTGTTATAAAGCTCGAGTATGTGGTATGGTTGTTATCTGGTCATGTTTTCATGATGTTTTACTTTTAAGCACGTCATTCATTGTAAATACTGCAGTGAGATAAGTTATAAAGCTCCATGGGCAGTATGTTTTCTTTTTAGCGGTTTTGTTGAAGTCTTGGTGTGGTTTAACACTGAGGATGATGTTCCCCAAGGGGGAGGGTTCTATAACAACCCTGGTGAAAATTTTATGTAATAAAGTAAATAAAGGAAAAAATAAGAGCACGGGTAAGGGACACGTATTCCAAGTTGAATGTTGGGCAAATATATCCTAGTGGGCATCACTCGATGTGTGTTTTGGCTAAGAAAATTGGAAAAAATACATTTTTGGCACATTTATTTACGAAAATAAAGAAAATTAAGAGAAAAGTAAGGTGAAAGGTCACATGCTGCATGTGAGGAGGAAATTGAAGGAAAATAATGGAAAATGAAGAAATTAGAGGCCTCATTGATAAAAAGGCTTTTGAGGATCAGTTGGCAAGTTGCTTAGTGTTAAGCTTGGTCAGCGTAACATTTTGTCAGTTCTACTTTGGAGCTCTCTCATTATTCTTTCTCTCTCTCACTCTTGGTTGCTTAGAGTTTTCTTGGAGCACTCTAGCTTTAGATAAAGGAAGGAAAAGCAAGCAAAGGGAAAGAAAGGAAATCAAGGATCAAGGAAGGAAGAGTAGGACTCAAGCATCTTTAGCAGGAATACTTTTAGGTAACCTTTTGCATGTGTGATTTCCTAGCTGGTTTGGACATGAATGACTTTGCATGTTGGTGTATGGTTCTCTTGTTGTCGGTGGAATGGTTTTCCCAGGTTAGGAAAATGGTTTTTAGCCTAGCCTTGCCTTTTTTTGGATGCCATGGTATGTTGGGATGTTTATCTCGATTTTGAGCTTTGGTTTGTTGAATCAATTTCAGAGTCCGGGGTGGAGGTGGTCTTAAGGTTCATTCCAAAAGGCTTATGAATCCCTTGACCTATTTTGGTGGGATACATAGTAAATCCTGAGGGATAATTCTCGGTTTAGGGCCTAGTAATCCAGGTTTGGATTGCGGTAAAGCTTGAGAGACTAGTCTTGGTTTAGGGCCTAGTGATCTAGGATTGGATTGCCTAAGGAGACGAAAAATTCCTCAAGGATAGTGATGGATTCTAGATGGCATTCCAAGTTCTGCTCGGAGCACCCGTTTTGGTGTGATCACGGTTTGGTGAGGGTGGAGGTGGTTTAACCTCTGGATTCCCTTGGTTGTTCTTGGATTATTTGTTTTGTTAGATCCCACATTCAAGATTGGAATATGGTACAGGGGTGACTGACTAAAAGAGAGATTTGGTTCAACCATGTCTACAGTCGGGTGCTACGTGGAAGTCTCGAACCTAGTCAGATTTGCTTATGATTAATAAAAGCTAAGTTCTCTTACTTTTGTACCAAATTATATGTGGATTTAATGGCTTTCATATCTCTGATATTTATATGGTTTATGTTGGTTATAAGCATGGTTGAATGACTGGTTTATGTCATGGTTATTTCATATATTTACTTGTAACTAATAAATGGATGGATGCAAGACCTAATTGATGATTTAGTAGTTCAATGGAAAAGGATGTGATCCTTTTGATTATGTTTCATAAGTTGTTTAAGTCGTTTATGATCTGTCTTGTATCCTAGACCTGTAGGTTGCATTGATGCCAAGTGTTTGACTGAATGTTAGTCCCGGTTGGGGATGCTAAGGCCTAGTCTTGAGGGTGATTTTTGATTGATCAGCATTGTTATCATTTTTTAATGAATTCTAGAAGTTACAACAAGTTTTGGGCAGAGGCTAGGATTCTGGGCTAGAAAAGTGGCTTAAATCCCGGGGTCGCTGGAACAGAACTGGCAATACTTGTCCATAGTCACTGGCAGGCAGGCATGTGAGAGTGACTTTGGGTTGCTGGTCGCTCCCTTTCCCATAGCATTATAGCAACTATGGCCTAAGAGATGTAGAATAGCAGTGGGAACCAGGGACAGACTTGTTAGCGTGAGGGGCTCAGACCCAGGTTCAGAGTTAGTTGCCATAAACAACAAAACCCTATATAATCGGCCCTTTCGGCAATGATCTGTGTAGCACAAACTATAGTCTCACCCGAGGTGATATAGGAGGATGCTAGAACTAGGTTTCTGCATCCATAGGGGCTATGTAGGGTGGATGTACGGTTGTAGAGTGTTAACAGTCTTGCGAGTTATGTGTAACTAGTCTAACATGCATTATTCAACATATAAAACAATATTTGAACCTTCGCGATGTAATTATAGAAGAAATATATAAACCGAACCATAATCATGCATAAATATAGAAACTACATGAACATATAAAATACACATATCTGTTCCAAATTCTTCTTTATTATTTCAAATCTTCACTAATAGAATCTTTCTGACCCTACACATGCAGCTGCAGGAGTCTGCACACCCCTGTTGGGTAGGGTCCCCTTGGTCCAAGTCTTGTCTAAGTCATGTAAAGTCTTTACATTTTGAGGAGCGGAGCGCAATTCTCACAAAATTCTAGGAGTTAAAGGGGCTTTAGGGTGGGTCAAAGGCCCTTGTTTTGTAAAGGGATGGGATAAATTAGTCTATTTTGAGCTGTGCCCATGGTTTGCAGACCATGGTATTGTAAGGGTAAAAGATATATAAAGGAACATATTAGTGAGTCAAAACAATCAATCTTTCATATTATGATATGATCTGAGTTTGTAATTTTGAAATATTTCTGTATTCAGGTGAAGGGGAAGGCTCTTGCAGTTGTGTGCGTGAAGACCTTGGTAAGTCTGTAGTTGTGTGCGCAGGTCCCTGCAGCTGCATGCACAAGGTCAGAAATATTGGATTAGTGAATATTTGAAATAATAAAGAAGAATTTGGAACTAATCTGTGTATTTTTGTATGTTCCCGTAGTTTATGTATTTCTGCTTGATGATGGTTCGCTTTTATATATTTCTTCTATAATTACATCATGAAGTTTCAAATATCATTTTATATGATGAATAATGCATGTTAGACTAGTTACGCGTAGCTCGCAAGGGTGTTAAGTAAGAAACGATCTACGATTGTAATAATAAGGTTAATGGTTCACAAAGGTCGGATTAATCCCTAAACTAAAAGAAACCTTTCAACCACACTGCATAGCCCCTCTGGATGAAGAAACCTAGTTCTAACATCCCCCAATATTGCCTTGGGTGAGACCACGGTCTGCTCTACGTGGATCGTTGCCGAAAGGGCCGGTAATATAGGTGTTTGTTGATTAGAGAATCTAACTCTGAACCTTGGTCTGAGCCACTCAAGCCAAAATATTGTTTGAGCACAGCGTGAGGTTGTAATAAAAGTCAACATGGAAACAATAGCTACTACAGTCAAGGATTTTGGTCAGATTTTTGAAGACACAATGGAGATATGGGCGTCGCTGCAGGAGGAACAACATGTGTAGAAGATCGAGGTAGAAATGTGAGATAAACAACTGCAGTTTTATGAGCTCAAAGCAATGGTACGGACCTTAGCACCTGTGCAACGGTTTGCCCGTCTTCCGGAGGAACGCTTTTGCAAGGACAAATTGATGAGTTGCGGTGGAAGGCACAAATAATCTCTGCATGGACACATCCTTGGCAAAGTAGGCTAGCCAACTCTCATAGACATTTGAGAGCAAGTTGAAGAGCATGCAGCAGACACAGAGAACAATTGGTCTAATGAGAGAAGGGTCGACGACATAGAAGCTCATAGAGGTAGTTTGAAAGGCCGTAGCGCAGTGCACCGAGACACTTCATCCATTGAAGTTTGCATACAATGGCCTCAAAGAAAAGGTTCAGGACGTACCAGTTGAGTGATTCGAGGACAAGTCACATCTTTGTGTTGGGGGCGTGTTGGGTAGGGGTCCCCTAGTTCCAAGTTTTATCTAAGTCATGTAAAGTCTCCGCATTTTGAGGAGATGAGCACGATTTGCGCGGAGTTCTTGGAGTCAAAGTTCTTTAAGGTGGGTTAAAGCCCCTTATATTGTAAAGGGATGGGATAAATTTTGCTATTTGAGCTCCGCCCATGGTTTGCAGACCATGGTATTGTAAGGGTAAAAGATATATAAAGGGATGTTGTAGTGAGTCAAAGAAATGAATCTTTCATGTTATGATATGATCTGAATATGTAATTGCGAAATCTTTCTATATTTGGGCAAAGGGGAAGGCTCCTGCAGTTATGTGCAAGGGGACCTTGGTAAGTCTGTATCTATGTTCTTAGGCCCCTGCAGTCGTGTGTGCAGGGTCAGAAAGATTGTATTAGTGAAGATTTGAAATAATAAAGAAGAATTTGGAACAAATATGTGTATTTTTATATGTTCACGTAGTTTTTGTATTTCTGCCTGATTATGGTTCTCTTTTATATATTTCTTCTATAATTGCATCGTGAAGGTTCAAATACTGTTTTATATGATGAATAATGCATGTTATACTAGTTACACACAACTCGTAAGACTGTTAAGTAGGAAACGATCTACGATTGTAACAATAAGGTTAACGATTCACAAAGGTCGGATTAAGCCCTAAACTAAAAGAAACCTTATAGCCACACTGTATAGCTCCTCTGGATGCAAAACCTAGTTCTAGCATCTCTCAATATTGCCTCGGGTGAGACTATGGTCTGTGCTACGTGGATTGTTTCCGAAAGGGCCGATATTATAGGGTTTTGTTGGTTAGGCCAACTAACTCTGAACCTGGGTCTGAGCCCCTCAAGCCAAAAAGGTTGTCTCTGTGGCTGACTTGTCTCCTGATGGTTCTGTTGATGATGTTGGATGACTGTATGTGATGTTTCATCAATTCCACTTCCTTAAGGTGACATAGGAGGTCGAATCTGATTGTAGTAGCATCTCCCCTCATGTTTACCCCGATTGACATGGTTACTTTGGGTATACCTATGAGGGGGGTGTTACAACTATGGTTATGTTCTAATTCAGGGTTGATGGATTGGGGTTTATGGATGCTTCAACATGTATATATATGTGTTGCAACATTGAAAGAAATATAATGAAAAATCAATCTAGTAGTCCCAGTTTTGGGATCTAGGGGAAAATATCTGTGTATATATGTTTTATGTTTTATGCTCTTGCCATTGTTTATTTTCTATTTTTTAATAATTTGTTTGCAGGTAATTTCTTTACAAGGTTAAAACCTACACAGATCAGGTTGAAGGTTTTCTTTCAGATTGAGAACATGGATTTCAATGAACTAAGGCTTGAGTATGCCCTTGAGGGAAGCTCAAATTATGTTGCATGGAAGGACAGAATGGAGGCAGTACTGGAGGATAATGGGTTGAAGGAATTCATTGATAATGATATTCCAAAACCAACAACAGTTGATGCTCAAAATCTAGCAGATTGGAAGAAGTGTGTTTCCAAGGTAAGGAGGATCATATTAGAGGGAGTATAAGACCATATTGTCTCCAATCTCCATGGGAAAGAGACTCCGTACTAAATGTGCAAAGCACTAACATATTTGTTCCTGAATAGTAGTGACCATAACAAATTGACTCTCAAGGACAAGCTTCAAAATATCAAGATGCAAAGCAATGAGACCATACCACTGTTGAAAATAATACTTAGAGGGGGGGGGGGGTGAATCAGTATTATCACATCAATAAAACTTTTTCATTTCCATATTCAGATTCATATATGCTACTTCCACAACTTCTTATGATTCAGTTAGTTGATCCTTAATGGGTGCATCAGAACATTATCAACCATATTAACAGTAAACAGGTGCAGTAAAATAGAACAGATCATCACACATAAGCCACACACATGAACACCACGATATAAGGTGGAAACCCAATGTGGGAGAAAACCACCTGCTGCAAGTCATCTCAATCTTCTTCTTAATAAGAAAATCCTTTTGCAATATTTCTGTATTGGTGCAGTCTTATACCAGTACGCAGGCTTCTACCTGCAGAGAGCTACAACCCCCATAGTTCTTGTACTAGCCGATCCATTTACTAGTACGCAGGCTGCTACCTGCTACAATGCTCCAAAGTTTTCAACTGCTACTGGAAGGGAGCTACCACCCCCTTAGCTCTTGTACTAGCTAAGATACTAGTACGTAGGCGCCGGCCTACAATCTTCTCTCCTTCGGGTACCACGTTTCATACATTTTCAGACTGGATACACCTGAAGCACAACACATAATATGAAAGGCCACGTTTCATCCAATTTTCATACTGGACCCATAAATATCATTGAAGCACATAATCAATCAATCTTCTGAATCACCCAATCACTAGATCAATACATATACCAGGATAATATGTGTGTCAACAATCAGATCTAGTCCATCAGATCATATAAGGATAAGTCATTATGAACCTGATCCATTCATCCATCAATACTGAAGCTCAACATAATCATTCAATCAATCACTTCTCAGAATGCTGTTATCAGAACATAATACCAGTAACCAAACATCACTTCAAAACCCAGAACTCTTCAGTAAACAACAGAAGCATCTAAAACATATTTTAAGAAAAGTACGTAGCTTCTTCAATGGAAACCTACGGGTATCCGCTCCTGCACCATCTATTGATCTGCGGGTATCTGCACCTGAATAGGCTTCTGACCTGCGAGTGTCCGCAGCTGCGTAGTCTTCTTCTCGGTGGGCATCCGCACCTACGGCTGCGGGTTGCCTACGTACTTACACACTACACCCATCTCTGGCCTGCGATCCTCCGCACCTACACCAATCTCTGACCTGCGAACCTCTGCACCTTTTACTTGATCTACATGCGGATCTCCACCCTTGAAACGTGTCGCACCTGCGGTCCTGCGGTTATAGAGTTTTTCAGACTTCAAATATGCCACAGACTATCAGATCTACAGATCTGATCATGAACAAAGGAGATCTCGACCCATTAGTAGATCCGCCTTATTCAGATCTAGATCTGCGCCATAACCCAATCACCGTATTCCAGATCTAGCACTTTATCAGATATTCAATTAATCAGAATATACCTTGCCAAGTGATCTCCTTCCTCTTTTATAGCCTTAGGCCTTTCACAATACCATGGTCCAAAACCATAATAACACAATACCACAGACCCAATACTTGGGATCAACACTTTTGGATGCAATACCATGGACCAAAACCATAGGATCAAAAACTGTCGGACTAATACCATGAAAGTGCGTGAACTTTTCTCTTGCATGAAGGGAACTTTTCTCTGCATGAAAGTGCGTGAAATTTTCTCTATATGAAAGAAACTTTTCTCTACATGAAAGTGCGTGAACTTTTCTCTATATGAAAGAAACTTTTATCTTCATGAAAGTGCGTGAACTTTTCTCTACATGAAAGAAACTTTTATCTTCATGAAAGTGCGTGAACTTTTCTCTACATGAAAGAAACTTTTATCTTCATGAAAGTGCGTGAACTTTTCTCTACATGAAAGAAACTTTTATCTTCATGAAAGTGCGTGAACTTTTCTCTACATGAAAGAAACTTTTATCTTCATGAAAGTGCGTGAACTTTGTTGCACTATAATTTATCATCTGTGTGATTTGCCATCAAGGACAACACTTGTCTCATAATGCCAACAATCTCCCCCTTTAGACTTGATGGCAAAGCTAACTTGTCATACTGAGATTTGTCATCTGATTCCTTTGAGCCGTCCTGCATCCTATGTATTCTGTCACATCTGATATCTCTTCCGTAGATTCATCTAGATATATATAAGTGAGTTGATCTTCTACGAGTTGGTTGCCATCAAGTACAACACATGCATCATAATGCCAACAATCTCCCCCTTTGGACTTGATGGCAACAATACCAAATCACTCTCCCCCTTGACATCAAGGGCAAAGGGCAGACCAAGATATTCTCTTCCTTTGCTGTCCATACTCCCCTTGAGTACCTGCTGAAATCTCTGAATGAGCTCCCCTTTTGTATATGCCATGGTGCACCAATTTGTCCATGCTCTTTCTGAGAACATGCTGAAATCTCTGCTCTGCTGAAATATGTTGTTCATGCTCCCCTTGACTGTAAGCAAGGTCTGCAAAAAGATGTTCTACAAGAAGAAGAACATGACTCTATACATCATAAATGACCTTCCTATCACCAAAGACTCATACATACATCTATCTCCCATCACAATGGTGATATACCAAAAGTTTACATATGATAACATAAGAGAATAACATCATTCATCCCAGGCATAGTGGGGAAACCAACATAGGCTGTTACATGACCTGAAGAGATCTCATCAAATGACTACAATAGATAGAGACACACTATTACATCATGAGTCTTGATATGACCTTTACATCGAATGATATTCATGACATTTATAACAGAGACAAAACACCTAAATAAGATCATGATAAACATCAGCAACAACACTGTATGATCTGCTCCATAGCATCTGTCAACAGCAACTAGACCAGCAGCTTGCATGAATCATCAAGGTATGTCTGTATCAACTCATCCTTTTGAACAGAATCATTCACATTCTATCATATGTGAGAAACACCATAGCCATCCAGATCTGCATGAACCAAGTATCATCAATTGGGAATATCTACATCAATCAACATATGTACGAAACAACCTATCATCATATAGGTAAGAACTCATCATCATCATGTCTCCAACAATGCAACTTTGAATAATCATCCATGTAGCCAACAATCCTCATCTGTATATGTGCCAAGAACAATAGGAATCCTGCATCATAACTGTAATATATGATCTTTATGCATATGACGACAACATCATATGAGTGACTCATCATCAAGTAAAGAAGATGTGAATTCAAGCTATGTACTTCTCCTTATCCTTATGAAGATCACCATGTAAGCACCATTAGAGAATCAACCACAAATCTGATCTAAATATCAACTATGTAACCCCAAGAATCATCTGAACAACTCATAACCATATCATAGCAAGATGAATCATTTATCCATATAAGCATCATCACCAAGGACTATTAACCATAATGCCAACAATGCATTAAAAGCATATGCTCCCCCTAAACCTGTGCCATCTTGGTTACTGTCAGATCTGATCATGCATATCAACAAGAAGTATCAAGACATCATCATTATCAAGTTAGAAACAAAACACTTCTAACCATCAAGTCATTTCCACACATCATCAGCAAATTGTAACCATTATCAAACAGCGCAAATAATAAACCGAATCATAACTGATCCTTTTCCTGAACCTGTCCCTACTGCCTTTCCTCAAACAATCATATACGTGACTATGCCATAACCAACTCGCGTATATACGTGACTTCTCTTTAAGAAACTTGCGTATGAGATTTAGGACACTGAAGTTTTACACTTCCAGCTCCCTCTGATTCTGTTATGTCTATATGTTGTGTTGTGCCGCCTCTTTCTAACTGTACTTCTTTCTTCTTCCACATCTTCAAGTGTGATGATGATTTTTTCTCCTTTTGGTATGGTGCCCATACTTTGTTCCTGCATTCCTTAGCTATATGTCCAAGCTTGTTACATGTGTAACATCTTACATGTCTCATATTTCTTCTATAGCAATCAACAGCTCTGTGACCAAACATATTGCAAGCAAAGCAATATCCATTAAAGTACCTTGAATGTGATGATCTTTTTGCATGATGGTCTTGAACCCTTCTTCTTCTACATCTGGCTGCAACATGTCCAAGATTATGACATACATAACATTCAACATTATTCATAGGAGGAGTAAAAGATTTTCTTTGAAGAATTTCTTTCCTTGGTTGATGATGAGATTGACCTTTCATCTCCTTATTGAGAATTTCAGATTTTGCAGTAGAGTCCCTTGTCTTATTTCCTGAACTAGATTCACCTTCAATAGATTCATGAAAACCAAGACCAGTTTTGATAGCAGGAGACCTTTGACTACTAAGAATATCATCCAAAATCTTAGTACTATCTTGAAATCGTAAGATCTTATCTTTTTCTTCTAATTTATCCTTTAGAATGGTTACCTCAACCTGAAGATGCTCTTCCTTTTCACGATGCTGCTTCTTCATGTTTTCTTCAACTTTTCTTTCTTCTTCCAACTGATGTCTTAGATTGAGGACTTCATTTTCTTGTTTTTCATGAGCTTGGAGAAGTTCGTTATTCTGCTTCTTTGATTCTTCAAGATCTTCCTTCAGCAAGAGGATTGTAGCTTCAAGACTTTCATAGTAACTGGATCTATCTCTGAGTTTCTTGATTGTTGTGCTCTTCTCACTGACTTCATCTCTTAGAGATGTTACTTCATCCTGCAACTTTTGATATTTGTCCTTGAATAACTTCCTTACCTTGTTTCCTTCCTCTAGTTGAGCTTTTAGTTTGGTAGCTTCTTCTTTGAAGGAACTTCCCTTCTATTCAATAGATCTTGTTGATCTCTAATTTTATCTGTAAGCCTTTTGAATTCTGCCTCTATTTGATATATTTCTTGCTCACCCATAAGATCAAATTCAGTTGTTTCGTTATCACTTTCATCTTTTCCAAATGGATAGATAGCTGGAACATCAGAGGATAACACATTCATACCTGATAGTTCATCTTCATTCTGAAATGATTCTGAATCTGAAGTGCTTCTTCCACATAATCCCCAATCGATTCTCCCACTGTCATAGTTCTTCTGAGATGTCTTCTTCTGCTTAGGCGCTTTCTTATTAAGCTTCTTTCCCATTGTTCCGATCAAGCTTCTACAAAAGGACCTGCTCTGATACCAATTGTTGGAAATAATACTGAGGGGGGGGGTGAATCAGTATTATCACATCAATAAAACTTTTTCATTTCCATATTCAGATTCATATATGCTACTTCCACAACTTCTTATGATTTAGTTAGTTGATCCTTATTGGATGCATCAGAACATTATCAACCATATTAACAGTAAATAGGTGCAGTAAAATAGAACAGATCATCACACATAAGCCACACACATGAACACCATGATATAAGGTGGAAACCCAATGTGGGAGAAAACCACCTGCTGCAAGTCATCTCAATCTTCTTCTTAATAAGAAAATCCTTTTACAATATTTCTGTATTGGTGCAGTCTTATACCAGTACGCAGGCTTCTACCTGCAGAGAGCTACAACCCCCATAGTTCTTGTACTAGCTGATCCATTTACTAGTACGCAGGCTACTACCTCCTACAATGATTCAAAGTTTTCAACTGCTACTGGAAGGGAGCTTCCACCCCCTTAGCTCTTGTACTAGCTAAGATACTAGTACGTAGGTGCCAGCCTACAATCTTCTCTCCTCCGGGTACCACGTTTCATACATTTTCAGACTGGATACACCTGAAGCACAACACATAATCTGAAAGGCCACGTTTCATCCAATTTTCATACCAGACCCATAAATATCATTGAAGCACATAATCAATCAATCTTCTAAATCACCCAATCACCATATCAATACATATACAAGGATAATATGTGTGTCAACAATCAGATCTAGTCCATCAGATCATATAAGGATAAGTCATTATGAACCTGATCCATTCATCCATCAATACTGAAGCTCAACATAATCATTCAATCAATCACTTCTCAGAATGCTGTTATCAGAACATAATACCAGTAACCAGACATCACTTCAAAACCCAAAACTCTTTAGTAAACAACAGAAGCAGCTAAAACATATTTTAAGAAAAGTATGTAGCTTCTTCAATGGAAACCTGCGGGTATCCGCTCCTGCACCATCTATTGATCCGTGGGTATCCGCACCTGAATAGGCTTCTAACCTGCGAGTGTCCATAGCTACGCAGTCTTCTTCTCGGCTGGCATCCGCACCTACGGCTGCAGGTTGCCTACGTACTTACGCACTGCACCCATCTCTGGCCTGCGATCCTCCGCACCTACACCAATCTCTGACCTGTGAACCTCCGCACCTTTTCCTTGATCTACCTGCGGATCTCCGCGCTTTCTCCTTCACTGGCCTGCGGATCTCCGCCCCTGAAACATGTCGCACCTACGATCCTGCGGTTATAGAGTTTTTCAGACTTCAAATATGCCACAGACTATCAGATCTACAGATCTGATCATGCACAAAGGAGATCTCGACCCATCAGTAGATCCGCCTTATTCAGATCTAGATCTGCACCATAACCCAATCACCGTATTCCAGATCTAGCACTTTATCAAATATTCAATTAATCAGAAGATACCTTGCCAAATGATCTCCTTCCTCTTTTATAGCCTTAGGCCTTTCACAATACCACGGTCCAAAACCATAATAACACAATACCACGGACCCAATACTTGGGATCAACACTTTTGGATGCAATACCACGGACCAAAACCATAGGATCAAAAACTGTCAGACTAATACCATGAAAGTGCGTGAACTTTTCTCTTGCATGAAGGGAACTTTTCTCTGCATGAAAGTGCGTGAAATTTTCTCTATATGAAAGAAACTTTTCTCTGCATGAAAGTGCGTGAACTTTTCTCTATATGAAAGAAACTTTTATCTTCATGAAAGTGCATGAACTTTTCTCTACATGAAAGAAACTTTTATCTTCATGAAAGTGCGTGAACTTTTCTCTACATGAAAGAAACTTTTATCTTCATGAAAGTGCGTGAACTTTGTTGCAATATAATTTATCATCTGTGTGATTTTCCATCAAGGACAACACTTGTCTCATAATGCCAACAACCACAATACCTCAGCAGGTTCACACAGTGTCGTGATGAACTTGGACAAGTTGGTGTTAATGTAACAAAGGATGATTTGGTGAGCCTAGCCCTTCTATTCCTTTCCAAGAACTGGCACAACTACCAAGATTCAATGAACAAGAGGGTGAAGCTACTAAATTGGGAACACTTGTGGTCTGATTTGGTACAGGAGGAGATAAGGCAGAGATATAGAGACGAGACCTCATCTAAGGGTGAGGATGAGGAGAAATGTGCCTTGGCTGGAAAGGAAAAGAAAGGGAAATGGAAAGGGAACAAATCCCAATCCAACACAGATTTGAGTCAAGAGGGCTGTTGGGTGCATATAAGGTGTCTTTTAGAACTCCTAATTGCCTCACATTAATTATCAACTTGGGTAATTCTTTTTGTTTCAATAGTCTACACAATATGTGCAAGTGATGGAAATTGTTATATCTATAGAGAGTAATACCTTAAGATAATTTATTAAATTCAATACAAGAGTAAACGAATCAAACCATAAATCTCAAGCTTGTAACTTCAAGGAAAGTAACCTATTCAAGCATCAAAACTAAATCTTAATCTAAACCAAAACTCAATCTTAATCAAGAGATTCTAATTGCAATTACATCAACCAAGTGCACCGTAGCAATAACAGAGCTCTTTCAGTTGAATATAAACTATTGCATAGAAATAAAGCATCTAATCTAATCAATAACACTCTGTCTTTTTAATGGACAAGAAATAATTCTCATCTAATGATTAATTCACTCCACAACATAAATAAATGAAATCAATTGACAAAATTAAGAAGTAATGAAATGAATACACGAAATCCACACTGATGAAAGTAAATCAATGGTGGGCTCCAGTATTGTAGCAATAATGCTACAACTCCTGGAGCTTCCTTCTCTAATTTTATCAACCCGGTAGTTCGTAACAAACTTGGAAGCGACGGTGCTGTATGCACAAGTACTAGCTCTTGTCGCAGCTGTCACTTGGTCAGCTGGCACAAGTCCGCTAGGGCTCAAGCCAACTTCTATATGTTCTCAGAAGAAGCTTTCTAAATGATGAACGAAGGCTATCTCAAAGGAAATTAACCTACTTTGCAAGAATGAACTGAAAGCCAACCAAACATGGAAACCCTAGTAAACCCTAATCTGACTAGCTTAACCTTTATGATGCAATGGTGGGAATGCAACTTCTAGAAATGATGCCATTACTTCTAGTGAGATGAGATGCATGCATTTAAACTACTTCTGTTGAAGAGAACACGTTTTTGTATTTTTTGCTCCAGTGGGTGGAGTTATTGTGATTGTGCTTCTTACTGGGTCTTGACTGTGCAGGTGTAGTTCGAAAGGGAGGAAGGCTTGGGAACGGTCAGGAGGGCTCTGAGAGGTTCCAGGGGATCCCTCACATCAGTCCACAGAAGTCCACAATGTTCAGGTGCTTGGAAACCATGTTTGCAGGCTTCTACAGGATGTCTGCAGGGGATCCTACAGGAAACTCGGGATTTCTACAGGATGTCTGCTAACTTCTACAGGATGTTTTACAGTCGGAGTTTTGGGTGATGGAGGAGTGAAGGAGCTGTATGGATGGATGGGTAAGATGAAAGAGGAGCTTGAGATGGCCTATGGACAGAGAGATGAGATGGAGAGAGAGTGGATAGAGCTGGTTGATCGATAGAAGGGTGGAGTAGTGGAAGGTCAAAAAGATTGAGCAACGTGGACAGTAGAAGGGTTGGAAGGCAAATGAGCTGAACAGAGGATGCGTAGGTAGCTTACGCACGGTTTAGAAGAATAAGAACATGATGAAGTGGTGCTGCGCAGTGTAAATGAAACAAATCACCTTTATCTTGCATGTAAACGAAAGTTCACCAACCTATTCTAACCGTTTTATTAGGAATCAATGAACAACAATGTAAGTTGAAAGGCATTCATGCATGATGCTGAACCAAAGAGTCATTACTCAAAATACAATCGTATGGACAATTCTTCAATCGAAAACATTACATCAATACTTGCATGCATATGTTAAGACAATGTTTTTGGCAGTTGGCACGGTCTACACTTCCGGTCCCCAAACAGAGGTGAAAGTGAGCATGCATTCAACCTTTTTGGACTCAACGTAACTTCAATCTCCCTAAGCTAATTCTGAACTACTGAAACAACTGCATTCATGAAGCTAACCTACATAACAAAACCGAAACAGTCAACTCAACAAACTGTGTTTTTCAAGTGCATGTAAAGGAAAGAAATGCAATGATAAAAGAAAGACAAGTAACAATACACAGAAAAGGAGGTCTATTGCTCTCAGGTTGGGCCCTAACCTGAGAGCTATAGCTCCCCTAATAACTCAGAATCGAATCCAAATCTGCCTGCCTTTTATTAAAAGATCATAATCATGAGTCTAACAACATGCCAAAATTGGCTTACAAAGAGAAAAAACAGAGCTACAGCTCGTAATCCAAAATCTATATCAAAAGTTCAAGAGTCTCATCGAAGGCTACAGCCTCAATATTTATACATGATGAGGGCCAAGCTGGCCTCCTCAATTAGTGGAGCTTGGCTGTCCAACTGAAGGTAAACTGTTGTTCATGTAGAATCCGTTGGCTGCCTTCTAGCTCGGTGGTGGTAGCTGTTGGAGCTCGGAGTTGGGGTGGAGATCACGAGGGAGGTCATTCAAGGCTGTGGACAACCTCCCTATAAACCCGTAATGCCACCTTGGCTGTCTCCTTGTCTCCATTTGCGTGGTCTTTGCTCCATTTAATGCCAAAAAACCTGAAATCATCATGTATTAGCCACATAGGCATAATGACTGCCCTTCTTCCTACAAATAACACGAATATACTAAGAAATGATGCATAAGTGATAAAAAATGAAGGGTTGAGCAAGGTAAGTAGGCCAAATGAGCCCAAATTGTTACCAAAAATTGGGGCTCATCATCACCCCCCAGCTAAAATATTTGCTCATCCTTGAGCAACTAGTCCAACTCTTCATCATTCATTGCCTTTACTGCTACCCTTACATCCCAAGCCCCTGTAGTAGTGTCCTCCTTGCTGATGTGAAACCCAGCCCTTCTGTTTACCTCTTCCCACTGTTCATTATCATCTGTCTCTGTGCTGCCCTCCATCAATCCTAGCAGCAGTGGTGGGTTGAGTTTAAGGCCAATCCAGCTGGCCTGGAGGTTTTGCATGGATTTCTTATAGAGGGCTACCCTTACCAGAGCTTCCCTCATCCGAGTTGGGGTATGGTACTCTCGGATTTTTAGACTGTGTGCCAATGTATTCCATCTGCGTGTGCATGCTTGGACAGCGTTGTCTCCTAGCAGTCTCTCCATGTCCTCAAAATGAGCTATGGCTTGGGCCTGTTGATCCATATATCTCAATGACGCTTGAGGGTCAGTGGACAAATGTTGGTGTGCCGAGATTAGTGCAACTGGATCTCCTGGTTCTGGTTTGATGAGCAATGGCTCGTTCAGCTCTCGGTTCATGATTGCTTTGGTTTCTGCTGCTCTTTTGTCCTCATGGTTCAGCCATGAGGCAAATGCTAATAATTGCATATCTCCCAAGGCCGTATTGGGATCCCATGAAACTTCATTAGGCAGGGCCAGATTATGGTGGTAGAACTCTGCTAATTTGGCCCTATCCTCTGATGAGCTAGTACTGCAAACTTCAGTGAATTGCTGCGGGTCTTGGAGCTGAGAGATAGCTCTTTGCGCCAAGGTATTGATCTGGAATTGCAGCCATTGGTCTTTCAAGTACAAGCCATAGGATTTGGCTGGCTGTCTGCATTGGATAGCATCCATGGCCCAGCTGGCCATGCAGGCCAATTGTGCATCTTTCTGCTGCAGCTGTTCTCTGAGAGCTTGCACCTCAATTTGTGCTTGCTGTTCTTCTTCTTGTAGAAGTGTGGTTGGCTCCCCAAGACCGGTGTTCAGTTCCTTTTTGCCTTGCTGTTCTTCTGTGGTGTCCTTGGAGGATGTACATGTCCCTGCCCTCAGCTCCTGTAGCTGCAATCTTAGCTTCTGGTTTTCTTCCTATAGAAACACGCGTTGGCAATTTGCCACGTGTTTGGCCATGGACAATTCACTTCTGGCCTCCTTGAGCTGCTCCTGTAAGGGACCTATGTCCGCCACACCCTTTGACTTGGCTATTTTCATCCACGTGTGTGTACGGACTCTTTCTTCCTCTAATGCAAAAAACAGTGGCACAGTAAATTTCTGAGGTATGATTTTGCCAGCCTCTAAAAAGTTGTAATAGGAACTCATACTTGGCTGAGGGCTGGGCTCTAGTATATGCTCTTTCTCCCCTTCCTTTGGTGGCTCTACTTCACCCTCCCTTGGTGGTGATAAGGGCTCTTCTTCCATTCTCTCAGTTTCTTTAAGCCTGGCTAGGGTATCCTGTAGAGCATTTTCAGCATCCTGTAGCCGAGCTTTTTCAGTAAATTGGTCTAATCTTTCTTGCCACGTAGTTTTCTTCGGGCTCCCCCTCTCATAGGTGACTGATATCCTCGAGGGGGACCTTTCCTTGGGCGAAGTAGGGGCATCTTCAATGATGCTCGGGTTGCTGGATGGAGGCTGTGGCTTGCCCATCTTTATTCTCACACTTCTTCGAGCTTTAAAGTATAGAGGGGTCTCCCTCTTTCTCTTCTCCTTTGGCTTAGGAGGTGTGCTGAGGGTGGCCAGCACAGCTGCTGCCTCCCTTTCACGAATGTCAGCTTTCTTCTCCTTGGGTTTCACTTTTTCAGGGCTTCCTGTAGAAGACCCTGTTTTAGTCAATTTCGGGCTTCCTGTAGAAGACCCTGTTTTAATAATTTTCGGGCTTCCTGTAGAAGACCCTTTTTCAGTTAATTTCGGGCTTCCTGTAGAAGACCCTTTTTCAGCAATTTTCGGGCTTCCTGTAGAAGCCGGTTTCGGCTTTCCTGTAGAAGCCGGTTTCGGCTTTCCTGTAGAAACAGGTGTCGCCGCCTTGGTTTGCTTTGCTGCATGAGTTTTGCTTTTTGACTTGGTTGCGGTCGCTGTCGAGGCACTCTTGCTGATGTGGACCTTCTCAGCCTTGTCCACTCTGCCTTGCAACCTTTGCTCTCTTGCTATCAAGATGGGTGTGTCATCTTTCTCCTCGTCATCCTTTTTCTCTTGTTTCTTTTCTTGCGTTTTCTTCTGCTCTGTGGTCGGGGTCTTTTTGCCTTTTTCCTTCTTTACTGCGGGCACTGACTCTTGCTCCTCATTGCTAGAAGAACCGAGCTCTTCGGTTAGCATCTTTATGTCCCCGTCCTTTGTCAAATTTCTGAAGGCTTCCCATGAGAGAGGAACCTTGTATGTGAGGAGCGCATCCTCCACAAGGAGTTTGATCAGTCCATGGTGGGCTACCTGGTCTGGTATGCCTTCTTTCAGCTTCGTTGCACACTCAATCAGAGACTGTAGTAGAAAGTAAGGGAGACTGAGCTTGTTTTCTACAGGTAGCTCCATCTGGTGCCGTAATTCAGTGAGTAACCGAAAGTGGTACCCGTATACAATGCTAAAACGGCCTTCGCAAGTGATGTACTTCATAATTTGCAGGCTCACTTCATTCCATGGTGGCAATAAACTGGTCCTACGAACCCCATTTTTGTCTTCTGAGAATTCCTCCTATGGTGGAAAGAATTCTTTCTTAGCTTGTTGGCTCAATTTCCTTTCTTCTTTATCCCATGGTAATCCCATTGGGAGCTCCGTAACTCGGCTGATGAATTGTGGGGTGAGTTTGAGGCTCAGACCCCTGAAGGTAACGGTGGCCAACGTTTTAGATTTCGGCCTCAGAGCTTGCAAAAACTCTTCTGCCACTTCGTCGTCATAGCCCTGCAATTTGTCACAGAAGGATATCCATTGTGCTCGTGTGAAGAGCTCCACCACCTCAGGATTTTCTCTTAACTTCGCTGAATCAGTGGGCTCCCTTCTGATGAACCCACCCAGCATGGTGAAAAACTGCTGTGTTAGCTGGAGGTGGCAAATGCGGAAGAAATTCGGTCTACTGGGACAGAGCATAGGATTACGCCTCTGTCATGCACATAATTCACAAAGCTTACCCCCTGAGAACCTTTAACACAGCCAGCTACACTGACATCCTGTAGGATGACAGTTCATGCACGACAGACAACAATTGCAACAATTTTCTACGACCAGACTGTAGACGACGATTCTGCCACCTTCAAAAACCAATTGCATGGAGAGTTCAGGCTTACCTTTTTAATCTGCCACCTTTTGACGTGAGGAACCCGACTTCCTGTAGAAACAACTTTCCTGTAGGAGCAGTGCGCGATTTCCGGGGGAGACTGCAGTGGGTCTGCGCTCTTGGTGTTGCTTCACAGGCGTTCTGATGGCCAAAGACTCGGAGTATCGAACTGCAGAGGGATCCGGATGATCACTCGAGTCGCAAACGGTGAATGATAAATGCATGGGGGTGATAATCTAGCCGATTAGATTTGAATCGGTGGAATCCATGGCACGGGGGTGAGCTGTCCCTGCCGGACCGTTGGGCGACGTCACACCATCATTCTTCTGCAAGTTCCCTTACTACTGCATCATTCCCCGCAGATCCGCCGCCGCCAATCTCGTTAGAACTCGTTTCTCCCCGAGTGGAGGGTTCTCACGTGTCGACTGCCCGTTTTTTCCACGGCCACCATTCACACATCCGGCTCGACCAGCTGACTGGTCGACGTGGCCAATCGATTGACCATACAACCGCTCAACCCATCCATTTCACACTTTGCAAACATTTTCAAAGTAAAATTCATGCAATTCGTCGGAAGAAATGGTCGAGACACTTACCTGTGCGGCCGCAACACGATCGTTCAGGCTCTTGGACGATGATGAGTGGATTTATTTGCTACTGGTGGATTTGCACAGGCCCGGAGGTTCATATTCACAGGTCGCTGACGATAGATTTGATGTTTGAGCTGCATGCGCCCGCGTCTTCATTGTATATGGTGTGCACTCTAGCGGGCTTAACTGTTACGGGACTCCTACATGATGTCCTGTAACAGTTTCTTCCTCTTCGGGTGCATGCTGCACGACGAAGGCAATGGCCCCACGATCACGCTCACAGTGCTCATGGATGGCTGGGATGGATATGGTATGACATCTCAGCGTTTTTTTTTTTTATTTCAAAAATTGCTGTTCTCTTGATAACTCAGTGATCTGCTTTGATGGTGCAGGCAACTTCATTGCATGTTGACAGGGATGGTAGAAAGAGGTGACAACAATGTATAAGGGTGACAACAGTAGCTTGCATGCGTCCAAACCGATCCTTGGTCGTTAGATCTCCTCATAAAATGAATTCTGGGCCGTCCCGAACTTCTACAGGAAGTTTCCTGTAGAAATGCAGAACTTCCTGTAGAAAGGTTGCGTTTCCTGTAGAAAGTCTGCATCTTCCTGTAGAAGACTCAAGCCATGATGAAATTGTGCACATACCTTGGAGGAAATGAGTATTCTTGGAGGAGGTGCTGGTGAGGTCTCCTGGCAGCATGATAAGGATCTTTGGCTTTGCATTAAGAGTCCTCCTCTCCTTCATAGAACACCTGCAACCTGCATGCATAAACTTGCTGTCCCTATCTTTTTGCTTATTGTCTTCTTTTCTCTTTTCTTTTTTCTCTCTTTTTTTTTTTTTTTTTTTGAGAGAGAGAGATAACAGGGGCGCCTCAATGAGGTTTTCACCCTTGCCATCTGCCTTAAGCGCCTCAGAGAGGTTTTCACTCAAGGATCTTTTCAAATCTCTTTTTTTTTTTTTGAAAGATAATAGGGGCGCCTCAATGAGGTTTTCACCCCTACCACCTGCCTTGGGAGCCTCAGAAAGGTTTTCACCCAAGGATCTTTTTTTTTTTTTTTTTTAGATCTTTCAGGGTATGCCCAAAGTAGAGGCATCACCCTTCTCTATGACCAACACTGATTTCTCCATAGTTTTGATGAACTCTTGTCTTGAGAGAGGTTTCTTGTAGATCTTCAATCGATGCCCATTGACAAGCATGGGGATGGCTTCCTCATCAATGGTTCGAATAAGAACAGATCCATTGTCATGGCATTTTTCCACTGCATATGGTCCTAGCCATCTGGTTCTCAGCTTCCCCTTGAAATCTTTGTATCTGGAGTCATACAACAAGGCCCAATCTCCTGGCTGGAATTGCTTGTCATGGAGGTGTTGGTCATGCCACACCTTTCTCTGAAGTTGAACCACTTCTGAGTGAAGGAGGACCTGCATCCGGTGCTCGTCCAGTCCATTCAGCTGCAATAACCTTTCTTGTTGTGCATGGCTGAGATCTAGATCTAGCTGAGCTGCCATCCTCAAAGTGTTGTATTCAAACTCAATGGACAGCAAAGCTTTCTTCCCATAGACCAGCTCATAAGGTGTGAAACCGGTGGTGGTCTTCCAGGTGGTGTTGTAGGCCCATGTGGCCTCAACCAGGTGATCTGTCCAATATTTCCTACTGCTGCTCACCACCTTAGTCAAAATCCCTTCCAATGCTCTGTTGGTGACTTCCACTTGCCCATTTGCCTGTGGATGATAGGGGGTGGAAGTCCTATGCTTGATTTTGTGGTGAGCTAGCAGGTCTTCAATCAAGTTGGATGTGAACTGGCTCCCTTGATCGGTGACCAGCTCTCTTGGGTAGCCAAATTTGTAGAAGATGTTTTCTCTTAAGAACTCGGCCACCTTCTCTTCTGTTGCTGCCTTGATTGCTTTAGTCTCTGCCCACTTTTTCAGGTAGTCAGTGCACACAATGATGTAAGACCTTTGCCTCAAAGGAGGGTTGATTGGACCCACAAAATCCATACCCCACTTCTCAAATGGCTCAAGAGTCACTTGGGGTTGGAGAGGCATCTCATCCCTTGGAGTTGGTTTCCCCATTCTTTGGCATCGGTCACATTGGCTGATATATCTTCTGACATCTTGATGAAGTGTGGGCCAATAGTAGCCTACCTGCAGGATTTTGAAGGCAGTCCTCTTTGCTGCAAAATGTCCTCCACAAGGCCCATCATGACAGGTGAGGAGGATATCAAAGACTTCCTCCTCCCTTACACAACGCCTTAAGATCTGATCAGGGCCAAGCTTGAACAGATTGCCCCCGATCCAAGTAAATGAGGCACTTTTTCTGATGATTCTGCTCTTCTCTCTTGAAGATAGGTGCGGAGGGAACTGTGCTGAAACAAGGTAGTTTGCTATATCAGCAAACCATGGAGAGAGTACTGAGATAGCAAACAGATGTTCATCGGGCATCTGATCATCCACTGTTCCATCCTCATCTGCAGACAAATCCAATCTAGATAAAAAGTGAGCAACAACATTTTCTTTACCTGGTTTGTCAACAATGGTCAAATCAAACTGCTGCAACAAAAGTAACCATCTAATGATACGAGCATTCACATCTGGTTTATTCATTAAATATCTAATTCCAGCATGATCCGTATGTACAAAGGTTTGATAGCCAGTAATATAATGTCAGAACTTGTTCAATGCATGGACCACAGCCAAGAATTCTTTCTCGGTTACAGTGTAATTCATCTCGGCTTTGGACAAGTTTTTGCTAACAAAGTAAATGGCATATGGAAGTTTTTGTTCAACTTTTCCTAAAGCTGCCCCTATGGCTTTGTTCGAGGCATCAGTGTGGATGTGGAAAGGTAGGGCCCAGTTTGGACCTCTCAGGATTGGGGCTGACACCAACTTGTCCTTTAATTCATTCAAAGCCCTCTGACAATCGTCAGTCCATTTAAACTCCACATCTTTTTCCAACAAGCCAAACAATGGCGAGGCTAGCTTGCTGAAGTCTTTAATGAATCTCCGGTAATACCGTGATAATCCTAAGAAACTCCGGACATCCCTTACCTTTTGGGGAGGTGGAACCTTCTTGATGAGAGCAATTTTGTTAGGATCCACTTGTAACCCTTGGCAAGAAATGGTATGGCCTAGCACAGTCCCTTCAGTCATCAGGAATTCACATTTTTCAGGACTAAGGGACAGGTTCATCTCAATGCATTTGGTTAGGACCTTTCCTAGATTGGACAATGCTTCCTGGAAGTTGGACCCATAAGGAGTGAAGTCATCCATATAGATTTCCACCGCATCATGGACCAGCTCCGAGAAGATGCTCAAGACAACTCTCTGGAAGGTAGCAGGAGCATTGCATAGCCCAAAGGGAAGGACTCGGTAGGCAAAGGTACCCCAAGGACAAGTGAAGGTGGTCTTATCTTGGTCTTCCGGGCTGATTTGGATTTGGTTGTACCCGCTAAACCCATCCAGGAAAGAGAAGAACTTCTTTCCTGCCAGTCCATCCAACACTTGATCTAAGAAAGGTAAAGGGAAATGGTCTTTCTTGGTAGCTTTGTTCAGTTTTCGATAGTCCACACAGATTCTCCACTTCCCATTTTTCTTGGGAACCAACACCAGAGGGGACACCCATTCACTATCTGAGATGGGGTAAATGAATCCAGCATCCAACAGTTTTTGCAATTCTTCCTTGACAATGTCCTTAAGGGCTGGATTCATTCTCCTCTGAGGTTGCCTAACCGTTTTACAATCCTCTTTGATGTATATGTGATGGGTACAGACCGAGGGATGGACTCCTTTCATCTCCTTATAGCTCCAAGCAAAAGCATCTAGGTGACTAGCCAACAGGCTACACAGCTCCTTTTCATGGGAAGGAGATAGGGAGCAGCTGATCTTTAACGTTCTCTCAGGGCCGAACTCCACATTCTTGACTCTGGGAGTAACGGGGTTGGTGGTACAAAGGTCCACTAAGGTGCTGGCTTGGGCGTCCTCCACTAATTTCTCTAAGGATAGTGCACTGGAAGGTGGATTCTGGATCAAAGTCTCAATCAAGTCATCCTCGGTTGGGGGGTCTCTTCTAGTGGTATCTAGGGTGCACAAAGGTGCTGAGTGCACCTCATCCTCTTCTCCTTCCTCCAACCACAGTGGTAAGTCATGCTCTAAGGAGGGTTGGGCAGGAGGATATAGGACTAGCTGCTTGGACATAGGACCGTTTTTGATGGTCATGTTTCCTGCACGGCAACTGATGTAAGCATCTGCAGTGGCTAACCAAGGCCTTCCCAAAATAAGAGGATATCCAGTAAGCTTTGCCTTGGGTTGCAGAACCAAGAAATCTGCAGGGTATTCCCAAGAGTCGACAGAGACCAAGACATCCTCCACAATCCCTTCGGGAGTCACAGTGGAGCGATCTGCTAGTTGCAGTACTGTCGAGGTCTTCCTCAAGGAACCCTGAAGATTGAGTTTGAGCATGGTATCCCTGGTCATCACATTAATGGCAGCGCCCAGATCAATCAAGGTGTGAGGTATGATGGTGCCATTGATGTGGACATCTACTACAGGACTCCCAGGATCTAGGTACTTTGGGCAGATGACTTGTCCTAACATAAGGTCAGACAGTTGTCCTAAGACATTGATGGTTGAAGCATCTCTCTTTCGCCTGCCTGGGTGTTTGAAACACTTTTCCTTAACCAGTTTGTTGTATATTGGCACATCCTTGATGGCTTGGAGAAGTGGTATTTTCACACACAACTGCTTGAGTTATCCCAGAAGCTCATCCTCCTCTGGGTTGGGTTGTGTGGTGGCTGTTAGTCTCTCAGGAAAGGGTGGAATAGCCTTTGGTTCACTTTCCTGTTTGTCCTCCTCGTCCTCTGGGGGAGGAGGTTGGCGATCTGGAAGAGTCTTTCCAGATCGAAGATTGATCTCCTGGATCTCCACAGCATATGTAGGGTGTGATGTTTCCCCGTGTATACCTGCTGGGCCTGTCTATTGTTGGGGTTCGGGTTCGGTTGAGCAGGCATTTGAGGTTGCCTTGGAGGAGCAGGAGGTAATGGTTGAGGTTGAACTGGTGGTGGAGGCAAAATGGCGGGAGGAGTGTTGTACTGGGGCCTCCACCCCGACTGAGGTGCATTCCACTGAGGCTGTGGCTGGGCATGTGAATGATAAGAATGAGTAGTGGGCTGAGTAGGGTACTGAGGTGGGTAAGACCATGGAGGAGGCATAAACCAGGAAGGATGAGCAGGGGGACCCCAGGAAGGCATAGGGGTCGACTGGTTGGGGCTGTAATAAGCTTGGGGTGCCCCTTGCATCCCTTGCTGGTAAGGTCTAGGTCCTTGTAGCCTCCTTTGGTTGAGGAAATAGAGAGGTTCAGTGGGGGCTTCTGTCCCTTGGTACATAGCTTTAAACCCAGGTAAGGTTGGGCATTGATTTGTGGGATGGTCCTCCTCACAAACGAAGCACACTTCAACCGAATGCAATGGGCATTCGTTCTTAGGGTGTCTCCTTGTACATCTAGGGCAGAAGATAGCTAAGGCCCTCTCAGCTTCTTCCTTCTTCTGCTGGATCCTGAATGTGTCCAGTTGCATGGCAATGGTCTGTCTCACCTCACTCTTAAGATCTTCTAATTGATTTGCAAACTCATGCTTGGAGAAAGGGATACCAGCTGAGAGAGGGTTTCCTCTACCTCGTTTCCGGGCTGCCCTAGAGTGGTTTCTGAACACAGTCTTGATGTCCTCATAAGGCAGCTGGTAAATATCTCCCCCAGCTAACATGTGAAGGGTATCTAAAAGGTCTTCAGGGACTCCTCGGAGCAGGACCAACTTGAGGGATTCAGGGTCAAGTGTGCACCTGGCCCGCTTATAGCTAAGTTGGAACCTCTCCTCATAATCCTCTAAGGACTCATCATTTCCCATGGTCATCCGAAATATTTCTCCCTTGGTTTCCTTGGACCTACAGTAGTCTCGGTACTTGGTATTGAAAGCTTGCTGCATCTGAGCCCAAGTGGTGATACTATTCCCAGGTAAGCCCATGAACCAGCGTAATGCTGCATCCTTAAGAGTTGAAGGGAAGAGTTTCAGCTTCTGCTCATCTTCAGTATAGTCATAGGTTCTACAAAGGACAACAAACTCAAACAGGAAGGTATCAGGATCTTCAGTGGTCAGTCCATGGAAGTGAGGCAGAGTGGAGGGGCTAATGTTTTTCATTTTCATTTCTCCATTGGTTTCTCGGATGGGGAAGGCACCTTCTATTCTCTCATCTTCTCTTCTATTGTCAGCCATAGCTTCAGATGGGATGGTCTCTAAGTCTTCTTCTGCTATAGGATCTTCGTATATCTCAGGAGGTTCACCTATAGGTTCTTCTGGATCACTGTCACCGAAGAAGAGAGAAGGGTGACTCAGTGATGTGGTGGGGGTGTTGGGTAGGAATTTGCCTGTTTTATCTCGGTTCCTACGAGGCATGAAATGGAAAGACTTTTTTGATTGCTTTTGTTTTTTTCTTTGGTACCTGCAAAACTGAAACAGATTGATCTACAACTAACTATCTTGCTGAAATAAAAATGCAGAATTGAAATGAAAGCAGGAAAGGACTAATCTACTTTGCTCAAATGGAATTGCAGGAATGGAAATTCTAGTCTACGCTTGCAGAATTAAAAGGCTAATCTATGCTTGCAAAATTGAAATTGCGAAATTGAAATGCTAATCTATGAAAGCAGGAAATGTCTATGCTACTTTTGCAGAATGGAAATGAAATAAACTACTTGGCAGAAGGCGAGAGTAAGAAAATAGAAGAAAAGCAACAATTACTAATACTCTGACGCTTACCCGGCAACGGCGCCAAAAAGATGGTGGGCTCCAGTATTGTAGCAATAATGCTACAACTCCTGGAGCTTCCTTCTCTAATTTTATCAACCCGGTAGTTCGTAACAAATTTGGAAGCGGCAGTGCTGTATGCACAAGTACTAGCTCTTGTCGCAGCTGTCACTTGGTCAGCTGGCACAAGTCCACTAGGGCTCAAGCCAACTTCTATATGTTCTCAGAAGAAGCTTTCTAAATGATGAACGAAGGCTATCTCAAAGGAAATTAACCTACTTTGCAAGAATGAACTGAAAGCCAACCAAACATGGAAACCCTAGTAAACCATAATCTGACTAGCTTAACCTTTATGATGCAATGGTGGGAATGCAACTTCTAGAAATGATGCCATTACTTCTAGTGAGATGAGATGCATGCATTTAAACTACTTCTGTTGAAGAGAACAAGTTTTTGTATTTTTTGCTCAAGTGGGTGGAGTTATTGTGATTGTGCTTCTTACTGGGTCTTGACTGTGCAGGTGTAGTTCGAAAGGGAGGAAGGCTTGGGAATGGTCAGGAGGGCTCTGAGAGGTTCCAGGGGATCCCTCACATCAGTCCACAGAAGTCCACAACGTTCAGGTGCTTGGCAACCATGTTTGCAGGCTTCTACAGGATGTCTGCAGGGGATCCTACAGGAAACTCGGGATTTCTACAGGATGTCTGCTAACTTCTACAGGATGTTCTACAGTCGTAGTTTTGGGTGATGGAGGAGTGAAGGAGCTGTATGGATGGATGGGTAAGATGAAAGAGGAGCTTGAGATGGCCTATGGACAGAGAGATGAGATGGAGAGAGAGTGGATAGAGCTGGTTGATCGATAGAAGGGTGGAGTAGTGGAAGGTCAAAAAGATTGAGCAACGTGGACAGTAGAAGGGTTGGAAGGCAAATGAGCTGAACAGAGGATGCGTAGGTAGCTTAGGCACGGTTTAGAAGAATAAGAACACGATGAAGTGGTGCTGCGCAGTGTAAATGAAACAAATCACCTTTATCTTGCATGTAAACGAAAGTTCACCAACCTATTCTAACCGTTTTATTAGGAATCAATGAACAACAATGTAAGTTGAAAGGCATTCGTGCATGATGCTGAACCAAAGAGTCATTACTCAAAATACAATCGTATGGACAATTCTTCAATCGAAAACATTACATCAATACTTGCATGCATATGTTAAGACAGTGTTTTTGGCAGTTGGCACTGTCTACACTTCCGGTCCCCAAACAGAGGTGAAAGTGAGCATGCATTCAACCTTTTTGGACTCAACGTAACTTCAATCTCCCTAAGCTAATTCTGAACTACTGAAACAACTGCATTCATGAAGCTAACCTACATAACAAAACCGAAACAGTCAACTCAGCAAACTGTGTTTTTCAAGTGCATGTAAAGGAAAGAAATGCAATGATAAAAGAAAGACAAGTAACAATACACAGAAAAGGAGGTCTATTTCTCTCAGGTTGGGCCCTAACCTGAGAGCTATAGCTCCCCTAAGAACTCAGAATCGAATCCAAATCTGCCTGCCTTTTATTAAAAGATCATAATCATGAGTCTAACAACATGCCAAAATTGGCTTACAAAGAGCAAAAACAGAGCTACAACTCGTAATCCAAAATCTATATCAAAAGTTCAAGAGTCTCATCGAAGGCTACAACCTCAATATTTGTACATGATGAGGGCCAAGCTGGCCTCCTCAATTAGTGGAGCTTGGCTGTCCAACTGAAGGTAAACTGCTGTTCCTGTAGAATCCGTTGGCTGCCTTCTAGCTCGGTGGTGATAGCTGTTGGAGCTCGGAGTTGGGGTGGAGATCACGAGGGAGGTCATTCAAGGCTGTGGACAACCTCCCTATAAACCCGTAATGCCACCTTGGATGTCTCCTTGTCTCCATTTGCGTGGTCTTTGCTCCATTTAATGCCAAAAAACCTGAAATCATCATGTATTAGCCACATAGGCATAATGACTGCCCTTCTTCCTAGAAATAACACGAATATACTAAGAAATGATGCATAAGTGATAAAAAATGAAGGGTTGAGCAAGGTAAGTAGGCCAAATGAGCCCAAATTGTTACCAAAAATTGGGGCTCATCAATCAACTACAAAGGTGTAAAGCAGAATAAACTCGCAGGAAATGAAAAAGTATAAAACACGGAACAACAGTAAGATCCACCAGAGATCGGGCCCTAGCCACCAGCGAATACTGCTTAACTACTTCAGAATATCGCAAGTGAACAACAACTCAAATTATATATTATTCATAAAATCCAAATGTCATTACAGCACAATGTCTTTCAGAATAATGCTCTATATATTAAAATTACAACTGAAGTAAACGGTGAAAAAGTTCTCTCCATATTATCCCCCTCTTTGATCTCTGTTTTCATTTAAATACCTAGAGAGCAAAGAGAAGTTACAACAAAGCTGATTACAAAATGATTTCCATTACAAATTTGGATTATACAAAACAAATTGATCAGCAAGATCATATTTGAAAGATCTTTCCATCAACATTCAATAGGAACAAGTCGAATTTGGTATTGCAACTGGAAGAATTTGGACAACGGAAGCAATAGCAAATATGAGAAAATCGTCCTCGAAGAACCTTCCGTTTCTCTTAATATAGATCAAATTTTGGAAAACTACTCATTCCAAAACTAATTCGGTCCGTTCTGGACAAAACCCATGTTTCAGATTTTCCAGATTCTCCTTCATTTGTCTGAAACGTCCAATGAAAAACCGTCACTTCTTATTCCAACGAATTTCTGAGTTGGAATATTTAATTGTGAGTTGGAGATCAAATTTGCAATCTGGAAAAGATCTTAGAGGCTCAAATCATGAGTAATGTTACAACAAATCCATTAATAAACCATCATTGGTAAAATCATGCATAATAATAATCAATTTATTAAAAATAAAGGAGAAAAATAGTATTTATCCATAAGAGCATAAATAATTATAAAATGGAATTGTATGATAAATTATAATAAATGATGTGATAAAGAATGGTAGAAATAGGTGAAATATGAGTAAAAAAATGATAATAATAATGACAAATTAGCGGCCCAACATACCCCCAAACTGAATATGTTGCATGTCCTCATGCAACCCCAAAGCCTCTGTATTAACCAAGCTATAAGAAATATTCATCCCAAGTCATGAAAGTGATGGGAAAAATGAGTTCTTCATCAAATAATGAATATTCAATTTTAGCAATGTTGATGAAGGCGTAACAATTTTCACATTAACTTTCAACCATATGTATATGAAGTTACAGCAAAATATGATATAAGTAACGACAAATTTCATTAACCATTTTGTCAAAAACTACAAACCAGATTTTGCTGAAATTTGGCAAGAAGATTTCTACTATATTAATGCTTCTCTAATCCAAAAATCATATCGTTTTGATGCATGGAGCATGAGATATAAGCAAAATGGTTGTAGGTGATAGTGCGTGATTTCTGAAATTTTACAAACTAATCTAACTTGAAATTTTTTGGGTTTGTGTATTTTAATGGTACCTCTTTGCTGTCCAAAAATCATAAGAATTCAGTTTATAGTTTTAAAGGTATGCACAAATCAATTTTTGCACTGTATAAAAATGAAATTGTATGCTTTATATGAGAGAAAAAAAGTAGAAAACATCCATCATGTGTAGCAATTCCTCCCCCAAACTGGAGAATTAGCATGCCCTCATGCAATACTAGAAAACAAATTGAGGTGGTTGCTACAATTGTGGTTGAAATCTATGCTTGGTGTACAACAACATGAAATAAGAGAGGTTTTGAGAATGAATAAGGAAATCGGTGGATGATGACATCATCATAATAAATAAATGAATGAAAGTAACACCCCCCCAAACTGAAAGCTTTTATGTCTCTGAAAAATGAGAAGCGGTAAAGATGTGGAATGAATGATGATAAATAATGCTCAATGGATTTTCATGAAATTCTCCTATACTTTTAATAAATCAGAAACTTATGCTATTTTACCTCAAGTTTTACCTCCGGAAAAATGTGGAGTAACATGTATGGACTGGTATTTGTTGAAGCTGATGTTGGCTGAGATGATTATGAAAGTGATGCAAAAGGTGGAAGTCATGCAAACACATCCTGTTTGCGAGTTGCTCGAGCCTCTTCTGTTAGTTGCAATAGTGTGGACTTGTCACAAATAGAGTTGCCCCCCATACATGCTATTCTCCGGTAAACAATTCACTAATTTGTATGAAATTTTCTTGAATCCACAGTTTTAGTTTTGAACAGCAACAGATAAGCCACATGCAAAAATTTCAATCAGAAAAAACCTTTGTAGAGATGCAATAATAAAATTTTGTCAAATCAGCAAGTTATGGCAGAGTTCAGTAATTATTACACACGCTATTCCATAATGCATATCTTCCCCCCTCAAATACAAAAAGGGCGTCCATGACCATAAATCATAGGAAAAAGCGAAAGGACGTTGAAGATTCAAAAATGCAGCAGGAAAATCAATTAAAGCAACGTAAATATAGCAAAAGCAATTAGAGCAGTACAAGTCAAAAGATGTGAAATGCCCGTAAAATAAAACAGGGATTTAGATCATTATGTAAATAGATATTTACCTTAGGTGGAAAAATATGACGAAAGCATGACTGACAATAAATGTTAATGACTGGTGGTAGAGTGATTGGACAATAATGATATAATGCGTATAAAGATATAGTTTACCATGCATGTTGGCTAATTGAATTAGAAATGTTGTTCAAATGGTAAATTCTCCTTTAGAAATGAATCTATAGGGGGTAATAGGATAGAGAGTATTTGACAGTGTAACATAGTACTTCAATACCACAAGCAGAGCCACTGCTGCTAGTAGGCGTTCATAGCCTCGACAGGGTTTCTTTTTAACCCCAAAAATGAGCGAGAGTCCTCCATTTAGTATTAATATGGTTTTCTGTTTTTTTTTTTGTTTTATTATAAAGAGACCACTATGCTGGCGTTATAGCCAGATAATCATAGTGACATTCACTAGGATATAACAAAGTGATCAAGCTGGTTTGTGATGAGACCCCCTATCCTCTTTAAGACAATGCTTGTACAATTTTCATATTTTTATATTTAAATGCCTTTATTGTAAAGAGAGGGAGGCCCATTTACTCCTTAAGAGTCAGGGATGGCGTAAGAAGAAAAAAATGCTAATGAAAGTTATGCTTCCCCCCATATCATCATATCAAAGGGATTTATCCTTTTGAAAGTGTAAAAGATAAACTAGCATGGTATTAGAATAATAAATCATTTTATGATGTGTCCAAAGAGAAGATATTAAATCAGTCATTATAAAGGTGCACCATGTCAACTTTGGAATAAATATGACCATCAAAAAGTTTTTTGACAAAAGGTGTTGTTCAATTGATTGAACAACAATCGTTCAATCATTTGAACAGCAAAAATAAAACACGCAAAAGTGTTGTTCCAAAGTTGGAACAACAAAAACGCAAAAAGGTGCTGTTCCAAAGTTGGAACAACAAAAACGCCGAAAAGTGCAACAAGGTGCTATTCCAAAGTTGGAACAACAAAAACGCCGAAAAGTGCTGTTCCAAAGTTGGAATAGCAAAAATGCAAAAAAGTGTTGTTCCAAAGTTGGAACAGAAAAAACGCAGAAAAGTGTTGTTCCAAAGTTGGAACAGAAAAAACGCAGAACAATGTTGTTCCAAAGTTGGAACAAAAAAAACGCAAAAGTGTTGTTCCAAAGTTGGAACAACAAAGGCACAGAAAAGCGTTGTTCCAAAGTTGGAACAACAAAAACGCAGAAAAGTGCTACTTTGGAACAAAAAAATGCAGAAAACTGCTGTTCCAAAGTTGGAACATGAAAAATGAAAAAAAAGTGTTGTTCCAACTTTGGAACAACAGACAAACAGAGTTAAGTGCTGTTCAAAAGTTGGAACAGCAAAAACATAGAAAAGTGCTGTTCCAAAGTTGGAACAACAAAAACGTAAAAAGTGTTGTTCCAAAGTTGGAATAGTAGACAAACAGAGAAAAATACTGTTCCAAAGTTGGAACAACAAAAACGTATAAAAGTGTTGTTCCAAAGTTGGAACAGTAGACAAATAGAGAAAAGTGTTGTTCCATTGCCAACGGAGCGGAAACTACAACTTTGAAGGAAGCAACACCTGAAACACAAAAACATAAGAGAAATCAGAAAAGAAACAACACTTTATTTAAAAACAGTAAATAAATAAATAAATTAAGTTACAACAGCTATGATGTTATTTCCTAAGGGAATATCAATTTGTCAATGGAAAAAAAATGATCTCTTGGAAAAATGGTTTGGCAGTAGTGACATGAATCTTCAAATGGAAATCAATTCTCCATTTCTTCTGTTATGAATCCGTTAGGTAATGAATTGGATGAGATGCCCTTGTTTCATTAAAATTCTTTCAAGAATCGCTCGTTCATAAATTGACCTTCTTTATTCTCCTAGGACCTGCAAAAAACGAGTGTCTACCTGCAATAAAACATTAAATCATGGAGAAAGAGAGGTGATCGGGCTCCCCTAATCCAAGAATTATGAAAAAAATAACAAGTAGTTACTCTATAAAACAAATCCACAGAGAAAATAACAAAGTAAAATTAATTTATTACTTGTGGGAGAGCAGTGACCAATCATGCTAACTTGCAATGTCTTAATCATAACTTATTTGTTTTTCGTCCGATTTGAGTGATTCCAAAGTCAAATGAAAGTGAATTCAGAGGGATATCTAATAGAAATAGTTTTTAAAAATTCCATGATATGATATGTCAATTTTACTTAGAACGACCTGCATTACATAGTCATTTTCGATTCCCCAGCTTAAACCAACAGTTGATATTTTAAGCATAAGTTTTTTCGTTGGATGACGGATTGAGCTGATTCAAATTGGAAATGAAATTAGATTAATTTATTTATCTCCAATAGAAACAGGTTTTGAACACAAGAAGAATTGATGGGTCAAATACTTTAATGAACAGCTGGAAAAACAAAGTTTTAAGAGTGCTTATTTAAGATAGACAGTCAGTGTTTGGGTCATAACTTTCTCATACGATATTGAAATTGAGTGATTCAAATTGCCTTGTAAATTAGATTCATAGAGAAATATATCATAGGAACAGGTTTTAAAAATATAGTCATTTAGGCCTCCAAAAACTCACTTTCCCAACTCTGTTCCTGAGCTGCCTACTAGACACCTTGTCAATGTGTTGGTTATAGCTTTGTCGTTTCAAATCGAAATGGAGTGATTAAAATTGGGTTGGAAAGTAGACATCAAGAGCTACTTAGGATAGAAACAGGTTTGTTAAAATATTCACTTTTGGTCCCTCAAAACATGACTATACCGACTGTGTTTTCAGAATTTTCATCAAGCTTGCAAGCCCAAAAAATATGATATTCAAGCAATTTTTCCAAATTAGTGATAAAAATGAATATAATTGTTTGTAGAACTGTTATTTTCAATATAATACATCTACATAACAAATAAATTAAAATATTTATCAACGATGTTGATTTCCACAGCATATTGCAACAAAAACAACTATTTTTTACATAATAATAAAAAATGTATTTATTTATGTTCTTATTTATTTTATTTCCTACACTAAGCTACTCTATTTTGAAAAATGAATATGCTTGCGTATAATAGTACTTCCAGTGGAGCCATTTTCGAAATAAGGCCTCCAGTATGTACATGCCCAAATTTGAAAAATACATGTTAATAAATAGTAGGGTGTGAGAAGCCAACTTCCCTTGAAAAGATGGTGCCAAAAATTGTTGAAGTATGGAGTGAGGTTGAAAACAAATGATGGAGTGAAACCAATCTTCAATATATCCCTTACTTTCTTGATTTCCCATAACTGTCATATCATGAAGTTCTTGAGTTTTTAAAACGGCTTGTTGATGCATACTAGAAGAAACCTCATTTTCTTTCATAACTTCTACAATTTTTGGATTTGAAACATTCCCAATCTCAATATAAGTTTTTTGCAATAGTGCATGTGAGATAGAATGGGTGGGAAGGGTAGGTAAATTTTGCAGTTCAACACTGTAAGCATGTTGTACTAGTTTATTATGATGAGGGTGTGGAATGAGTTGAGCAGGAAATTGTGTAGGGCATGGAGCATTTTGATGATGTAGTTGATTGGGTTGTGTGAATGATTTTGATATACAAGCAAGATGTTGTGGAAGAACTAGTGAAGAATATGGATGATGTGTTTGTGCTACAAGATGTGGGAGAGTATTCATGTAATCATAAGACGAACCATGCCAAACTTGTAGACAAGATTGGTGGGGGTTATATTGAGATTGACATGGCTGCCCTAACACATGAGTATTCCATAATGGATTATGCAAGTAAGAAAATGGAGAGGAAGTGTTTTGAACCATACATGTAGGCCACGATTCCATGGTTCTAACATTGTTGCAGCTTCTCCATCTCTTTGGTATGCTACTTCCATCCTAGATAAGGAAGAGTGAGTATCTATGGGATGCTCCTTTTGGCAATGAGGAAAAAACACTTCTTCAATTTTTTGATTTTTCTAAACTTGCAAAACATCCAATTGTGAATTTAGAGGGCTAAAAAAATCAATTTTAAAATGTTCAAATAAATCATTGATTTCAACTCCTATATCTTTTGTTCTTGTAGTAGATTTGGAAAAGAAATAAGAAACTTCTCTAATTCTTACCAGCCTTGGAGATTCCTCTTGACTACCTTATGCATAATTCACAAACATCATCATATGATAACTGAAAAACATCACATTTTCCCATTAGATTTAAGAGTTCTAAAAATTCATCTTTGATTCCTTTAAGAATGAGTGTTTTTAAGACCTCTTTTTTCAAATGCTTATGCTTTGATTTTTGAAGGTTGTAATGAAATCGCTCTACATAGTCCTCCAAGCTTTCATCTTCCCCTTGTATCATATTGAAAATATCTTCATCGGCCTTGCAATAGTCTTGGTACTTCTTCAAGAATACGTTCTTCATGTCCTCCCATGTTTGGATGCAGTTCCCACCAAGGCTCATGAACCATTAGAGAGCTGCTCCTTTTAGAGTAAGAGGAAACAATTTCAACCTTTGATCATTAGTACAATAATCGTATCCTCTACAAAGTACTTCAAACTCAAATAAAAATGTATATGGGTCTTCATTTGCTAAACCATGAAAATTTGGTAGAGAAGATGGGGGAATTATGTGCATTTGTGTCACTCCTCCTAGATCTTTGATAGGGAATTCAAAAGTAGAAATGTGAGCCATTTCTTACCATAATAGAAGATGTTATTCATGTGTTTCTTTGAGGCTCCTCCTTCAAATGTTCCTGTCAGTTGGTTAGTGAAATGGGTGGTTCTTACATCACCACTTAAGTGAAATCATGAGATTTGTTTTTCAAAATTTCTACCTCTTTTTTTCTTAGTCATTCACACAGAAATTCAAACATTTATTTCTACTTTAATTCCTACGCAATTTTGCTGAAAAGCGGGCACAGGAGCAAACGGTTTACTTACTCATACGTTGGTTCTTACCTTCCATTTTTAATACCAGTTCTTTCGTAGCAAACAAACATCAAACTTTTATTTCTACTTCAATTCCTATGCAATTGCACTGAAAAGTGGGTGAGGGAGCAAGCACTTTACTTACTCGTATGCAGGTTCTTACCTTCCGTTTTTAATACCCAATTCTTTCCCAGCAACAAATATCAAACATACATCACTTCTACGAAATAGCAACACTCTCCCCGGCAACGACGCCAAAATTTTGGGTGCATATAAGGTGTCTTTTAGAACTCCTAATTGCCTCACATTAATTATCAACCTGGGTAAGTCTTTTTGTTTCAAGAATGTACACAATATGTGCAAGTGATGGAAATCGTTATATCTATAGAGAGTAATACATTAAGATAATTTATTAAATTCAATACAAGAGTAAATGGATAAAACCATAAATCTCAAGCTTGTAACTTCAAGGAAAGTAATCTATTCAAGCATCAAAACTAAATCTTAATCTAAACCAAAACTCAATCTTAATCAAGAGATTCTAATTGCAATTACATCAACTGAATACACCGTAGCAATAATAGAGCTCTTTTAGCTGAATCTAAACTATTGCATAAAAATAAAGCATCTAATCAATCAATAACACTGTCTTTTTAATGAATAAGAAATAATTCTCATCTAATGATTAATTCACTCCACAACATAAATAGATGAAATCAATTGATAGAATTAAGAAGTAATGAAATGAATACACGAAATCCACACTGATGAAAATAAATCAACTGCAAAGCTATAAAGCAGAATAAACTTGCAGGAAACGGAAAAGTATAAAACACGGAACAATAGTAAGATCCACCAAAGATTGGGCCCTAGCCACCAGCGAATACTGCTTAACTACTTCAAAATATCGCGAGTGAACAGCAACTCAAATTATATATTATTCATCAAATCCAAATGTCATTACAACACAATGTCTTTCAAAATAACGCTCTATATATTAAAATTACAACTGAAGTAAACAATGAAAAAGTTCTCTCCATATTATCCCCCTCTCTTTGATCTCTGTTTTCATTTAAATACCCAGAGAGAAAAGAGAAGTTACAACAAAGCTGATTACAAAATGATTTCCATTACAAATTTGGATTATACAAAACAAATTGATTAGCAAGATCATATCTGAAAGATATTTCCATCAACATTCAGCAGGAACAAGTCGAATTTTGTATTGCAACAGGAATAATTTGGACAACAGAAGAAATGGCAAATATGAGAAAATCGTCTTTGAAGAACCTTCTGTTTCTCTTAATACAGACCAAATTTTGGAAAACTGCCAATTTTAAAACTAATTCGATCCGTTCTGGACAAAACCCATGTTTCAGATTTTCTAGATTCTCCTTCATTTGTCTGAAACGTCCAATGCAAAACTGTCACTTCTTATTCCAACGAATTTCTGAGTTGGAATAATTAATTGTGAGTTGGAGATCCAATTTGCAATCTGGAAAAGATCTTGGAGGCTAAAATCATGAGTGATGTTACAAAAAATCCATTAATAAACCACCATTGGTAAAATCATGCGTAATAATCAACAATTTATTGAAAATAAAGGAGAAAAATAGTATTTATCCATAAGGGCATAAATAATTATAAAATGGAATTGTATGATAAATGATGTGATAAAGAATGGTAGAAATAGGTGAAATAGGCGTCAAAAAGTGATAATAATAATGACAAATTAGCGGCCCAACAGGGGCAAGAAGAAATACTTGTCCAGAATCAAGTGCTTTCACTATCATGATTTTGGGCACTATGCAACAAAGTGTCCACACAATAAAGAAAGAAAGAATATCACAGGAGGAGCAGTAGGTGAAGCCTTGGCTTTAGGGTTTGAACTTGATTTTATCCTCATTTCATGCATGAAAAGCATAGTGATGGGTAGTGTGTGGTATCTCGAAAATGGTGCCTCATTCCACATGACATGCAACAAAGAAATGTTTAGTGCCTTGGAGGAGAAGGATATCAAGATGCACATCGAGATGATGGAAGATATAACATGACTAGTATTGATACAATTACTTTTCAGAGGGAGTTTGGCTCCTGTCTCAGGCTCAAGAATGTGATGTTTGTACTAGGTCTCAAGAAGAATCTAGTTTTCGTAGTTGTGTTGGAGGACCGTGGCTATGATGTGATATTCAAAAAAGGGAAGTATTTCTTGAGACATATCACCATGGGACATGTTATCCTCTACAATTTCCTAGGCTGAGGAGGAAATTGAAAGAGGTAACCTCGAACCACTTTCAGCTCAGTAGCTAGCCCTACTGAGCCAAAGAGGAATCTCTCAAAGGATTTGTCAATCACTATATGTAAAGAGACAGGTTTTAGGCTAGATGTATAAGTTTGTTTTTAGTTCTTGTGAATTTAGGTTTTTTAGGTTTGTCGAACTAGGGTTTAGAGCATGTAATTAGGTCTAGGCTTCAAGTATGCAAATACAAGTATAAATAGGAGCTAGATATCAGTTTGTTATGGTGAAATTGGAGTGTTTGTCAATGTAGTATAGATTTGTTAGATTAAAATAAACTACTGAGCATGTGAAAGCATGAATTCATTAGCTTTAGAAGAAAGGAAACATAAGTATGAATTCCACATAAACCGAGCTTAAATTAAAGATTCATGTCTATATAACTGCAAGGAAATTCATAGGAATAAGATAAAGCATGTAAAGAGAGACTATTTATCCATTAGAAACTGATAGAAAGAGAAAATAAACACCATAGACTCACTGAACTAGAGTTCTTGAAATATAGCTGCAACTGCTCCTGTATTAGTTGAAGATAACATAAACATTTAAGCCTTCTCCACAAAAGTCCAACCCCTCTCTCTGAATGAGAAATAATATATATAGACTCAATTGAACCACTTCCCCACCTTTAGGAGTCGAATTCGTAGGTGGTGGAATTGTTTCCAAGATTCTCTCAACCAATAGGTGAGAGTGAGAAGGTCAAATACAAACACTTGCTATAGACTTTGTTTTGGATTTTGCTTCCTTAATGAGCCTAATAAACCATAAAAAAAAACCTATCATGTCTATTTATTCATGATTACATCATATAACCTCGAAATAACTTCAATTACATCAATATTTTTGACTTTGACCAAGTCAAACTGAAAACTAGGAAATTTACACAATGAAATTTAAATGAGAAACATAGAAATTTGTAGAAGCGCAACACCGACTTTGAGCCCACTTCAAGGTGATTTCTTGAGATCAAAATGAATATCCGAAAGAACGTTCAACTATATTTTCTAGTCTAGTTTCTAGAACACCTTGAATTTTTGAAAACTACCTATGGAAAGGCCTTAAAAAACTCATTCTCCCAAAGTGTCTCCAGAAGCACAGCGCCTGTAAAAAAGAGGGGCAAAATGTTGTTTTTGACCCTTTTTTCCTCTTTTTCTCAAAATTTGGGTCCTCTCTAAGAAATCTAATGAAATGGGTTTTGAGAGGATGCCATGATATTTTGAAAACTGTAAACCATTTGTCATTTGGATGCCTGAGGAAAAAGTGCAGTGCCAAGGCATTGCGCTTTTGTGACTAGCCAATTTTCTGAATTAGGCACCAAAATAGCCAAAAAACCAAAAATGCTTAGAATTCCTCCAAAATTGGTCATGAGATTCAAAATGATGTATGTTAAGCCCTCATGGATGCTTCAACAAGCATCTATAAATTATCCCTCTCATTTTTGTCATTTAGGGTTTCTTTGAGCTTGTTTTCCAACTGCTTGAGCTTGATGTTACAAATTATATTTCTGGTTTGATAGTGATGTGCCATGTGCCTTAGTAGTTGGTTATCTTTGCTGGCTTTGTCAAGAAGATTTTCTAAGTGGTCATTGACCTTATCCAACCAATACTCTTTGTCCTCATTGATCTCTAATGCAATTCTATCCTCCATGTCTAGGTCTTCATCTAGAAAAATGTATTTTTCCTCCTCTTTCAATGCCTTCTTGAGCCCCTTGGTCTTTGGCCTCTTTTTCTTACCTTGTCTTTCAGTTTCCTCAAGTTCATTGGGCTCCAATACTGCTTTTCCTTTACCTGCTTGCTGCAATAATTTAGCTTGCTCTTTCTCCATAATGAGTTGTCTAGCTTTTAGCTGATTGTTTTCTTGTTCTAGGAATGATATAACAAACCCTGGCCTTGCCATGTTGTCCATGAGCTATTTGATTAGAGAATCTTTCTCTTTGATAGTATGCTACATGTTTGAAGGCTCATTTTCTATTTCCAAGTCCACCAACTCAAATTCATGTTCAATCAAGTCTTTAACCTGTAACTATGATCCATGTTTTGCTGATGTAGAAGGCTTGGCCCCTTTCTCAACATGAGAAGTAAACACAAGCCTCTTTCCTCTTTGATACATTCTAGTCACCTCAGGTCTAGGTGCTTTAGGAACCTCCATTGATCGGCTTGATGATCCTACCTCCATCTGCTATGTTGGCATGTTTGGATGCTGAAATGAAAAATTAGTCTCATGCCATTTCAAAGTTGTTTCCATGAAAGAATCCCATGTCATGTTTTTCTCTGCAAGCTAGTGGAGAACTACAGTCTTTATGAAGCTATGATGAAAAATACTAGGATAGTGTTCTTTGTTTTTCACTTGTACCTTCTCGGATATCTTGACAAGACTTCTACACAGATAATTGCACATGTTAAGAGGTTCTTGAGTTGTGAAGTGCATAAGAAGCCAGATGTGATGGGCATACAATATAGAAAACCTTCCCTCATAGGTGAAAAATTTCATGACAAACTTCATTAATGGAGCATACTTCTCCAATAAAAAATGGGATGACGTGTGTATGGGTCTCGCTGTAGGGTGTTTTCAAGAGGGACTTGTAATGTTCAAGATCCAAGTTCATGCCCTTAAACCAGTATTCTCCATGATCAGGTATCCTTGTAGAAAGTGAAATAGTAGCCACTGAAAATGTAAACTCAAACCTAGCTATGATAACCCTTTCTCCTTTCAAATGAGTGGCGATCCAATTTGTCAACTGTTCATGAAAACATACTTCACACAGCCTTTTTCAAAACTCTAGACAATTTACATCTTCAAAACACTACTTGATGAATGGTGATGAATTGATTTCATTGCAGTTGGTAGGTTCACATCTGAGAATTTTGCCTCCTTTATGGTGTTTTTTCCTCTCTAGTGAAGCGTCTCCCTCCATGATGATAGAAACCCTAGAAGCGGGAAAATGGAAAAAACAGTGAGGGGTGAGTGAAAAGATGAAATGATGGGTTTGAAGAGTGGAAATAATGGTAAGGAAATTTCTAGGATATGAACAAGGACAGTAAAAAACTCATGAAGCTTAAATGAGGTGAAATGAGGGAAAGGAATGCTTATGAGAAATGAAAAACAGAGCTTCTAGGAAATCTGCTCAAATTACTAGGTATGAGCTAGGGTTTAGTTATAGGTAAGGTAATTTGATGATTTATAGGTTGTTTAGTGAGTCAAAATGTATTTTAAACATGTACAGAGGTGTGAGTTGGAAGATTTTCATGTTTAGAATATCAAAACCCAACAAGACATCATTTACCCTAGCTTATAGCATGAAAATTTCACCTAAAACCCTAAATGAAGAGATCTTGCATTTGAATTCATGTTGCTAAAGGAAAAGGTAAGTAAAGTGTTGTACTTACTTGTAGAAAAGCTTATATTAGCAAAAAAATAGATTGTAAGGTTCAAATTTGAATTTGGGTGAATTTTAGAAGGTTTTGGGCTGCTCTAGCACAAGCGCAGCGTAGTGTCTAGAAGCCCAGTGCAGTCTCTAGAAGTGCAACACCTGCAATTTTTGACCAATTTTGCCTAGAAACCTGTGATTTTTTTGCTAATGGAGGGGAGAGCTCGATGAATAAAGGAAAATAGAAGGCAAATGAAATGAGTTGGGGACCTTTTGGGTTTTGATAGGCAAGTATGATTCCCTTTTGAACAAAAATGGGCCCCACATACCTTTTCAAAGACTGATTTTTCACCTTTAAAACATAGCCACTTTGGAGAGCTGAAACCGAGTTGCTTTTTACCTTTTGAATAGTGAGAGCCTTTCTTTTGGAACCTTTGAAATTGAAACCATGAAGAACTTATGAAAATTCATCAAACTTATGCCAAAAGTTGCTTATCATGATTCATTTAATGTTGGATTTACACATGATGATGATGGACCTTGAAACCCTAATAACTTAATGAAGACATGAGACTGGATGGAATGTTAATGATGATGACTGATATAATGAAAACATCCTTTTTATTATTATTCCTTCTTCTGAGTGAGGTAGGCGACCAACATGTGTGATTTTTCGAAAAGAATGAAGACCTTCCTAGACAAACTAGCAAGTGACCAAATTTTACTCTGAAAACCTAGTGACATGATAAAATTTGACCTTGAGACTCCTAATAGACTTGGTAAAAACATATTTTATCACTAGTGGCAGGCAGACAAGACTGACACTAATAGAACAAGTGAAGCAGATCAAGTTTTGAGTGAAAAACCTCTACAAATTAGATGTGGAAGATTGTGCAACATTGAGCACAAAAGAAAAGAAGGTTCATAACCGAGATGTCGACGAATTATGACATAGAAGACTTGGTCATTTGCATCTTGGCACTTTAAGGATTATGCATCAGATTTCTACAGGCCTCCCCAAAGGAGAACCAGAGTAGTGAGATACATGAAAAGGGTGTATGTTGAGGAAGTACACAAAATCCACCTTCAATGATCGGGATAGTAGGGCACATGCAGTCCTTGAAAGGATCCAATATGATGTCTGTGGACCTTTCTCAAAAAACTCCAATGCCAAGAACATGAATTATGTTATGTTTGTAGATTATTTCTCACGAAAGTGCTGGATCTACTTCATGCAGAAGAAAGGCTAGACATTCTCCAAATTTTTTCAGTTTAAAGCACTTGTTGAGAAAGAGACTGGTAGGAAAGTGAGGGCTCTCAGGAGTGATAATGGTGGTGAGTAAGTGTCGAATGAGTTTAAAATTTTATGTGAAAAAGAAGGCATTCGATGGGAATCGACGACACCTCATAACCCACAACAGAATGGGGTGACAGAGAGGAAGAAAAAAATTATTTTGGGAGCAACATGTGCGATATTGCATGACCAAAGGATACCTCTACAATTGTGGGCTGAAGCATGCAACACAACAGCCTATTTGTAGAACAAGAGTCACAAGATTCTTGATATGAGTAAATAATAGGAATATTTTTTAGGGAAGAAACCAAATGTGTCACACTTCAGGATCTTTGGATCATCATTTTACTGTCATGTTTCCAAGGAAGTAAGGAAAAAGCTAGAGCTGACAACAAAGTTGGGCATATTTGTGGGGTACAAAGAAACACCTCATAACTATCACGTGTGCTTTCCATCCCTCAGGATGACAATGTTAAGACGGGATGTGAATTTTGATGAGAAGAAGGCAATGAGGTTTTCTCTTGAGAGGGAGCTTCAGTTGCAACCTGATTAGAAGCTTCTGGCTCCAAAGGAAGAACCTCAAGAAGTTGTGGAGAAGCTGCAATCATAGGAGCAGAGAGTGGAGACATCCACTCAAGCAGAGACATCCAAAGAAGGAAGGAAGAAAACCAGGGGCGCTGATAGATTGTTGCAGGATGCTAGAGAGAATGTGGGAGCACCCACATAATAGTGCAAGAAGAGGAGGCCACTGGATTGGTATACTCGCTACATGGCTTTGATGAATGAGCTGGTAGAGATAGAGCCATCCTCATTCGAGGAATTTGTAGAGCAACCAGAATGGGTTGATGCTATGATAGATGAATATGATTCCATTGTCAGAAATAGTTTTTGGGAAGTGGTCCCAAGACCAACAGACAAATTAGTGGTTGGTTCGAGATGGCTTTACAAGGTAAAGCATGCAGAAGATGGGCGCATAGAGAAACACAAGGCTAGATTTGTGTCCAAGGGGTTCTCTCAAGTGGAGGAATTAACTATGAGGAGACCTTTACTCCAGTAGCAAGGTACTCATCCATCAGGTCAATTATAGCATTGTCATCATAGATGGGGTGGATGATCCATTAGATGGATGTGAAGATAACGTTCCTCAATGGAGTTATTAAGGAGGAGGTATATATTGAGTAGCTAGAGGGGTTTGATATTTTTAACAAAGAGTTGCATGTATGTAGACTTAAGATAGCTTTATATGGACTCAAGCAAGCACCCTGTGCTTGGTATACCAAGATCAATAGCTATCTCACCGTTTGGGCTTCACCAAAAGTGAAGCAATTGCAAAACTTTATCACATTGTGGTGGAAGGTAAATTATTGATAATTGTTTTATATGTCGATGACTTGATCCTTATTGGTGATGATCAACTGATCAGATCTTGCAAGGAGGACCTTGCAAGAGAGTTTGAGATGAAGTACATGGGCCTCATGCACTACTTCCTTGGATTGGAAGTATGGAAAGGATATGGGAATTATTTGTCTCTTTGGGAAAGTATGCCAATGAGATACTTCAGAGGTTCCACATGCATAGGTGAAAACCCATGGAGACTCCTCTAGCAAGAAACTGGAGGAAGGAGGACGCTACTTCAGGTGAAATAGTAGAGGCTACAATTTATAGGTAGCTTGTGGGTTCACTCATGTATTTGGTGAATGCACGACCAGACATGTGTTATTCAGTTAACCAACTTATTAAAGCAATGGTTAAGCCAACCAAACTGTATTGGAAGGTGGCAAAAAATGTGTTGAGATGCCTCAGAGGCACTACTCGGTTTGGTCTTTGGTATAGATAGATAGAGGGAGTGAAGTTGCAAGGCTTCACAGATGTAGATTGGGTGGGGAGTCCATCAAATAAGAAGAGCACATCAGGAGGAATTTTCAGTGTTGGGTCAACAACGGTTTCGTAGTACAAAAGGAACCAGAGATATGCAACACTCAGCCCAACTACAGTAGAGTACATGGCTGCAAGTCAAGCAGCATGTGAGGCTATCTGGATGAGAAATATTATGGTTGGATTATTTGGTCAGAAGATGGATCCTACAGTGATTTATTGCTACAATTAGAGTTTTATCAAACTCTATGGGAATCCAATATTTCATGATAAATCCAAGCATATCGACATCCGATATCACCATCTACGAGATTGTGTGCAGAGGCAGATTATGTTGTTGCAATACATTCTGATAGAGGACCAAGATGCAGATATTTTGTTAAAGGCCTTGTCAAGAGGAAAATTTAAGTTCGATAGAAGCAGGATTGGGTTACCTAATAATCCCTTTCTTGTTGAGAGGGAGTATTGAAAATGCAGCAAGAAAATATAGTTTTGAAATTGCCTTTGTCAAACAAGATTAAAATTTCAATTTCAATTTCAGAAGAATACTTGGAGGTAGTTAATTGAGGCGACATGGCTCTTGTCACTCAGTTAACTCAGTAAATTCGAGTTGGAGACGCTCGAGTTCAGTTCTACATGATTGATTTATAATTTGTAACAATATATTTCAGTTAATTTGAGTTACTGTCTGTTTAACTAGTTCTAACTGTCAGAAGAATTGTAACAACCCTGGTGAAAATTCCATGTAATAAAAAGTAAATAAAAGAAAAATAATAACCACAAATGATGGGACACTTATTCCAAGCTGAATGTTGGGCATAATCCTAGTGATGGGGATCACTTGTGATTGTTTATGGCCAAGGAAATTTGCAAAGGCAATGGCTAAGGCTTTGAAAAGACAAAATGGAATTTTTGGCACAATTATTTATGAAAATTATGGAAATTAGGAGAAAAGGGAGGTGAAAGGTCATAGGTTGCATGTGAGGAGGAAAATGAAGGAAAATAATGGGAAATGAAGAAAATAGAGGCCTTATTCATAAAAAGGCTTCTGAGGATCAGTTAGTAACCTTTTGCCAGTTGAGATTTGGAGCTCTCTCATTATTCTCTCTCTCTCTCTCATACTCTTGGAGACTTAGAGTTTTGTTGGAGTACCCTTGGTGGGTGTGGCATACTTGGATTTTTGGAGCAAGAAGACAAAGGAAGAGCAAGAAAGTGCAAGAGGGCATCGAGATCAACAACTACATCATATTTTATTGTAGGTACTGAGTTGCATGTATGTTTCCTTCACTAGTTTTGGCATGCATGGCATATGCATGTGTATTTTTGGCTGTGATTTGTCATTGGCATGGAGGATGTCCGAGATTGAAAATAGATTTCCTAGACTTGCCATTTCCTGGATAACCATGCTGATTGTGGGTTTACTTTCATTGTTTTGTTTTGGCTGGTCTCATGTTTCCTTAGCTTGGGTTGACTTATTAGTCTTGGAAGCCCTGGTTCGACAAACACTCTGGAAGCCCTGTAACAACTTGGGTTGAGTTACTAGTCCTGGAAGCCTTGGTTGGACAAACGCTTTGGAAGCCCTTGGTGGGTTGAGTTACTAGTCCTGGAAGCCTTGATTGGCTATGGAAGCCCTGGAAGGCTTGGATGGAGACCAAACTGTTGATGGTTTTGTGATGTCTGGCCGTGAGGTGGAATCACTGTTTGATGGGTTGAGGTGGATGGCCTCTGGAATCCCTAGATGAGTTTTGATTGACGTTTTCTATGAGATCCCACATTCATGCATGGAATATGGCATGAGGGTGAATTACTAAAGAGAGATTAGGCTCAGCCATTCTACAGTCAGGTGGAACATGGAAGTCCCATCTCGGGTTTGGATTTTGCATCATTAATGAAAGGTTATTTCTCCTTGTATTTCTATGAGAATTTTGATGGATTTTATGTGGTCTATATGGTTTTACTTTCATGAGTATTTATATCCCTATTATGTTGGTTATGTATGTGTTTTATGACAACATCCATATATGACTTTCCTCTTGTTTTTACTTGTAATTGAATGATCAATGTATCTATGACCTAATGGATGGAATGGAAATTGATGTGTTGAGACACCAATGGCTTTTAACGATTCTCATATAAGTATGATACCCCTATGCTCAGAACTATTAACTACACATGTAGATTACACATTTGCTATATGTTTGATGAAATGTCTGTCATGGCTAATAGGGGTCCAGTTAAGGTCTTAAATAAGTATTTACTTTAATATTGTCATTTCCATGTTATTCTATTGATTTGAAGAGAAGGTTCAATTCTGGGCAGTGACCTAGGCTTTGGGCCTGAAAAAGTGGCTCAAATCCCAGAGTCGTTGGCATAACACTGACAGTTTTGATCTCTGGTCATTGACAGGCAAGCTTGTGAGAGTGATTTTGGGTTGCTTGCCGCACTCATGCCTATAGAATGGGAGCAACTGAGCCTTAAATTGTCGAAAATCTCAATGTGACCACAAGGCAAGTTTTCTAAAGTATTGGATTGGTTCCTGGGGGTCATGTAGCTGATGATTAATGTCTTTATAGGTGTGTTTTCATCAGTTCCACTTCCTTAACGTGACTTAGGAGGTCAAATCATATCATAGTGGCCTCTCATCGCATGTTTACCTCGACTGGACAGTTGCTTGGGTAGATATGGGAGGAGGGTGTTATAGAGTGGTATCAGAGCATGATTGACCCCTCGGACTGGATGGGCTATGTGTTGATCATGCATGCATGTCATTTTCTTGTGTGCCTCTCACCCTTGCATTCCATGTGCTTGCAACAATCTGTTGATGGGGAATTATTTGTCTCTTAGGGAAAGTATGCCAATGAGATACTTCAGAGGTTCCACATGGATAGGTGCAAACCCATGGAGACTCCTCTAGCAAGAAACTAGAGGAAGGAGGACACTACCTCAGTTGAAGTAGTGGAGTCTACAATTTATAGGCAGCTTCTGGGTTCACTCATGTATTTGGTGAATGCACGTCGGACATGTATTATTCAATTAACCAACTTATTAAAGCAATGGTTAAGCCAACCAAACTATATTGGAAGGCGGAAAAGCATGTGTTGATATACCTCAGAGACACTACTCAGTTTGGGCTTTGGTACACACAGACAGAGGGAGTGAACTTGCAAGGCTTCACAGTTGTAGATTTGGTGGGGAGTCTATCAAATAAGAAGAGCACATCAGGAGGAATTTTAGTGTTGGGTCAACAAGGATTTCTTAGTACAAAAGGAACCAGAGATATGCGGCACTCAGCCCAGCTAAAGTAGAGTACATGGCTGCAAGTCAAGCAGCATATGAGGTTATCTGGATGAGAAATATTATGGTTGGGTTATTTGGTCAGAAGATGTATCCTACAGTGATTTATTGCTACAATTAGAGTTGTATCAAACTCTATGATCTTCAACGACTTTCTTGAGAAACTCCATTCTTTGAATGACCATCGAATTCATCAAGGGGTTGCATCAAGCAATGATGAGGACGAAGATCTTGAGCTAGAGAAAGACTATAAAATGATCAATGTGTGTGACAGACTAATTGAGGTTTTCACGATTAAGAAACCGCAGAAAAGTGAATGGAGGAAGTTGTTGGCATTCAGTAAGGAATGGAGCAAAATCAACCCTCACTTCTTCAAATGGTGTAAACTGCGGGCACATGCAGAAACTGACCCTGAAAAGAAACAAAAGTTGCATAGAATAGGCAATGCAGTATTAAACAACAGAGGCAGCACGCATGTATTAAAACGAAAGTGTGATAACAGCTATTTTAATATTTTCCAGAACCTCAAATATGCTTTTGAAATCCACAAGCTGGAGAATGAGATCATCGACTTGATTCAGCAACAACGATTCAACAATAGTGATGGAGAATTCGAAAAGCAAAAGGATATCCAGCCCAAGAAAGTTTCACCATAAATTTTTCTGATCGGTTCAACAATAGAGATGAGGAAGGTGAAATGCAGAACGATATTTTCAATATCCAATCCCACTGCAGATTTTTCCGAGCAGATCGACAATGGATTTAGTAAGAAGAAGCAGTCAGCTTCTGTCTATTGTGCTTCTTTTTGCTAGAACCGTTGTGGATTCTTCTCTTAATATTTATGAGTGATTCAACAACACTGATGCCAAAGATGAGATGCGCAACTATGTTTTCAATATGCCGACCAAGAAAACCCCATTTGAGAGCCTCGAAAAAATGGAGGAAATCAGCTAGGACGAGTGGGTTCAGTGGCTGAATTTTCAGAGGCCACATTTAGTTGTGTACATTTGTTCGGAAGCCATACCTTCCTTCTCAGAGGCTCCTCCAGGCGACGGTAAGAGCAGCGTTGGTATCGCAAGTGTTATTAGACTATGTCAGTGAGCGTTTTGTTTGCAGGTGGAGCAGCGACAGGAGTAATAATAGTGAATAGAAGGTGGAATAATGATGTGGTCAGGCCAGTGGAAGCATCAGCGTTAGAGCTGCCAGGATTTTCTATTTGGGTTAGTGTGCTCAGAGAATGCAGCTAAAATATGGTAGATAAGATTTCAGAATAGAGAATTTAAGTCGCAGAGGGCCAGGACTACTCACAACAGAGGAATGGCAGGGCTGATAGAGGTAACAACCTCTATTCCAAGAAATGCTCAGAAAGATATAATCAGGAGGAGAGCATTGGTTTATAAAGGCCAAAAAAACAGGTGGCTGACACTTGAGCAGGGCAGGAGGTCGCCTGCTCTGATACCATGTTAAAAACGCACATGGCAGAAAGAGTATGAAAGATAAAACGTGAGAGTACATTTTTTATTAACAAATGATATACATTTATAGTACATGGTGTGACCATTGGGTTCCACATCCCAAGGTCTCTTGGACTTCCTTAGTCTATTCCACTTCTACACTAACCCTTAGAGGATTAGGCGTCCAACAAATTTAAATACAAAAAATGCATTTTTATTTTTTTAAAAGCAACAAGCTTTTGGAATAGCCACGGAATTTCTTCATTCTTGAGAGTTTCTCAAAGAAATAACTTTTTTCTTTTCTATGAGTAGGGATTGAGTTACATATTATGTTTTTAGCTTAGAGTGCATGATTTAGAGTCTTTACGGCCTTTTAAATTTCTTTTTTAGGAAATGGGTAATGATCCTTTTCTCCTTTTTTAATACATCATTGGTGGCTCAAATATTTTTCTCCCAAATAAATGTGGGAGATCCCTCTATCTAGCTATGACAAGATTTGCTTATTATATTCATGACATCTTTTTTTATCCAGAGAAGATTAAATCCAAACAATAATGGTCCAAATTTTGTTGTCTCCTTGATCTCAAAGGAAATGGGTTTGTGATAAAAAAATTGACCAAGATTTTTTTTTGAATTGAGTATCTAGCATAGCAGTCAAGGTAGGAGCTATGAGTCAAACATTGATCCAATATGGCTGCTATATGTCATGGTCGTAGGAGCTTGTTACTCCACGTGTATCATCCTTTATTGGGCTTGATGTTGGTTGGCTTTCCAAAATAGATGAGATCTTCCCATATTTCATGGAAAGGATCTCTAACAATATTAAAACCTCATTTTTCACCTTGATTCAATATGGTGTTAAGGTCACTTGCTATGATGTGCTACTACTAATGCTCCTTATCTCATCATGTTCATAGTGAATCTCAATAGTCCACTTTCTCCCTATAGTTGGTTGACATGTACACAGTGATGATACCAAAGTATTCTCATGTTTGTTTTTGGATGAGGCAAGTGAGTATCCAATGCTTAATGATACTACTAGATTGCAAATGGAATATATTTTTTTTTCCAAAGAGTGTATATACACCTGGATGCACCTCAGGAATTGAGTGTGTTTCCTTCATTGTTGATCCAAAAAAATTCACTTGCTTTGAGGGCTCCATTAGACCCCATTTTTGTTTCCTAGAGCAAGAGGATTCCAATATTATTTGATTTTGCTAACTCCTTTATAAATTCTAGTTTAGCCTTGCTACCTAATCCTATAAAAATCCAAGAAATAATCTTCATTGTCATTTCTCACCTATCTTGTAGGGCCCCTTGTTGAGGGCTACAAACCTCCTTGATTCCTTGCAAATCCTGTACCCATGTGATCCCAAGATTATTTTCTTATTTTGCCTCATGTTCTTACCTTTCTTTTGAAGGTTTCTGCTCGCTTCTCTTTTGATGGTTCTTCCTAATACTCTCTTCTATTTCTTCATTAGATTGAGGGTCTTCTAAAATCTATGGAATGGAATGTGGAGAAACATTTCTTGAGGATAGCATGGATCTAGATGGAGAATGCCTTAACTCCTCCTCATGCCAGAGATGACTAGATTTATATTTGATGGTATTGTTGATGTGATCCTTACATATGGATCTAGGCCATTAGGTTGAGAGTCGAAGTGTATTAAGGATGAGGCTACTTGTTCTAGATCAATTCCATTTTGAGATAACACAATGTATCTTTTAGTGGATGGGATGAGCTCTCTAGATTGATTTCCTTTTGTAGGGTTTGAAGCATTGTAGGAGGGATTTGAAGAAAACGCAGGTTGGTGAGGTCAATTTGGACATTGAGATTAGGAGACCTAAGCTTTTGATGACTATGGTCATTTGCATGTTATTTCTTTTTTTATTCTAAGTTATTTTCCATTGTGCCTCGGGATTTTGGGGTTTTTGTTCAGTCCTTCCTTCTTGGGGAAATTCTAGGAAAAATCCCCATATTCATGATAATGCCTACTTTTAAAAGGAAATTGTTCGTAATCATCATGTTACAAACATCTGGTGTTTGAAATTCAAGTAAATAGAACCAAAATATGTATATAATAAAATTTTAAAAAAATTATGAGCTTTTAGAAGTCCCTCCTAACCACGAAAAATGTATTACCAAAACCCTCTCATATCACTTTATCTTTAATAAATACACTAGAAGTCCTGCATCCTTCACCCTATCTTTTATTATCCATGTCGCAAGTCAAGTAATAACGTAATCGATATTACGTTGACTATGAATTAATTTAGTTTTGACCAAAGATTAAATTAGTGATTTGAAAAGTCTATTTTATAAAACAAAAATATTTTATTTTATTTTTTATTTTTAATTATATTTATTTAGAACCTGATTGGCTCACCCAGGGGTTAAATTTGACGGGTCCCCCTACTCGTCGAGAAATTTTGTTATGACAGTTTAATGGTCCTTCTACCCATCAAAAATTATTTTTGACGATTTATTTTTAAACTGCCCTTAACTAGACTTTTAATATTTACTTTTATCCTACTTTTTCTTATAAAACCATAATTAAATAGATGGGCACCCTAAAGAGAAATTCTACTGGTGTGCATAAAATATTAGTAAAGTCCAAAGAAAGAGTGGAAAATCTGCTTATTTGCATTTCTTGCCAGGTTACCACAATTTGGAGGCTTGAAATAATTAAACTAGAATATTCATAATAATCAAAGATAAATTTAGTATATTTCGAGAGAAAAACCAGTGAATGGGAGAAGACTAGAAATGAAATCTGATTGTGGTATTTCTTTGCTTTTACACCCAAATAAATAAATGCAAGACAACATTGTTGAATTCAGAGGGATTTTGCATTCCAAATCATACACCTTTATAATCGGTGAAATTTCAAACTAATCTTGGGCCTTGGCATCTTGATACAGATGAATTCAAAGGTTCGAATGAAAGCAGAAAGTTTTAGATCTGTTTTCGATGAGTCCCAAAGATGGTCCACTCCCCAATGACTTCAAGCTCATTTATTATACAAGTTTAAGCATAAACTTCCTTTCTTAAGATGGTCCACTCCCCAATGACTTCAAGGTCATTTATTATACAAGTTTAAGCATAAACTTCCTTTCTTTTTCCATGAAACATGGTTCTAGTGATTGAAAATGATGAAATAAACACAGGTAATCAAAACAAACCTAAAAAATAAAACCTATTATGTAAACTTCTACACTGGACTGCTAATAAATGCATAAATGATTTAATATTTATAATAAATTTGGTATTGAAACTAAGAGCCAAGAAGGATCATGTTACAGAGGAAACATACATGCGTATACAATGAATACACCGAAGCATTTTCTAGACGAACCGAAGCATTTTCCAGTTGGTCGAACCATTCTTGCATAATATAGCATGTAGAACTGCAAATATCAGGCTGAAGTGGCTTGTATAGCAAGGAACTACAACAAAAAAACGTATTATCCTTCTCTTGAAACACTGCAAAACTTTCTGGTAAATAAAACCTCAAAATACTTGTATACATGCACACTGAAGCTAAGAAAAAATATTACCTATTTGGGAGAGTAGACCACGAAGGTGCAGGTGCAGCTTCAACATCTGAATCAACCCAAACAAACATATAGTTTACGATAGATTTTTTGGCGTAAATCACATGATATGTCATTTGTCGATGCATTTCGATCACAGAAGCCTCAATTCAAGAAACATATAGTTGTTCTGCGTGGCTAGAAAACTACCGAACTTTTGGTCTGGTTCATTCATTTGTAATAGGTACACATGCAGGAACTGCTACGACAATTATACATTTATAAATTTCACATCAAATCCACATTTTTTCCCAAGATTGTTCAGATATTGCATCAAATGAGATATTGCATTAAAAGAAATGGGACACACTTCACTTTACTTCATGTTATTATGCTAAAAACTTATTCATCTCATTCATGATGCAAGAAAAAACTATGGGCAACCATCCTGAGTTTAGAGACTATCATCCGAGTGCCAGCCTCGTCTATCTATATATATAATTTGAAACTTTTGATTTTTTAATATGCCCATCAATTTGACATTTTTCTAAATTAGTTGCCAGTCAACAATGACGTGTTTATTTTTAAATAACCTGTATTTTAAGGGTAAAAAAGGAAAAAATAGGTAAACAGGCATCAATTTTAAAGCCTAGGCTCACCAAACTTGAGCCTTATTGTGCCATCATAACCTAAGTACAACAATATTCCATCATTGAGTATGATGTTGTACAACATTGATTTCATGAATTACCTGCAACTAGATTCGAATCAAGTGGATGCCTCATGTGTAGTGCTCATCGAAAGTTGTTGCACACCCCCCTGATCATTTACATTGACTTTTGGCTCCAAGACAGAGTTGCCAAGCGAAACTCTCTATAAATCATAACTTCAACGATTGTACGCTTTGGATGACATATTTCGCATGCTTAACACCATAATTATATCTAACACATCAGATCATAGGTTATCAGTTGACATAACATCCACTAGAAAATTCGATTTACACCCATTGAATGATTAAATGGACTCGATAACACAATGCCACCCGTATTTCATTTCATGATAAAAATGTTTGAAATCTTTCTAAAATCCCATTTGAAAATGTCACGAAAGAAAACAAATATGATTAAATTGTGGACATACTTAGCTATCTCGCATTGATTAGTAATATGAAAATTAAAACAGTTTTTGTGCACTATCTAGTAAGCATAATTTATATCTAACATATAATTAAAAAAATGTAATATTAAATTTCTAAATTAATAATCGATATATTAATTAATACTTAATCTCTACTATTTTCTTCTTTTTTTTTTTCAGAGAGAAAAATCTTCAAAGAGTTATATTGAGAAAATATAAAAAGTACATAAGATATGGCAAGGATCAGACACCTTGCATGTATATGCATGAATATGGATCAAAATTTAAGTTACAGACATAGGATCCCAAAAGGTATCAAAATCTGTACAACAGCTGTCATATACATATATAAAAAAAGGAAGCTATATGCAAAACAGGAAAAACAGATGGATGAGAAAAAAGGATCAAATTCCCAGGATGAAGAAATACTGGATGAGACAAGAATAATCATCATCAGAGATCATCAAAGACCAAGAACCCGGCTCCATTGAAAGACCCTTCTTCGATAGATGGTCAGCTTGATCATTAAGGGAGCGAAGGATATGGTGAATTGAGCGCTGTTTCGTATTGCTCCAAAAATACATGATTCTGTTTAACCATCCAGACAGATGAGGATAGCTGATGTGGCATTCTCCGCTAACATGATCAATCATTGATTTCGAATCAATATAAATTGAAATTCTTTGGATATCAAAAAATACACAGAAGGCCAGCAGACCTGCAAGAGCCCTAGCCTCGGCCATGCTGTTTGAGCCAATCCCTCCATTCTAGGATAGAAAGTATTGCAACTTGTCGTCCATAATAATATGGACTCCACAACCACAAATGTTATTCTACTCAGCCCCATCAAAGAAAGCACAGGGAGCAGTAATGGAAATCTCTACTATTTTCATATACAAGAAACACATAGCTACTATGTCCCCTAGGATTATGGTCAAGTCTAATTCCCAATCACATGTTCACAAAAGCCTTTTGGACCCAACATATATGTAATCGAAACACTTTTTGATTTCTACATTGTATCAACTACATTTATAAAAAAAAAATGATGTATTCATATTTGTCTAAATATCAACTAAACAACCCGGATGCGGGTGTTCACTCAAGCAATAAATGATGGAGCCTGCCACGCTACCACCAGGCCTGACGGATGGCAGGCAGAAGATCTCCGGGGTTTGCGTCATTAGAGATATGATAAGGCTCAAAGCAGGTGAATTAAAACCTGTTCAGGCCCGAGGTAAGTCAGAATTCAAGGCGAGCATGGCAACTCTGTCCTCGACTCGGCCCATGATCATGGATCTGCGTAATTCCTCTACGGCAGTTAATGAACCCGTCCTATATGACGCTCAGCTATTTCAGTTTCCTGGCCAGATCTCTCCTGTCGAAGTTTGTGTTCGGCTCTGGAATCCTTAGGATTTCAGTCTCTTCTGGCTCGAGCGGCTTCTCAGGTCTTTTACTCCTGGTATAATGCCTCGCAGCAGGGGCATTCCGCGTCGAGGGGGTCGGTCTGGCATCAGAGCTGGCCTTACTCATTCTGACCTGCAGCAGGTTGCCCCAATTGCCTCTGTCCCTCCCTCATCCCCGCTATCGGACCAGGAGAGAATTTTCCAGAATAGCTCCTACCAGTCCTCCCGCTTTATTTTCCAAAGCCGGCTCAATCAACCGGTGGTGACTGTAAATTTTACAGTGTTCGTCTCAGAGGAGGAGCGCCACACTCCCAGCTCGACTCCCCCCGCTTCCTCAAGCGCTCAGGACGGCAGCATTCTCCTGGGGGACATGAATGGTTTGGTATATCATGCTGACTATTTATATGAGGAAGCCCCGGTCCAGGAAGAGCCTCTGCCGTCCAACCTCGCCAGGGATGATGACAAGATCTGCGAACCTTCTCATAATGCATTGGGCTGTCTACACTTGGTCATTGATTCCCGTGGAGAGCCGATTCTAGATGATGATGGATTTGTTACTTGGATTGCCTCTCCAACCCAGGAGAAGGAACATATGCAAGCGTCTCCTAGCTATGCGGCCTAAACTCCATCGGGTGCACATGCTACGCTTTTTTGATCTTGTGTCATGGATTTTGCAGCAATTTGCTCCTGTCTGTTTCAGTCTCATGTTCCTGTTTGTAATTTCAGTCAACACAGTTATCATACTCTGTCTTAGAGTCAGCTATGCTAAGTGCTTCTGTTTATTTGAGATTACTGTTGTTAATGATAACTGTAGTCCGAGTCAATTTTGTCAGTATATCAGGGTAAATCAAAACTCTGAGGTTTGTTTTGTAAAAATGCTAGATAGGTTCAACAATATTGTCCATGAGTTTTTGTTTGAGGACTGGCCTTGGCCTCCTCTGAGGGTCTGACCTCACTATACATACTTTTACACTTTTTTAATATAGAATTAGTCTTTACAGAGAAAAAAAAAAAATATCAACTAAACAATGGAAAACATTTACGAAGGATGGATTGGCACACATCTATACGTACATCCTCTAGAATACCTAACACAATGCAAGAATATATGTCGAACCGTACGATTATCATTGTAGCAATTATATGTTGATATTTATTTCCATATGCAAAATCATTTATACATTTGGTTTATTATAGTGGTTTATAAGGTGGAGATTTCATCATAGAAATTTTATAAAATGTGACAAAAATGATGTTATCAAATGTTAATGAATTATTTAATTAGAGTTATTTCAAAAATAAAATAAAAAAATTGGTTGAGTTTTTCTCTCATATCTTTTTATAGGGTTTATAAATTTTATAGAGATCATCTCAAATATAAAATAGTTTAAATCAATAATATCTCTTTATAGATTTTATAAATTCTATGGAGATCGTGCCAAATATAAATTTTGTTAAAATGTAGTTTTATTGTTGATGACTTGTGGATTACATTTTTCTGCATGAAAAGAATGTCATTACCTAAAACTTTGATAGTTCAATGGACAAAGGGTGGGTATTTACTAGATGACATTTGATGTTGAAAACTATTTCTCTTCCATCTATTATGTTATTTTTCTTAGCTTTCACGTTTTTTTCCTTTTTACCAAAAAAGAGCAAAAGAAAAAAATGAAGGAAATTAAAATATATACATGACCATGCCCATGCCTTCTTCTATTGGTTAATAAAAAAATGTTTTAGAGGTATCTTCTTGATACAATATATTTTATAAATTATCTATATCACATTCATGCTCCTGGTGTGGTTCCTCTATCACCTATACAAATAATATATTAAAATGAACAAATATGATATTAAAGTTTATAAAAAAAAGTCATCCACAAATAGAGTTCTCATTATCTATTGTCTCTGCTCAGCTAAAGATAATGCAATCATGAATTATAGACAAGACTAGCGGACTAGGGCGGAAGGCGAAGGAAAATGGCAGACTAGGGTTTCTGACAAACCCTTACACGACGCAGAGACAGAGCAAGCAGCCTCTCAGGACCAAGCAGTACTACTGCCAGTGCAGGTTTGGCGCATCTGGTAGCCAAAACCGATGAACACTCCGATGGGGGAGGCATCAGCGCCTCCCCCCAAAGACTGCAACAATGAAGACTGGCCACTTGAAGGCAGAACTGAGAAGACTTCAAATGAGAATGCAGAGCAGCCAGCGGCACGGCCTGTGCAGCAGCAGGAGAAGGACGACCAAGTGGATCTGGAAAAAGAAATAGGAAATAACCCTGCAGCATCTGAGCAACTAAAGAAGGCATCATCGTCCACCTGCAAACCCATTGCAATAGAATGACCTAAGATTGAGCTCCCCAGTCACAGAATCAATGCACAAATACAATACATGAAAGACCATGCACTGATAGGAAAATTTATAGGCTATTGGCCAACTGAAAAAGCTCTGCAAGGCTGGATTACCTCAAAGTGGAAGCCCAAAGGACATGTTACCCTACAACTAGGCCCCAAAGGCTTCTTCACAGCCATCTTTAACTACATTGAAGACAGAAATTGCGTCCTAGATGGAGGACCCTATTTCTTTAACGCAGCAGGTCTCTATCTACGAGATTGGGTAGAAAGATTCAATCCAGACAAGGAAGACTTCAGCTGGGTGCCAGTTTGGATCCGCATGTACTCCTTACCGCTGGAATACTGGGATGAAGAATCACTTAAAGCCATTGGTAATGGATTAGGAGAGTTCATAAAGATAGCAAAGGAAACAAAGCTTCGCCAGTACACCTCCTATGCTCGTATCTGTGTTTACATGAAACTGGGCAAGGCGCTCATGGACTCGATAAGTCTCCTTCATGATGACTTTGAATGGATTCAACCCATAGACTATGAACATGTACCTTTCAGATGCAGGAGATGCCATGCCCATGGACACCTATTCTGTGACTGTCCTTTAAACACTCCTCCTAAATCCACAGACAATGGGGGAAAGTCTGATCCGGAAGGGTTTACTAAAGTTGCCAGTAGAAAGAAGCATACAAAAAAACCTCCCACAGCACCAAAAAATGTTACTCCATCATCCGATGTGCCATCCTCAAGCAATAGCTTTGACATTTTGTCAAACCTAGATATGCCTGAATCAGATCCCCCCTGATAGCAAAGACAACCTCTGCTCCATCCACCAAACTTTTTTCTGCTCCTATCCATAATGAAGCCAGTCAACCATCGAAAGTTAACTCCTCTGATCCACAAGCAACAACCACGCAACCCATCCCCAACCATGATCACCACAAAGCCCTCTGGTCCAATAAAGTAATGGACATTGATAATCTGTTGACAGACCCTCTTCAGTCATTACCCCACATGGAGGACAGCAGTCAACAAAGTTTAATGGAAGAAGAACCTGAAAGCTTTGATCTAGGTGATATAGACATTTTCAGTCTAGAACAAGCTTGCAAAAGGAAAGAGTTTGACACAATACCGGATAGGCAACTTGAAAATCTGGAAGTAGTACTATCAAGAGTGCATCAGCATAGCACACTGGGCATACAACAAGGAGGTAAATGGGATGGGAAACATATCACCAAAGATGGGAAGAAGAGAGGGAGAAAGACATATCTACAGCGCACCATCCTTATTGGGGAAATGCTAGTGGAGTTCGGAAGATGCTCCAAGTTGACTAAATACTACCGTTCCTTACCTACAGGTCAACCATGAAGCTCATCTCATGGAATGTCAGAGGACTTAATGGTCCTGGGAAATACAAAATGATAAAAAACATGATTCAGCAAGAACAACCACACATTGTATTCATGTAGGAAACAAAATGTAATACTAGTACTTTAGCTTCCATATTATCCAAAGCCTGGGTGGGATGTCAAACTGTTACAGTAGACGCAACAGGTGCTTTGGGAGGGCTTTCCATAGCATGGAATACTTAGCATGTCTCCCTAACAGATTTCCATGCTTCACACCATTTTATACAAGCAACTTTCCACCTCATTGGAACCAACATACATGGCCACTTGACCAATGTATACTTCCCTCAAGATACAATGCAAAAGAATACGTTGCTAAAAACGTTGGAAATTCTCAATTCTACAAGAACTTATCCACTCTGGATCACAGGCGGTGACTTCAACATGATCACTCGGCTGGAGGAAAAACTTGGAGGCAGAAGGAAGCTGGACAATGAAAGCAATAGCTTCAAAGAATACATTCAAAACAACTGGCTAATTGACTTACCATTTGATAATGGTACTTACACATGGAACAATAAACGGATGGGCTCTCAACAAATCTCCTCCAGGTTGGATAGATATCTAATCTCAGACAACTCTATTCATTTAGGTGGTGATATATGCACCTCCATACTCCCCATTGTCGGCTCGGATCATTGGCCTATTTCCTTGCAATGGAAGAATCCTAGAAATTCAAATAGGAAACCATTTAAATTTGAAGCTTTTTGGCTCACTCACCCTGAGTTCAAAAAAATGGTCAAATCAGCATGGGAGAGCTTCATTCCCAATGGCGGCTCAACTATGTATAAATTCCAGCAGAGACTGAAGCACATCAAAAGGCAAATCAAGACCTAGAATTACACTACATTCGGTAATATATTTCAAGAGCAAAAAGTCCTCGAGCAAAGTATGAAAGAGCTACAACAGAAGATAATTACAGGAGGCAGAACAGAGGAACTAGCAAGTCAAGAACAAGTTCTACTAACACAATTGGAAGAAAGAAGGAAACAAGAGGAACTGCTCTGGAAACAAAAGTCAAGAATCAGATGGCTAAAAGAAGGTGAAAGAAATACCAAATTCTTTCACCGCACAACTATTCAAAGAAGAATGAATAATACCATCTCGCATATTCAAAATCCACAGGGAGACAGAATGGAGAAGCAGGAAGATATCGAGAAAGAGCTCACTAATCACTTCAAAATAGTACATCAAGAGCCGCCTACAGATAGACAACCTGCAATAAACGAAATACTTCAGCATATTCCCAGAATTATAACAGAGGAGCATAATCAGCTTTTGCTAAGACTGGTCACTCTGATGGAGGTAGAAGAGGCTTCAAATCAATTGAAAGTTGGGAAAGCTCCAGGACCTGATGGTTTCACCTCTAACTTTTACCATCACTTCTGGGACTTAATCAAAGTAGAAGTCTGGAATGTGGTAGAAGAATCCCGAGCTATGCATTGGCTACTTCCATCTCTCAATGTGACATTCATCGCACTCATTCCCAAAGAAGCTCAGCCAAGCACTCCGGAGAAGTTTAGGCCCATTGCACTATGCAATGTCATATACAAAATCATCTCGAAAGTAATTGCCAATCGCCTCAAACCGCTCCTCCCTCTCCTCATTTCACCGGAACAATCTGGATATGTTGAAGGACGTCAAATCTTGGATGGCATTATTCTGACTCATGAAATCATCCATTCCTTAAAGAGAAACAAACAGGCAGGTATGCTTCTGAAAATCGATCTCTCTAAAGCCTTTGACAAACTTAGCTGGTCCTATATAAAACATATGTTGACTGCCTTCGGATTTAGTCCGACCTGGGTTAGATGGCTTATGAATCTCATAACCTCCCCCTTCTGCTCCGTTCTCGTTAATGGAATCCCCTCCAAACCCTACTCCCCTTCCAGAGGAATCCATCAAGGTGACCCTTTATCCCCATTCCTCTTTATTATTATGGCAGAAGGTCTGGGTTGTCTTATAAAGCAGGTTGTTCAATCTCATGACCTTAGAGGCATCTCTATACATGGAACCTCTACGATCACACATCAACAATTTGTTGATGACAATATGCTTTTTGGACACCCCTCTGTTAGTGAAGCCCACACCTACAAAGCTCTTCTAGAAACTTTTTCAAAAGCCTCTGGAACCACTATAAATACTGCCAAATCACAAATATTCTTTTTCCACACTCCTGTAGCCACTCAAAGAATCATAGCCAGAATCATTGGATTCTCTCAAGCCAAACTCCCATCTCATTATTTGGGCACTCCACTGATAGACTCAGCCTTAAAGCATGCATCCTGGCAACAACTCATTGAGAAAATTGAAAGCCGCCTATCGTCATGGACATACAGAACTCTCAACATGGCAAGCAGGCTCGTCCTAATAAAGGCAGTCTTACAATCCATGCCCCTCTATCTCTTCTCGGTTCTTGCTGCGCCGAAATGGGTGCTAAAAAAAATCAAAACTTTGCAACGCAACTTCTTATGGGGATCCACAGGGCAAAACAGAAAATGGGCATTAGTAAAATGGGACACGGTTTGCACACCTAAAAAGCAGGGAGGTCTAGGATTACGTGACCCGCAACATAGCAACACATTAATGGGAGCACGAATATGGTGGAAATGGGTTTCAAGCCCACAGAAGCCATGGGCACAACTCTGGACTGCAAAATATGCAAACAATCGTCTGCAACAGGAGCTGATAAGAATCACTACCACGACTACAGGATCTCTAATCTGGAATGCGGCAAAACAGCACAGAGAGATCATCCAAAAGCATAGCTTTTGGGAGATACGTGAAGGGAGAACTGCGCGTTTCTGGATGGATTCTTGGCAACAGAGACCAAAAATTGTAGAACTTCTACCCTGCACAAATCACAATGGAAACAACCTCAACCAGACTGACCATGTAGCACAATTCTGGACTCACAGTACCAATCAGGGCTTTAGGCAATGGAAACCTACTACATAGATAACACAACAAGAAATTGAAGCCTATAACTCGGAGCTACACAAAGAACTCACCAGCAGAAGAATCAGATACAATACTGGAAAAGATGTTCTAAGATGGGGATATACACCGAAAGGAGTATACACAACAAAAGAAGCCTACCAGCTGATGCTCCAAACACAGGAACCAGTTGATCCTGCTTGGAATCGCATATGGACTACAGGGATATGGCCAAAAATCTCTACTTTCACATGGCTGCTATATCATCAAAGAATTCTCACTTGGGACAACTTAATCAAGAGAGGATTCCAGGGACCCTCCTACTGTCCTAATTGTCAAAATCATGAAGAAAATATTCAGCACCTCATGGATTCCTGCCACATGGCTAACCAATTATGGGAAAAACTTACTTTCCGCTGTCAGCGACCATGCAGAATCTTAGGGGATATAAAGGGCACCATTTGCAACTAGACTCCAGAGCCATATAACAACAAAATTCTCAATAAGCTATGGACAATTCTGCTGGGCTTCATTTTCTGGACAATTTGGAAGGAAAGAAACAAAAGAATTTTCAAAAACCAAAGAACTACTTTAGAGATCATATGGACCAACTTATGTTAGAATATTCAGGAAACTCTAGCTCTCCAACAGTGGAGTGCTGAGGACTTTCCCACCCAGGCACAGGAATAGAGCATATGGGCAAATTGGAACTTCAAGCTCCAGCAAGTACAACTTGATCCCAATAGACTAAGCACTATCACCAAGCAGCCCTCACATTGGAACCCCCCCCCCCACAAAAGGTGATAAAGCTAAATTTTGATGGGGCCTCCAAGGGCAACCCAGGTAAAGCAGGACATGGTGGCATATTCAGAGATCATGAAGGCCGACCTTTGCTAATATACTTCGGCTCCATTGGTTGGGACACGAACAATTCCGCAGAAATGGAAGGACTATGGCAAGGTATGAACTTAGCACACCAACATAATTTTCATCCCATCATAATAGAGGGGGACTCCCAAATTCTAATAAATATGGTCACTCAAATACAACTAGGAAGCACTGCTTCGAGAGTTGCTAAAAGCTGGAGACTAGTGGCCAGGCTTGAACTAATAGAGCAATGGATGAAAAACAGGAGAGCAACCACATTTATTCATGTCAAAAGGGACAACAACAAGGTAGCAGATCTCTTGGCAAATATAGGAGTTGAACAGGATCAAGTCCTACATTCTGGCACAATCAACATTCTAAATGACCAATCTCAATTGCAAGCTTGCACTGACCTGGTGCACAAGGACGCCCATCTCCCGGATGCGGGTGACAATTAAGGACAGTGAGGTGGCAGCCAACTGGGTTGGCATGTGGCGAGACCACATGGCCTCCCGCAGGTTGGCACAGAGGTCCAAAAATGGCATTTACAATCGCCATAAATGCACCTTATGCGAGCGTTGCCTCCAATTTGTTAACCACCATCAACCTCGGCTTAGTGCAAACATGAATTCTCAGGAGAATTTCACCTCTGCTTCTGCCTATCAACCTCTGCCACTGCAATGCCTCTGCCCTCAAGCCGTGACTGTACCCAGCTCCCGCACAACCACAGGGAGACGCTACCACCTCCTTTGCTGCATTGATTTCAGCCCAGGCATCCACTTCACCCATAGCCTGGATTGTCATTTTATCTTCCCTTCGGCCCTGGATTCTCACCACTCTGCTGAGCAGTCCGCAAGCTCCATTGTGTTGTTTCACCCCATTGTGCTGAATTTAGGAAGAAATTCACATACGCCTGCAGAAAGTATGGTGCGACACCGTATGCGCAGTCGCAGGGGCGGGAGTCAAGGGAGCCTGAGTCGCCCCCAGCACTCTCCTGCTTTGGATACCACTTCCTCTCTGGCTAAGCAAATCCCTGGATATTACCCAAATACACATAGTGGAAGAGGTCGCCTCCACTCGGTGGCCTCTGCCTCGCCTCCCAGCAACTTCCCTTCCATTTCTGCCTCGTCTCTCAGAGGCACTCCACCCATTCCTCAACTGCATTCCCAGAATGCCCAATTCACCTTCCGCTCTACCCTGAACAAGCCCCTCATCACGGCCACCATAACCATTCTCTTTCACGAGGCGGAGCAGATCATTGAGGAACAAGCCACCGAGGTTGGTGGACGCACCAATGTAATTGAGGAGCAAGGAACGACGGGGGGTGGCAGCACCAGGGCAATTGGGGTATCGGACATTACTGGTGGTGGGCGCACCACAGCAGGGTGCAGCCACACCAAAGCCATACCGGAACTGGCTCAGACGAGCATTCAAGGAGCAAGGGAGCGGAACCAGGAGCAGAAGACAAGACGTGCAGGGAAGGAGGTGAATTGGGTAATGGATGAATATTGTTGTCTCGTCGAGGAAGAACACCAGGCATTGCAGGCTGGCAACACGGAGACCTCGCTTCTGGCAGGTGGCGACATGGAGGAGTACAGGTGCTTCATCGTGGAGGAACACCCTCCATCTCCGCCACATCCCTAGTCTGCCACCCTGATGCCGCGTGTCCGCCTCATTGTCTGCCACCTTGCTGCCACTCAGCACGCCAGATCGTCTGCCACTCAGCGCGCCATGCATCCGCCACACGGTCTGCCACTCAGCATGCTACGTGTCTCATGTTTTTTGGGACTTTGTTTTTCAGTTTTTATTTTTAATGGGGTTTCGGTGAAAAAACTAATGATAACACTGGATGCTTTGCTAGTTTCCCCTGCGTGGACAGCAAGCTAATTCTCTGAACTCTTTTCTGTTATGGATTGGTTTCCCTTCTGGGCTGTTCAGATCCAGACTTTGCTAGTTGTTGCCATTCCTCTGGCATAGTTAAGTACAGGCTTCAGCCTTAGTGTATGATATCTTCTTTTCTTTTTTTCATTAATAGAATTAGTATAACTTAGTAAAAAAAAATGCAATCATGAATTATCTTGCTATTTTAATTGCCATTTCTATTAGTGTAAAGGTATATGTCTTTATTCTTTTTTATTATAATTTAACTATATTTATACTAAACATGAGTAGTTACTCTCTAGCCCTTGTTTAAATGTGGGAGTTGATTCATATTTTTTAAAGTTTGGTAATTAAACTAAAAGACAAGTCGCTAGCTATGCGACCTTGTTTTTTATATATTATATTGTACATATATCATATGATGCATTCATTACTAAAATAGAATGCAATCATGTAGGGTGCATTCATTACTAACATGCACATATTGTAGGGGTGCATTCATTACCAACATGCACATATTGTGTTGTACATGTATGGGGTGCATTCCTTACTAGCATGCAATTCCAAGATATGAAAGTGAAAATCTACCTTCCATTGTGTAAGTAGATACATTATACCCCTATGCGACATACTTACTTCGCAAGCTTGCTTTTTATATCTTTTACATGTGGTTTATAAGTAAATAATAAATTTTGTAAAAATAATAAATAAAGCTCTCATGAAGGGTTTGGAATAATTGCTTCCATCATTTAAGGAACTTTTCCCTACAAAATTACCTCATTGGATATGAAAGAGGGCATGTAAATGACTTCATTGGATATGAAAGATGGCATGCAAACGGCTTTGTATTTTTTAAGTTCGTAATATGGAAGAGATATTGTATACACTTGTTGTAATGATAATTTAAAAGTCTATATCTAAGGTTGTTGAAAGTCAATTACATTTTTAAGTTTTGTTTGTTTTTTTTAATCTATAGGGCAGGGAGTTCATATGGATTCTAGATCAAGGAGGTAAATTATAATATAATTCTACATATTAGGATGATGCATGGAATCATTCGAGATTTAAAATCTCAATTAACCTAAAATAGAATGAAAATAAATAAATACACAATAAAATAAAAGTAGAAGGAAAATGTATAAATAATATTATTCTAAATTTATTTAATTTATAAAATTAAAAAATAAAATAAAATAGAAGAATATCAGTGAATTGAAATGCAAAATTAAACATTATTAAAAAGAAATATAAATGATATCCAAAACTATTCATTTTTTATAATTAAATAAGAAAGAAAAAGAAAAGAAAAAAGCATCGACCTAAAATGTGAAATGAAACATTACAATTTTATTTGAGGGCGGGGATAATTTGCATATGATCTCAACCCATCCCCACCTTCAAATAAGATTGTAATGTTTAATTTTTCATTTCAGGTCAATACATTTTTTATTTTTTCTTTCTTTCTTAAATCATACAAAAATGAATAGTTGGGGGTGGGGGGAGCTCATATGCAAATTGGGTGGGGGGGAGCTCATATGCAAATTAATATAATTTGCATTTGAGCTCCCAAAATAATTTGCATATGAAATTGCCCCACCCTCATGAAGGTGGACATGGGAGGAGTTCATATGCAAATTATTACTCTCGCCCTCATGAGGGTGGGGGTGGAGGGAGCTCATATGCAAATTATTATCCCCAAATAAAATTGCAATGTTTCATTTTGCATTTCAAATCAATGTATTTTTTTTCTTACCTTCTTAATTATACCAAAAGGAATAGTTTTGTGAATCATTTATATCTTTTTTTGGTAATGCTTGATTTTGCATTTCAGTTTACTGGGATTTTTAATTTTACAAAATGGATAAGTTTGAAGAAGTATTATTTGTATATTTTCCTTTTGCTTTTATCTTATTGTGTATATCTATTTTCATTCCATTTTGGGTTAATTAAGTTTCTAAGTCTCTAATGACTCCATATTTGTATCCTTATATCCATATTGGCATCTTGAGATACATCATAACATCTAAAATTGTGTTATGATTTGCATCCTTGTATCTTGAATTCATAAAGTTTTGTATTCTTCCATCTCAACCAAACCCAACATCTAATGTTGCATTTCCTTTTATGTCCGAACTAATCTTAGTTTCTCAAATTACATCTATTTGGAATTTTATTTGAAAATACCCAAACATGTTGTGCATCCTATTTCTATTGTCATGCATCCTCTATGTGGCAATTAAACATATGGCCTATTATTTATTAACATGGCGATTTACACTTGCATTAATATTGCAAGGGGTAAGTAATACGATAATTTTATTTATCTTATGACATAAATTAAATAGTTGGATGATAGGTCAACTTACTAGGGCCTTAACTTATCACAATAAACTATAATTAAGGCACGCAACAACCCATAGAAAAGATCTTCATGAGTCTTGGCCCCAAATGACAAATTGAAATGGAATACTCATGGAGCCTAAGAATAGCCTCTAACAACTAGGTTTAGATGTATGCTCTCTTTAAAAGCATCACTTAGGCACAATCTTTAAAAATCATATCTCTAATTATAATAAGTGACTCTAACGACTCCATTCTCCATCTTTCTTTCAGAACATTCCCTTTGGAATCCACTCTATGTCATCTATATATAGGAATTATGAGATCACTCACCTTAATTTCTCATATTTGAGTTAAATATGGCTTAAGGGACTTGAATAAGGCAGCAGATAAGTTGGAAAATAAAACTCTAATACTCATTCCTGGAACTTTGAGGGTCAATAGAACCTTGTAAGAAGTAATGCAACCATAGAACTTTGATGATTAATATTATAATAAATAACCATATTAAAAGGAAATATGTGTGTTGAGAACATGGCATTCCAATGATACAAAGAGTGTGTGAGAAGGTAGTTAGGATTCGTCAAAATCAAAAGGGAGGGTACCATCCTAGCCACAGTTGCGTCATGGGAATCAAGGGAGAGCATCACTTAGTCATTTAGAGGGAAGACATGGATTTTTATAGGATCTCTTTTGTGTAAGCAAAGGGTGAGAGACAAGAAAGGAATGATATTCAAGGCTAACCTTATGTGTGAGTTGATTTTTTCACCCTCCAAACCCTAATTGAAGCTTGGGTTATAGATTGTGGGGAGGTAGTTTATTAATTCTGGCATTTCTTTAGTGCTCCAACAAAATTATTAAAAAGCGATTAGAGTGTAGAATTGGATGAATATTTTCTTTGGGGTGTTTGTGGCTGATTTTGTCTATAGATACGGGATAATTGGGAAATTGATAATGGCATGAGGAATAGGATTCTTAGTTTGTTAGTCAACGATTATCAACCATTGTATTTCACTGTGATGGAGGACAAGAGGGGCAAAAGGTGAGGAGTAGCTAGAGCTAAGAGGGATGTTTATGATGATTTTATAGCAGTGATGAGTTGGAAAATATATCACCTATCGAATCAGGTGGAAACACTAACAAATATCCTCTCTTTAGAGTGTTGACATATGTAGAATCTGAATGTAGACATGCACCACCTCATATCGCAAGTATAGCAGCTTCATGCATGGCAACCAGGAGATACTCAAGGCAATTGGCACACAATTTCTTCTGCAAATTTGGCCCAATTTTCCCCAACTAGACTAACTTACCTCAGTTGTAGCATTGATGGAAATTTGACCATTTTAGATGAATAGGAGTTAATACTAGTTTAATTTTGTTGCCAACCGAATGTTGTTGTATTAGCAACACTTTTTATAGACTGTATCTATGTGGCTTCTTTTGGAGTGTAGTAGTAGGATTGAGGTGCAACCAACCTGGTGAAACTAGCATAGTTTAAAACATCTTCAATATTTTATCTTAGGAAAGTATGGATGTATCTCTTCTATGCTTTGACATTTTTTTGGAAAAATAATCTACTCTATCAGTGTTATAAAAAGAAAAAAGGAAAAGGAAAAGATCTTCATGAGATCTACAAGTTCATGAAATCACTTTTCTTATGGATTGGAGAAATCCCATATACAAATATGTGCGAAATATAAGAAACCATGTAAGTGATGCACATAAATGGCACAAATAAGTGATACACCATACATAAAATGTATAAGTGGTTCACTCATGCACCATAATTGATTCTCTTAACAAGCATACCATGACTAGTGATGAATTTACATTATGCATCATAATTGAAGCATATAGGTGTTGCACCATATATGTCATACTTAAGTGATGCCCTATAAGCAACAAACATAAGTGATGCACTAGAGCAACACACATAATTGACACATCATAAGTGATGGACTCTAGTATTATGTATATGTTGAAATGTTGGACACACTTAAGCAGTGCACCCAAACAACACATATAAGTGATGGCATGTTATATTAAGTGAGACACATAAGTAATGCATCATAACTATGTGACTCACTTAAATAATGCACCTAAGTAATGACATGTTATATTAAGCCAGACACATAAGTAATGCACCATAACTAGTGATGAACATAAGCAATGCACTTAAGAGACATATGTAATTTGTGCACTATAAATGACACACATAAGTGATGCACTCAAGTAACACACATAAGCAACAATACACCATATTAAGTGACATGAATAAGTATGCACTATCACTAGCAAGACATTTAAGCCATCATAACTAGTGATGTACATAAGTGATGCACCATAACTAGCAACAAGCAATGCACTTGGTGGACGCATGATGCAAATTCTTTATTACATGTTTTCTCTAGTGCTCTTCCTAATGCTTGTCAAATATTATGAAAAAGGAAGGGGAGAGAGGGCATTCCTGTCAATGTCTTCAAGAGTTAATATATTATGTTGTCTAACATAGATGTTGTCACTTAAATATGGGACAACATCTAAAAAATATAAACTAATGTATATCCAATATTAAACTCATATCTATGAAGCCCTAAAAAGATCATATTTCTTGAGGTGTAAATGTTTTTATCATTTAATTCCATGTCATGTCATGTATTACTTCCTTCATATTAAATGATAAAAAAAAAAATTATCTATCAAAAGTAGTTAGTAAAGCCACAACAGATGTTGATACAGATGGCGAAGCATTTTTAAGGAACGTCTGTGCTTGGTTGGCGGGAGACATGGTGATGGGACCATTCCATCACAGCAATCCACGTTGGTTTGGCGGGCGACAGCAGATACGGACAATCTGTATCGAAAACGCCAATCAAATTCGCCTCCCTGCACTACGCCCATTTCGCCTTTATACACCGCGCCCTTGTTTTAAGGAACAAAAATCACAATTCGCAAAGGAAAAGTAAAATCCACAGTTCCCCGTTATCAGACGAGAGGGATGGCCGGGGTTTCGTGTGGGTCGCGCACGGTAGATACGACTCACGACAACGACACTTTTATCCTTTCTAAGCCCCCGGTAAATAACGCAGGTAGGGGTTAAACGCGTTCACGGTTTGGTGAATAAGTTGACAGTGACAACAACCGCTAAGATATGTACACCATTAATAAAATGTTACATCAAATTTAACGGAATGTTACAGAACAGATTAGATTGGACAGACGATTTCTGATGAATTTGATGTTGTCTTGACGGTAGTTGCAACATACTTGGTGGCAATAGGTAAACTCATGGGCGCAGTCTTCGAGTTTGACCATCATGCTCTTCTCTTTTCTTTTCTTCTCTTCTTGGTTTTTGCTTTTGTACGGAATCCACGAGGATTTGAGGAGGACTGAGAATTTGATTTTTTAATGCAGTGCTCATGGCGGGATTCAGTATGGATTTGATGGGAAAGGAGTTCTGTGAATACATATGGAGTGCTGGAGGGCTGGTTGGTCTTGTTGTGATTAGCAGCAGATGGTTTTGAAGTAACAGGTCTCATTGATTGCTTTCATGAAGAAGATTAGGTGGCGGGGGCTGTATATGGCGCTGCTAGCTGTCTGAAATTCTAGTTTTTTTTGGAAGCATATATACAGTGGATATATTGTGGTTGTTGTTTTGTTGACAGTTTTGTGTTATGGAATGGTCTGTAGTTCGAAGTAAGAATATTGAGAGATGTGCACTTTATGGTGATGTTACTTGTCTCAGATCCTGGTTCTTGTTCAGTTGATTTGGATGTATATACAGTGAATATGCTGGACTTTTGTTTTTGTTGGTAATTCTGTATTCTGGCATCTTTTCCAGTTCAAAGTGACTGCGGTTTGTTTCGTGGTTTGTGAAGGATATGAATAGCAATGTAGGGATCCTGATAGGTTTTGAGTTGTCACCATCATTCGGTGTTTGTCGTTGTTATATCTATATGGCAAAATAATTTGTTGCTATCATTCAGAGTTTGTCGTTGTTATATCTATATGGCAAAATAATTTGTTGCTCCCACTCACTTATGAGATATCTTGGTAGTATAAATAAATGTTTTGTTTCATGATATTTTACATCTTTAGGCCAGTGGTGAATTCATTATTTTAAATATGAAAAAATGTTTTGAGTTTTATAATAATTTGTATATCCTTGTATATGTTGAAAATGTAATTAGTTTTGGTCTTTATAAGTGTGGTAATCATTTCAATATATATTTTATGTAACAAATTAATAAAGGAAAAAATATTATTATTAAAGCATGACTTTCATGTTTATTATTGATGGTTTTTTAGGTAAAAACATGTTATTAGGTCTTAAGATTTATTATCTTGAGTCAAAGGGGTCAGCATCATGTTTATAAGGCCCTTTCACAAAAATATATATTTGTAAAAAGAATTATTTTTTATTCTAGAAAGTCCTAGAAGCTCCAAAGTACAAGTTCGCCCTGGAAACCTCAAGTCTGGCTTAAGGAGGCAATTTGACCCTTTGAAAAGGCTATATAAAGACGCAATTCGACCTCATTTGAACATACTCACTTCACAAGTTTGATCTATTAAGAAAGAGTTTGATCTAAGGCAAGGAAGCAAGAAGAAGAAGAGTGACGGTCTCAAAAAAGGAATAAGGAACAAAAAACTCTATTTTTGGCTCTATCTCTCTCACACGTGCTAAGTTCTAGGGTTTTTGGTGCTACATAAGGAGGTCGAAGTTGCAGGGCCGAGTTGCAGCAGGACAAAGTGCATAAACTTGTAGCTGGAAGGGAGGAAACCATGTATTGACCTTGTTGACCTTGGGAGAGTTGCCTTGCTCTAGAAAGGTCTCAGAAGGAGACTGGATTAGGGTTTCCAGAGAGGCTGCAAGGTCGAAGTTGCAACACAAGTTGTTGTATTGAAGCTAGCAGGTCAAAGTTGCAACTTGCATTGAAGCTGGCAGGTCGAAGTTGCAACTTGTATTGAAGCTGGCAAGTCGAAGTTGCACTATTGAAGCTAGTTGGTGGATAATCAAGGAAGGACTTGAAGAAGGGCTTACTTGGTACTAGGAGAGAGACTGGTCTAGGGTTTGGGTCTTTGTATCTCATTTGACGTAGATTCTAAGAAAAAAAGAGTTTCCACATTTTCCCCTTAGAGGGGTTTTGCCTTAGCTGAAAACCTAATATTTATGTCTTCTATTATTATAGTTTATATGGTTGATATTTGTTTGATAAAAAACCTAACTTAAAAGACACTAAAAAACTAATAAATTAACATAACTAAAAAACTAATAAACTAAAAAACAAATATTAAAGCTAGAAAAATAAAATTAATAGTTACCACTATTGATTTTTTTCAACCGTATAAGTGATGGATACTTTGCAAATAAAATATACATTATATTATGTTACAGAGGAAAAATACAAATATATGCATGCAAACGGTTGAGTGGACGTATGGATGGACTTTTCAAAAACAGAGATGTCTCAGCTTCCGGTAAAACTTGGGTGGTTTTCATCATGCTCAATCATTGTGTATTATAAAACACCTACGGGAAACATGCAACCTATCAATAGCAATTTTGATATATCAGTAAATCAGGGGCCACCTATGTATAGTTACAATCAGGACAAGGACATTTATACTTACAGGACAAAATACACTAAAAAGGAAAGGTTTTTTTTAAGCTTTGATGGTACGATTTGATTTGAATTCAAATAAAAAAAAAAGTAAATCCAAGAAATAGTCCCCAATCCCCTTCAGCAGCTACTAACTGCTTAGGTTGTTTTAACAAGTCAACATTTCTCAAACTATTGTTACAAAATCAACGCAATGCCAAGCAAGTAATAACAAACCAACATACCCAAACTTTGAATCATATCCATCTTGAAGCCATAACAGAGGCAACTGCCTTGCCCTTTCTCAAAGTGATTGTTTGCTACTTACTTGTCGGTACTCCATTGGTGCGAGTTTTTTAATGCTAATTCTATAGGTTTAAAATTTGGTTAAGGTTTCCTTTAAGTTTTGGTAAGGATATGACTAGGATTCCTAGGAGCTCCCCTTTCTGTCTCAATGGTTGGTTAAGCAATTTAAAAAGGAAATAATGAATTTATAAAGTAGAAACCAACACTCTCATATCACTTATTAATTTGAAAGCTTATATGCAAAGGAGGCCACTTTTGGGAAAAAAGGTGCTCATCTTTTACAACTTTATGTCAGTGGGACGAGAGCATAGGTGTATGATTGCCTTCTGCACACCAGGAGACCACACAGATCGAAGGATGTGGGCACCAATATTATAGCAGAGATTTGCGAAAGGCTCTCCTGAGAAGAAAGCTTTTGGAAGCTGTTGGCAAGAATTAGACCAAAATTTGGCCATGCCTCCATTACGAATTTCCCAAAAATAATTATTTTGAATGATGTCTTTATTGTGGTCAGCTAAATTCCATATAGAAAATCCTAGCTTGAGGTTGTGTCTGCACAACTTTAGAGTCTATGTTGAGTCCTTGACTGTATTTGCTATCCCATATTAATTTCCAAAGATCTTGCTAACTCCTCGAATCCAAAGCCACCAGAGTTTCTCCCCTGACTCTGTTAAGCACCTTGGGATGTCTGAGTCAGTCCTCATCCTGATTTGGGAAGACAGAGCCAACTCCAACCCACAACCGCCCACTTACATTCTCGGGCTGCTCCTACCCATAGGCATTGAGCGTTGGACGCCTTTCGGTGCAACTAGGACCAAAATTTTGTAAATTGGTTGCGACTGAAGCATCGATGTGAGGAAAACTAATCTTACTGAAAGTCCAATTGTTTAGTTTGGAGAAATTATATCTAAAAGATCTATCTAGTGAATAGTTTTCAAGGAATTCTCTAAAGGGGCAGATAAATGATCAGGAGAGGTAGTTACAAGAGGTTACTAAACAAGAAAGAAAATGGAATTGAATACAACCACACAAGTAAAAACTCAAGATTTACGTGGTAAAACCTTGACAGAGTGTCAAAGAAACATCCACGGGGCAAGGGATTGGAATTTTTATTTAATCAAAAAATGATTCTCAATTGCAATAGTTCGGGCATTCATCAGTTTTATATGAGCCTCCTCAGTTACATAACTGTTGTTTCAGTATAAACCTAACTTGTCAATAACTAATACAATTTTACCCAAATTTACATTAATTAGTTGTCAATTTCCAACAAACTCCACCTTGACAACAATTTTCCTAATCCCTTGCCCATGCCCATTCATCATCTCTTCTGCAAGCCAAGAGAAGCTAAACACCATCACAACTTCTCTACTGTAACTGGCTTTGTGAATATGTCTGCACAATTCTCCCGTGTATGGACCTTTTGAAGAGCTACTTTTCTGCCATCAATCACATGTCTCAGAAAATGATATCTTACATCAATGTGCTTGGTTCTGTTGTGATACACAGGATTTGTAGCCAAGTGAATAACACTCTGACTGTCACAAAGTACATTCACTTTCTCCTGCGTCCTTCCAATCTCATCAAGTAGACACTTTAACTAGATTGCTTCTTTACTGGCATCTGAAGAAGCTATATATTCTGCTTTAGTAGTGGACAACGCAGCTGTTTCTTGAAGCTTTGACATCCAAATAATTGCTCCACCTGCAAGAGTAAAGACATAACATGTAGTAGATCTTCTTTTGTCCAAATCACCTGCATAATCAACATCTACATATCCGCAAACTGATCCTTCACTACCAATAAAGATGATGCAATGGTCACTTGTGCCTCTTAGATTTCGAAGCACCCATTTCATTGCTCGCCAATGTTCTTCACCTGGATTTGTCATGAACCTGCTGAAACCCTCTAACTACACATGAAATGTCAAGCCTTGTAGATACCATTGCATACATTAAGTTGCCTACAACATTTGCATATGGTACATGAGACATATATTGCTCTTCTTTACCAGTTCTAGGACTCAAAACTGAAGAAAGCTTAAAATGGAAAGCTAATGGAACATTAACAAGTTTCACATTGTTCATACAGAACTTTTCAAGCACTTTCTCCACATACTTCTGCTGTGATAACCAAAGCTTACCATTTTTCCTGTCTCTGTGTATCTCCATGCCCAAGATATGTTTTGTTGCTCCAAGATCCTTCATATCAAATGTCCTAGAGAGCTGAGCATTTAACCTGTTGATCTCTTCCATGCTTTTGCTTGCAATAAGCATATCGTCAACATACAAAGCTAATATAATGAATATTCCATTGAAACTCTTGAAGTATACACAATGATCATACTCACTTCTAATAAAGTTATGGCTCACAATGAAGGAGTCAAACTTCTTGTACCATTGTCTGGGAGACTGCCTCAGACCATACAATGATTTCCTGAGCTTGCAAACTAATCTTTTGCTGCGACCTTGTACAAAACCTTCTGGTTGTTCCATATATATATAACTCTTCATTCAAATCACCATGTAGAAAAGTTGTTTTAACATCTAACTATTCTAACTCATGGTTAAGTAATGCAGTTAGTGCCAACACAGTACGAATAAAAACAAGTTTTAAAACTGGTGAAAAAATATCATGAAAGTCGATACCTTCAACCTAAGAATACCCTTTTGCTACCAGTCTCACCTTATACCTTTCGATACTTCCATCAACTTTCCATTTCAGTTTGAAGACCCATTTGCATCCAACAACACTTCTCCCTTTAGGAAGTTCTACAAGATCCCAGGTATTGTTCTTGGCTAAGGAATCCATTTCTTCTTCCATAGTCATTTTCCATTTTTCGCTATCTGTATCATCTACTGCTTCCTGATAACAAGAAGGTTCCCCATCTTCAGTAATCAAAGCAAAAGATGAAGCAGAATCTTCATACCTTTTTGGAGTTTTTCTTTCCCTTGTAGACCTTCTTAGAGTGATTGGTCGTTGAACCGGTTCAGAAACTTCAAAAACTTCCTTTGTATCTTTAACACCTTTTTCTCCAAAAGTCTCTTCTTCCTTTTGACTGTCACTGAAAGGTCTAGCCTCCAACTGAATTTTTTGGTTTGGCGATACCTGTCCCCGTTCAATTCTTTCAACATTTGATTTTAAAAGAGAAGATTCATCAAATGTTACATCTCTGCTAATGACTCTCTTTCGTGACGTAGGATCCCACAACCTGTACCCTTTCACCGCATAGTCATACCCAACAAAGACAACATTTCGATTTTGGATCTAATTTTGAACGTTGATTTTTAGGAATAAGAGCATAAGCATAACAAACAAATATCAATGTGAATAATCACAAGACTGACCTAACCAAACTTCTTCAGGAATTTTACATTTAATTGCTACTCAAGGTGATCTGTTAACTAAATAACAAGTAGTGGATACTGCTTCTGCCCACAACTCCTTTTGCAGGTTAGCATTGCTGAACATGCTTTTGGCTCTTTCCATAAGAGTCTGATTCATACGTTTAGCAACACCATTTTTCTGAGGAGTATAAATAGCAGTTTTGTGTCTAACAATTCCTTCAACCTTACAATATTGTTCAAATTCTATTGAAGTAAATTCACCACCATTGTTAGTTCATAAACATTTAATTGATTTGCCTGTTCTTTTCTCTACCATTGCTTTAAATTGTTTAAATATACTAAATACATTAGCTTTCTTTTTCAGCCTAAAGACCCAAACTTTACGGGAGAAATCATCAATAAACGTTAAAAAAGATAGAGCACCTCCATATGATACAACAAGAGATGGTCCCCACAGATCAGAATGAATATAGTCTAAAATATCTTTACTATTATGATTTCCAGTTTTAACTCTCTGTTTACATTGTTTTCCATACACACAATGTTTACAGAAATCCAACTTCAAAGATTTCAGATCAGGAAGTGATTTACGTTTCATCAGTACCTGAAGACCTTTCTCGCTCATGTGACCCAATCGCTGATGCCATAGGCGAGTACCTTCTGTTGTAGACTTATAACCATCTGAATCCAACACTCCCAAAGAAATCAAATTTTTCTTCATTTTAGGTACGTGTCTAACACTAGTTAATGTTCTAACTGTGTTATCATATATTTTAATCCTGATATTTCCCAACCCAACAGTCTGACATGTTACATTATTACCCATAAACAGAGAACTACCATTTACATCTTCATATGAAGTAAACCAATTTATGTGTGGACACATGTGATGAGAAGCACCAAAGTCTAACAGCCAACTTTCAAAACCCTGAGAGACATTACATACGGGTAAAGTTTCATATACCATACATAATTCTTCTGTAGATAAAATTTTGTCTATCATACATGAATCAACCTGATTTGCTTCCTTCTTTGGGTTATCAGATTCTTTTCGTTTCCAACAGTCTTTCTTAAGGTGTCCAATTTTGTTGCAGTGCCAACAATTTTCCTTACACTTCTTTCCCTTTGATTTAGATCTGGAAGACCCCCTTGTTTTTTCTCCTCTTTCCTTTGACCATCCGCTAGCTATCATGGCTTTTTGTGCAGCTGTTTCAGTACTGGATTTCCTTCGTACTTCTTCAGACAAGAGAGCTCCCACAACTGATTCAAATTTCAAAGAATCAGTGGTGCTCAAACTAATTAAAGTTACGAAGTGGTCCCATGACTCGGGCAGAGAACACAACAAGGTTATAGCTTTGTCTTCTTCATGAACTTTAACTTCCATATCTGATAATTGGCATATAAGTGTATTAACAACATTTAAATGCTCTGCAACTTTTGAACCCTCCTTCATTTGAAGACTGTACAATTGTCTTTTCAAATAAATTCTATTGGTTAACAACTTTGTCATATATAGTTTTTCCAGTTTTTCCCATAAGCATGAAGTTGTACTCTCTTCAACAATGTTGAAGAGAACTTCATCCGCCAGGCATAACTTGATGGTACTGAGAGTTCGGGCATCCAAGTCCTCCCAGTCCGAATCTTTCATGCTAGCAGGTTTCTTATTTTCCCCTTGTTGCACCAACAAATCCCTAACTTTCAGTTTGCAAAGAGCAAAGTTGTTCAGGTCGGTGAATTTCTCCACCTTGAGCTTTGCATTTGTCATCTTGGCCATTTCTTTCCTCCTAGGATTTCAGTCTTTCAACTAGGGTTTCTTTAAAAAAAAATTATTTTGATTATCTTCTTCCAACAAAGGATTTTCCAAGTTTTTAATTTTTCCTACTTCAATTTTTTGGAAAATTTTCACAAATTCCCCAACAACAAAAAAAAAAATTCAGAATTTTTCTTTCCCAATTTGAAAAAAATTGACTTAGAAAACCTACAACATCTTTATGAAAATTCCTTTTGTTTAATTTTAGTTTCCTGAAAGAAAAGTCTTTGTTCTTCGATTTAAAGAAACCATTTAATAAACCCTGAATTTATTCAGCAAATTTTGAGACAAAAAAATGCCCGGCCCTCCAAGATGATCAGGTAGAGGGTCCTCTTCGACGGGTAGTTTTCACGCATCTTTCACCAACGTCTTCCTTCTTGCAAACTAGTCACAGACTCCGGTTCTGGACAGGGCGAGCAATGGTAACACACAGGCCTCCTCGATGAAATATTGCCTCTAGACAAGCCAACAAACACACACAGGCTACGCAGCAGCACATAATGGCCTACTTGCTTCGGTTCTGCTCGACGGCCTTGGGCAAACAACAGCTCCTCGCTCCGCTCCGGTTTTGAACAAAACGCAAAGAGTAGCTCTGGCTTCCTCGACAGATGGCAACATGCAGCAAATGGGCCTCCTGGCCAGTCCATGCAAAGACACGAGCTTTGGCTTCCTCAACTAGCACGCAGAGGGCACAAGCTTTGGCTTCCTCGACTAGTACACAGAGGGCACGGGTTCTGGCTTCCTCGACAAGTGCGCAGAGGCACTTTGGCTTCCTCGACAGAGTGTTGCCTTCCTGCTCTCCTCGACGCAAACCATCAATTCTTTCACCAGCGTTCGCCTCCAACTCAACTCAACTGCTCTGATGCCATTTGTAGTTACAAGAGGTAACTAAACAAGAAAGAAAATGACACTAAATATAACCACACAAGTAAAAACTCAAGATTTACGTGGTAAAACCCTGACAAGGTGTCAAGTAAACATCCATGGGGCAAGGGATTGGAATTTCTATTTAATCAATAAATGATTCTCCATTACAATAGTTCGGGCATTCATCGGTTTTATATGAGCCTCCTCAGTTACATAACTGTTGTTTCGGTATAAAACTAACTTATCAATAACTAATACAATTTTACCCAAATTTACATTAATTAGATATCAATTTCCAACAGGAGAGAGGTTGGGAAGAAACCCAAGAGATGAGCGAGATGGGTTTGAATGCTAGGATGGGTATTTAAGAAGAAGATTTCGGACTTGTTGGGGTTGATTTTAGTACTAAAGGTTAGCATGAAGTCATTCAAAATTTGCTTGAAAGCCAAGGCTTCTTGCTCCCACTTGTTGTTTTCTTTTCACATAGGGAGTCAAAATTCTACATAGTCATTGGTCCAAACTTGCAACGCTCATTGTTTCTCTATACCAAAAAAATTTCTCAATGCTCACAGGCTTTTTCAATGCATCTACAACATTCTTTAACGTGTCCACTTTTACAAGCAAAACATTTTTGTCTTCAACCATATCCGTCACAAAGTGATACTGCACATCAATGTGTTTTGTCTTTGAATGATAAGCAGGGTTCTTTGCCAAGAAAATTGCACTTTGGCTATCACCATAGCTAGTTGAACATAATCTATGCAACTAAATTGCTCCCTAACTTGCATGAGTGGTTACCATATATTGAGTGTATGTAAAAGCTTTGTATTCAACCATATGGCTATCCAACCTTCTTTGGAAAAGCTTTATTCAATAATATAAACTTAGATCTCTCTTTTAAAAGTGTTTATTTAATAACACATTGTTATATATATATATATATATATATATATATATATATATATATAGATGTTTGTTTTTGAGAATAAAAGCTTAATATAAACAAATATATTTAGATTATATTATATTAGATCAATGAAATAGATTTTCATATTCTTTAAATAAATTAAAATATATAAATATAGATTTTAAAATGTTAAAAAAATGATTAATGTTACAAAATTTCATTTAGAATATATGAATTTTTTAATTAAATTATTATTATCATTTTTAGACTATATGAAAAATGTTTAAAAAGTATTAAAATATAATTTAACAATCGAAATAAAACATTATTATTATTTTTATTTCTTGTATCAATTGTTTGTAGTAACTACTGGATATGATGCATAGCCATGTAGTTAGGGAGACATGCACGTTGCCAGGTGCTAGATCATCTCCATTAGATGCGTATAACTTGTCAAGAAAATAAATGGATAAGGAATTCACGTTCGAAAAAGAGTTGAGTTTTGGGGGAATGTTGTTCAAATAATGTAGCTAATACTAACAACAATGAAGAAGGAAACATGGACCATAAAAGTCACTCGAGTTGAGTCCCATGGTAGCCAAGAATTAGAGATGCCCTCCTAGTTGGAAAGTTGACATTTCCTTGATCACTCTACATCTAAAGGTTGGTTTTTCATTGGCTAATGAGATAACAGGGTTTTGATTACAACCTTATTGAATATGGTCCCTAGGCATCATGGCTAGGGAAGACCATTGCTCACTATCAACAAGGTAAGTCAAGGGCTATGAATGACACTAAGGTTGTGGTTATTGCTTTTAAGAATTTGACCCATTTACCATCCAGGACTTTATCCAAGCCTTAGAACAAGATGTTGAGGTTGAGAGCTCATACTAAGGATGGAACAGTTGACCTGATGACAATTGATTTCATTCTAGACATCATCTCCAATTGCACAAGAGATAATAGTAAAATTGTATTGGCACACCAACCTTTGTCATGTAGGATCTAGTCCAAAAGACATTGATCATCAAGAAATTCGATAGTGATTATATACTTTGGAGAGACAAAATTAATCCCTAGTCACTCTTTCGTCTTAGTTTGTTCGTAAGAATGGAGGAATCCTTCAACCAACATCGATAAGAGCTTTAAAAGATACCCCTTTCATGATCCATTCAATCAATGAAATTTTTTGTGGGTGTGCTTCAGCTTTTTCAAGCCATGGCTTTGAATTTATTCTTGTTGTTTGCAACCTTACTTTTCCATATTGATTCTAGTTTTCATATGGGTTGATTAGTGTAATTTGTTGCTATGATAAAAAATAGCAACTCAAATGTTTGGTATGGCTTGGTTTCCCTCTAAATAGGTGAAATCACTCTTTTAGCCTTTGTGTGTACTCTCTGGAACAATTTTTTGAGCTTATCTATGCAATTTCAACTAGCTTAATTTCCTTCAAACAAGCTCATTTTGGAGTTTGTTTTTATTTGTCTTCTATCTATATATGTTGTGTTCTATAATCAAATAAAATAAAACCACTTAATAATAAAAATAATATGTTTTTATAATTAAATTAAAAAATAAATAAATAAAATAAAACTTCACTTACATGATTTAAAGTCAAATTATTACGATACTTCTTAATGTTTACATACAAAACACTCACTTACATATTAAAATTAAAATTAAAGTTAAAGTTAAAGATAAAATTAAAGTTGAAGTTGCCCGTAGGGGTTTGGTCTCGTGGCCAGTGGACGATTTGCTAAGTCATCCGTGTCGTTGTGCAGGTCACGAGTTCAAGTCTCGTCTTAACTGAGGGTCATTCTTGCGGACTAGGCGGTTCCTCCTAGAGGTTATAGTGGCAGCCGGTGGGATTCGACTCCATGTAACGCAAGTACGATACCACCGCCGTCGCCGATTCCCCTAGTCAACAAAAAAATAAATTAAAGTTGAAGTTGAAGTGTGTATTTCACAAAACACTATATTTTAGTTTTATATATTTGGTTGGAAAACTTCTCACAACATTTTACTTTTATATATTTTATTGAAAAACTTCTCATAGTTTTTTTTTTGTAAGCTAAGATGGAACCATTTATATTATAACAGGTTAAAACCAGTACATACATACGATGGCCTCAACCCGCCCTGAAGGGAAACCGGGTCTGTTGGCCATCTGAAGTTCTTAATAGCCATCCAAAAACAAAATTTAACGAGTCTGTTTGTCCATGCTATATATACTAACCATTCAAAAAAACTAACATTGTTTGCTAACTACATTATAAAAGATAACAGAGGGTAGCATGTTGTTCATCTTCCTAACTAAGGAGAAAATAAACATATCTTGAATAATCATTCTTCCATTGCGCTCGGCTGATGCTCCTCCTCTTTTACTTCCTGAGTAAGCTTCTTTAGCTGCTGCTGTATCTCGTCAAGCTTGCCATCCTGCATCATAATGGTTATTTGAAGGTTGTTTATCTCTTTCTTTAGATTAGGAATGCCTTGGGCCAATTCAGCCATCTCCATGGCCACCTGTTCCATGGCCTTAGCCAACAATCGCTTCATGACCCAATACACATGTAAGGCCTGTTTATACAGGGACATATGACCTCTGGTATTTCCAGGGTCTGGTAACAGATATTCCCAGTCCTCCATCTCAGATTCTGACTGTTCCTGGGTCGCCTCCTCTTCCAAATGCTGGATTATTCTCCTAATGTCTGCATGCGTGTCTTTACTATAAGCCCTCTCTGCATACTGCACCTGGCGATTCATCGTTTTCCTTCCGCGTTTGTTTCCTACTGTTTTGGTGCGTCCCTGTTCCTGATGACTGGCTTGCCAACGTCCTCTTCTCCCTCTGCGGCCCCTTCCTCGTCCTGCTCTGCCTACATTGTATTCCCTTACCCTGCTTCCCTGTCCTAATTCGCTGGTTGGTGTTCCCGTGTCTACTTCCTCTTCTCGGCCCCTGACTTTCTTATCTCCTATATCCTCCGCTGCTTGTCTTGTTTTTTCCATAATTCTCCCTTTACCTCTATCGCTTTTTCTTATCTGCGGTTGACTATCCCGTTCCAGGTCGTATATCTCCTCTATGTTTGCCTGGGTCTGTTCCTCTCCCTCCCATTGATCCGGCTTAGTGCCTTCAGCACGCGAAGGTCTTCCTCCCCTGTTCCCCGACATTACAGTCCTCTTCATTCCGTCCTCAATTTTCTTGCTCTGAGTTTTCCTTAACCCAGGAGGTTGACCGTGTGCGGTTCCTCCTGCTCCGTCTATCACCTTTTCTTTCATGCCTCCGTTCACCTCGAGGACGCTCCTTTCATGCTTGCCCTTATGCCTCCACCCGTATCCACTCCCGCTCACCTGCCGACCTCTTCTGTTCTGCTGCACCGCCTTTCTCTGTCGCCTACACTCACCATAATAGCCCACTCCTTCTTGGCTTTCCCTTGTGCGTCCTGGTCCTTGTCCCATCACCGTTCCGCTATCACCTCCACCACCTATGAGCTTAAGATTATTCCTCCTGCTGTAATTTAACATGATGTCCAGTCTACCTAACGTACCATCCACCTGTCGCGATCTCCTGATGCAAGGTGGCTCATAATTGCCACCCCTCGTCCTTTTACTGCCTTCCCATCTCATCGCATTAACCACCCCGATCGGGGGGAAAAACTTCTCATAGTTTTAATGATGTCATGTTGTTCACTTAAACGTGTCATCCCACGTCATTTTAAGATTCTTTTCTTGCTCTGCCTTGTGCTTTTCCTTTGATATTTTTATTTTTTTATTTATTTTTTTATTTTATTTTTTTATTTTATTTTTATATGTTTCTCCCTAATACTCTCTTCTATTTTTTCATGGTATTATGGGTTTTCTAAAATCTGTGGAATGGAATGTGTAGAATCATATTTTGACAAGAGCATGGATCTAGATGGACAACATCCTAGCCCCTCCTCATGCTAGAGATCGTTAGAGTTATATTTATATTCGATGGTATTGTTGCTTCAGTTTTTTTATATGGATCTAGGTCATTAGGATCAGAGTCGATGTGCATTAAGGATGAGGCTATTTGTTCTAGATGATAACACAATGTATTTTTTACTGGATGGGATGAGCTCTCTAGCCCAAGTTCCTTTTGTAGGGTTTGAAGCATTGCAAGAAGGATTTGAAGAAGTGGGTTAGTATCGATCGGACATGTGACTTTTAGCTCCATCCAAATGCAACGCATTCCGTTGGGGTTGAACAAAATTTCCGTTCAATCGAAAATCTCGGATGTATCTATCCCTTTGCTAAATATCGGGGCGAAGATCTTGATCAACTAGGATTCTCTACAATAAGTTATGTGCAGTAAATCGAGCCTATTTTTGAACCATAGAAGTGGCAAGTACGACGGATATTCCGAATACCTGGGCAGAGAAATTCTCTGGAGTTGATCCATCCTAGCTAAAGGCGAACCTTTGGTTCGTTCTCTTTCTTCACCTAAGATCATCACATGGTTTTTGAGACCCAAGAATTTCATATTGGGACAAACACTCTTCCTTGCCTCTAGTTCCGTTCTGGTAACATATCACAAAAATGCAATCTACCGGCTATGCATATTAGATCTACATCTGGACCAACGTTTGCTTTAATCTACCCCACTATTTTATAGAATACACATATTTCATGGAATGCGTTCTGGAACAAACAATAGAATAAAGAAGTCTGTTGGGTTGGGACGAAAGAAAGAAACTATTACCCCTTGTCTAGAAATTATGTGGACAGCGACCCAAAAGAAGCTGCTTTCTGCTCCATTACAAATAGATCTCTACTCGGCAATAGATCTGTCTGAAATGATTTTATATCATTGTGAGATGAGTGGGCTCATCTCATAACGAACTTATATGTGAAAGATTTGATACGTTCCACGGATCGATTGACGCCTACCAATTCTGTTCGCTTGGTCAATTTGAAGCTTGAGATTTGGAGACCTAAGCTCTTGAGGGCTACCGCTTTGATTAGGAGGATGTGGTTATTTGCATGTTATTTCCTTTTTTATTCTAAACTACATATCATTATTTCTCAATATTATGGGGTTCTTGTTCAATCCTTCTTTTTAGGGAAATTCGAAAAGTCTCGATATTCATGACAATGCTTACTTTTCAAAGAGAAATTATTCATAATCATTTTGTTACAGACATCTAATTTCTGAAAATTAAGTAAATAATTTTGAACAACTATTTTTCCAAATCAACCTTCACACAAATCTAAACACATATAAATAACTATTCTTTAAAACATTGTTAATATATTTCCTTAATATGATTCTCCACCCCTATTTGATCAACGTTTACCATTCAACAGAGCTATTAAAAAAAAATTACATATATATTTATATTATAAAATTCGGAAAACTTTATGAGCTTTCATCATTCTCTCGTGACCACGAAAAAGGTATTACCCAAAACCCCTCTTATCACTTTTTATGTTTAATAAATATACTACAAATCCTACCTCCTTCACCTAATTTTTATTATGTGTCCTACATCCTTCACCCAATTTTTATTTTTGATAGGGTGTGTTGTACATGTATCAAGTGGTGCATTCATTACTGGAATGCAATTATGCATGGCTGCATTCATTACCAGCATGCCTTCATTGTGTTGTACAGGTATGAGGTGCGGGGTTTTCCTATTTCGCACTCTATAGGAATTTTAATGCGCCCTGAAATGGGGCCGGTATAAGGCGATACAACATGCCGCTAAGTGATGAGAGAGAAAAAAAAATAGCGGCGTGTTGTATCGCCTTATACCGCCCCATGTCAAGCCACATTAAAATTCCTATAGGATGCGAAATAAGAATTGCCATGAGGTGCGTTCGTTACTTGTGTGCAATCATGCAGGATGGTCCAAAATATGAAAGTGAAAATCTATTTTTATAGTTTTTTTGGAGGATAGTTACATTATAGTTTTATTTAATTGGAAAATACTTCTCTTATAGTTTTAGTTCTATTGGACCAGAGATGGGCAAATTGTTTTCGTTAAGAGATCATTTAATTTTTTTCAGAAGTATTTCGAATTTGAAATTCCTATGATGTATGAAACATACTTCTTTATTTCGCAAGCAAGTTTTTTAAATATTTTTTAAAGTAAATAATAAATTTTATAAAAAGAGATATGTAATAATTGCTGCAGTAAGGACTTTTTTCCTAAAAAAATTGGCATGAAATCCGCTCTGTATTCTTGAGTTGGTCATTTGGAAGAGAACTATACTTGTTCTAATGATATTTTAGCAGTTTACATATGAGGTTCTTGAAAGGCAATTACATTTTTATGTTGTTTGTTTGTTTGTGCTCATTTTTTTTTTTACAAATAAGGCTGTAATGTTTTATTTTGTGTGATTTTTTTGGGATTATATAAAAAAAAAATATTTTAAATAAAATATTTTGAGTATATTTATTATATATTATTTCGATAATGTTTAATTTTTATTTTAATTTAGTGGTATTTTTTTAAACAAAATAGATAAGTTTGGAGTATTAGTTGTCTATTTTTTTTACTTCTAATCTTATTGTGTATATTATTTTTATTCTATTTTTCTTTAATTGAATTTTTAAATTTTAAATTATCTATATTTACATCCTTGTATCTATACTAGCATATTGAGATCCATTATAACATCCAAAATTGTGTTATAATTTATATCATTGTATCTTGAATTTTATAAAGTTTGTGTATTTTTGCATCTCAATTTATATCACAACCAACTCCAACATGTCATGTTGCATCTCTTTTTATGTTTGAACTAATCTTAGATTCTCAATTTGCATTTATTTGGGATTTTATTTGAAAACACTCAAGCGTGTTGTGCATCCTATTTCTGTTGTCCTGCATTCTCTATGTGGTAATTGAACTTGTGGCCTATTACTTATTAGCATGGCGACTTACAATTAACCTAATATTATAATTGGTAAGCAATACATAGTTGTATTTCTCTTATGACATAAATTAAATAGTTGTGTGATACATCAACTTCCTAGGGCCTTAATTTATCACATTAAACTTTAATTAAGCACACAACAACCCATAGAAAAGATCTTCATGAGTCTTGGCCAAAAATGACAAATTGAAATGGAATACTCATGGATCCTAGGCATAGCTTCTAACAACCACACTGAAATGCACGCTCTCTTTCAAGGTATCACTTAGGCACAATCCAAGTACCAATCATATCTCTAATTATAATAGGTGACTCTAACAACTCCATTTCTCATCTTGCTTTCAAAATCTTCCCTTTGGAATCCACTCTCCATCATCTATTGATAGGAATTATGAGATCACTCACTTGGATTTTTCCTATCCAAGTTAAATATGTCTTAAGAGACCTTCATAGGGTAGTCGATAAGTTGGAAAATCAAGCTCTAACACTCCTTCCTAGAATTTTAGGGTTAATATTAGCTTGTAGGAATTAATGCAACCGTAAAATTTTGAGGATGAATAATATATTGAATAAGTACATTAAGAGGCATTATGCATGTTGAGAACATGTCATTCTAATGATACAATTAGTGTGTGAGAAGGTAATTAAGATTTGTCAAATTCAAAAGGAGGGATATTGTCATAGCTTTTGGGTGTAGGAATGGCGGTTAGGCAGACTCCTTCAACACTTAATTGTCAACCCGGGGTTTTCGTAAACTTAGAGACGAAGCACAAGAAATGCCAGAAATGATATGAACTTTTCTAAACTCTATTCCTACTTCCTTAATTGCAATCTTGTAGAATCAAAAGAAAATATCACCCAACAATTTACACCAAAGGTATTCTAGTGCTGGAATGTGAAATAAAGTGCTCTTACGGGAAAATAAATGAAAGGAACTCTCAAACTCCTTGCAAACAATCTTGACAAATGAAAATGTAAATCTATGTTTATCTTCAGTGTAGTTGTGTGCCCGGTTAATAATTGGACCCTTGAAGATATCTGACTTCTTATAGATCTTTCTCCCTGCACTAAGCTATTATTCATGTACTTCTGCAATGTGCTTGCACTAGTACTAAAACAAAGTTTAGGTGTTGGAAGTATATTTTATACCTGTACTGAATACTTATATCTTCATTTAGGAGCTCTAAGCCTTAGGACTAGAGCACTCTGTTCCTGTATTAGGATATCAATTCCTATACCGGAACAGAGATTCCTGCACCAAGTTTTCCAATCCTTCTTATAAGAAAATAAAGAATGTGTTAACTTAAAGAAAGAGCTTGCAAAGGTGAACAAAACTTCAAAATAAATTCCTCAAACAAAAATATGCTTCAACCAATCTTAATATCTAAAATAAGAATTAATTTCCAAAGTCAAAGCGCACCCTTCTTTAATCTTCATGCAATCTAAAGAAATAATATAATTGTGACAGCAGGCTTCAATCATGTAATAATTATTCATATGAACTGATCTGCATTCATAACCTTCTTAACATAGAAATATTCTCTTTGAGAATAATTACACATAGAGTCTGATCTTTCCCTAAACAGTATGAAGTACAGGTATAGATTAGTGTGTCACAATGGCGTTAAATTTCAAATTACCAAAAGCTTGTTTAGTTCGAGATATCAAGAACACTTAGGAATGAAAATCACGCACTACAGAAACACATTAAGGCTCATCAATCATATAAGAATAAAAGACTATTATTATAATGAACCAAAGGAATCAATCTGCGAAATTGTAAATGCACTAGTGTAGGAATGTGTGCTTGCACGATCCAGGCAGAAACGATATTAAACTTTGAAGAAAAGAAATCATAAAATTAAACTCAGTCGAGCATGCACACCACGGATCTGTCACATAGTGATGAAATCATATCTAAACCTTGCAGAAAAATAAAAGCATTTATTTAATTCACAAATTTCGTTAAACAAAATTAACACACCTTAATCAAAAAATAAGAAGAACACGAGGGAGAATGAGCTGGGTTGGTTGGGCCCTAGCCAACCAGCTCGTTTCCCTGTTTAGGAAACGTAAAGATTTAGCTCTTAATCAACGATCAACACAAAATTACAACGCAAGATTGAGAAATCATGGTGCGATCCCTTTCTATTAATAATCAACAAATGTACATCATGAGTTTGAATCCAGCCCAAAACGAGGGTGATACCAGAAAAATTACAGAAGAACGAAATTACAATATCCTTGCTATAGCTATCGCTCGCTACCATTTTCTATCTAAATCCTATATTTTATACATTCGTTCAGGCCTGCAACCATAACCAAATTACATCAAGCGTTCCAATCTAAGCCTTTCATCTATAACAAAATAACAATAATAGTTCATACTAAGCCTTTTGGCTATAACAAAACGTTAATCTAAGTATTTGGCTGACGACCCAATCTCCACCATATCCCTGACTTTTCTCCGCTCCGAGCCCAACTCGAGTTGATCGTTCTGGAACAAGGTGTCTGCATGAGGTGGTGAGTTGTCATGACAGTTAAGGATTCGCCAGCGATGCAGGAATCCTACTTGCACTCAACCATGCTAACGGGATGATCAATACATTGCATATCAAATACTTTAGGAAAATAAATATTAGTTGCAAATATTATTAAAGGTATAAAATCTATGAAAATGATTAATTAAGCACATTCGTAACCCTTAAACATGAAATATAAAGCTAGTGCAGGAAAAGGAACAATTCTTAGACTAGTGCAGGAATAGGGAGGTTTACAAGGTTGAAATAGAGGTCTAAGGTTATGGCTTTGAAGGGAAAAAGCGGTTAAAAATGAAGCAATTTAGCCTACCAACATCCTCCCCTCCTTAAGCTATTGTGGGTCCTCACACAACCTTTACTTGCTGCAAAAAACACCAAAACAGAAGAGCCTCCCTTCAATTCTAAACTTGTATGCTGATCCCTGCTTTCACTGTCTTTGCCTTCCTACTTTGAGCCTTTTTGAGTTTCTTGGTCACCTTTTTAAGACGTTCATAACACTTCGAGGCCCGATATTTCCATATCTTAACTTGTTTTTTCTGCTCCTTCACCTCTCCTGCCAACTCTACATTTGCTCATTTTTACACTGTATTTTTCTCTTTCATGGCTTGGTTTAATACCTCCAAGCTGTAAATATGTTGCATGAGCTCTTATATTCGACTGTTCAAAGAGAGGGTGGAGTTCTCCACTCCCAATTCCTCTAGCGTAGACTTCTTGGCAGTCGATTCGAGACATGTGATGACATCATCAAGGTCAAGGTTATCCTGGCCACCTTTCAGTTCCTGCATTGCAATATCATCAAGGGTTTCAACACCTAGAGTCTCAATGTCACTAAGGGTCTCATTGCCCTGCATTTTTACTTTATCAGTGGTTTCAGTACCCTGCTCATCCAATTTACCGGGGGTTTCAATACCCTACTCCTCAATGTCATTAAGGGCTTCAATACCCTGCTCATCGATCTCACTAGGGGTTTCAATACCCCATTCTTCAAAATTGTTGAGGGTTTCAGTACCTTGCTCGTCCATCGCACCACGAGTTTCAGTACCCTGCTCTTCAAAATCATTAAGTGTTTCAGTACCCTGCTCGTCCATCTTACCAAGGGTTTCACTACCCTGCTCTTCAAAATCATTGAGGGTTTCAATACCCTGTGTTCTGTCATCCACCTGACCCTTTGTCGGGTCCTTACTTGCACTGAACATCACTTTTCTTTTCTTCATCCTACCAAAGAGGACCGCCAAGGGCGTGTCGTCTTCCTTCTCCACATAGTCACCATCAACCACTGTATGGGTCATTGCCTCAGCAAGGACCGAAAGATTATCGTTACTTGGTGAAGCAAGTGGCAAGTCATCCAACAGTATCGGAGAGGTCGACTGAACATGACCCGCCCTCGAAGAGGCAGTCCTTCTCTTGGCCGACCTCCTGGTCTCGATAGGACATGGGGTCAGTGTTTCCGATTTCTCATTCTTTCCTGCACTCCTCTTCTGAGCCAACTTCCCTACACTCTTATTCTGAGCCGGCTTTTCTGCACTCTTCTTCTAAGTCAACTTTTCTGCACTCTTCTTCTGAGTCGACTCCTCTACGCTCCGCCCCTGAGACTCCTTCAAGAATTCCTCCCAAGTCACATTTTTAGCTTCCAGCTCCTTCTTAATTAAGATTGTGATCAGCTCGTGGTGATATAATTTATATGCGACCTAACAGGACTTCCCTTTTTGAACCCCTTTCGCCGTCTTTTCTAAGCTTTTGAGAAAATAATAAGGGAAATTGATGAGCTTACCGGACTCAAAGTGCAAGAGTAGGCTTATGTGATAAAGGAAAGTTAGTGAGTAATGACCCTCACAAGTAAGGAACTTCTGCAACACATATAGGAGATCCTTCCACTTTCTGATCATAGTGTTCCACTCGAGGTCGTTCTTCCAGTCCACCTTCTGCTTCGGGTTGACCATAAACCAACGCCACAGTTTCTTTTCTAACTTCTCCTTCTTAAACCATTGCTCCCCCACTGCTGGTAAACTTGTAGCCTGAGATATGGACTCCTCTGTGACTGCAAATTCTAATGAACCAACCTTGGCTCGGCTCCCATCAAAGGTCCGGGCGAATTATATTTCCACAACTAAGTCAAATCCATTGATTTTTTGTAGAAACGGGAGGAACTCGGATTCCTACAACATTACAAGACTATTCCTATACTCAGTTGTCTATTCCATCTCTTGTATGGACCGTGGCTCAATCCTTATAGGCACCATGTCTGTTTGAATTCACCCAATCTCTATCTCAAGTTTTAAAAAGATATTACAACATAAAGAACTCAAATGATGATCGAGCTATACATCTGTCGTTATATTAACCATTTCCCGAAAGGTCGTGCTTCATCATTAAAATTACACGGATGTGAATGTGAATTGGTTCAAGTACAGGCAGGCGATGATGATTGGAAGAGGCGGTGGTTTAGATAATAATTCCACATAACGGTCATGCAAGGTCGGATATGGAGTAAGGCCATTATTATCAGGTGATGAGTTTTTCAAGGGAAGGTAAGTATTGGATTTCGGGAGAATCGTACCATCCCACATTTACTCCATGATCTCACATAAGGTGTACTTAGTACTCATTAAAAAGATAAGATTTCATAACCTAAAATATCTTTGTACTTAAACAATTTCTTCCTAATTTGGTAAATGATAAAACAAAGTGTTAATCATAATACAAACTGAATGCCATGATTTGTAGGTGGTACAGTTATTCTGCATGTACAAAAGTTCATGAAACAAAAGATAAGCTTCAATACGCATTTTTTCACCAGGTGTTCCTGCACCAGAACGTTTTTTTTTAATTGTGCGCGCTCAGTAGTGAGGATTCTTGTACTGAACGTGCCTACACTGGACATGCTAGCACCAACCATGCCTGCACCGAGCATGCTTGGACATAGACATGCTTGCACTGAATTTTCTTGCACTCGAACAAACATGCCTGCACTCGAATGTATATATAAATATACACTTTAAAATGCTAAAAAAATAGTAATGTTATAGTCTTCTAATGACATGCTTTGATTTATAATGTATGCTTTTCTTTCTTTTCATATTAAATTATTATTATCATCTTTATATTGTATGAAAATATCTTTGTTTTTTTTGCTTGTGGAATCGGTCATATGACGATTCTCATACTTTCATGGCACGAGGTCAATCCCCGACATCTGCCACTATAACCTCCTGTTGCAACCGCATCACCCCTAAGTACGACACATAGGTAAGACGAAGATTGAACCTGTGACCTGCACAATGGCACAAATGCCTTAGCAGCATGTTCGCTGGCCAACATGCTGCAACCCTAGGGGCATATTATATGAAAGTAATTATAAATAATTAATATATAATTTAACAATTGAAATAAAGCATTATTTTTATATTTATTTCTTGTGTCAGGTGTTTATAGTAAGTAATGGATAGGTAACATGGTCATGTAATTAGGGTGACATACAAGATGCCAGGTGCTAGATCCTCTCCATTAGATGTGTGTATCCTATTGAGAAAATAATTGGATGGGGAATTCACATTCGAATGATTTAGCTAATACCAATTACGATCATGAAAGAAACATGCACCATGGAAGTCACTCGAGTGTGGTTCATCATACGGATTCAACATCTCGAGTCCCATGGCAGCCAAGAATTAAATTTGACCTCCTAGTTGGAAAGGTGGAATGTCCTTAATCACTCTACATCTAAATGTTTGTTTGTCATTGGCAAATGAGATAATAGGGTCTTGATTACAGCCCTTGCAAATATGGCCCGCATGCATCACGGCTAGGGAAGCCCCTTGCTCACCATCAACAACATAAGACAAGAACTAAGAATGACACTAAGGTTGTGGCTTTCGCTTTTAATAATTTGACCCCATCTACCATTCAGGACTTTATCCAAGCCTTAGAACAAGATGTTGAGGTTGAGAGCTTATATTGAGAATGGAGCAATGGACTAGGTGATAAATGATTTCATTCTAGACAATGACTCTAGCTACATAAGAGATATCAAATTATTTAGAATAATAGAATTGTATTGGCACACCAAGACCTTATTCGTGTAGGCTCTACTCGTGAAGGATAGTGATCATTGAGAAATTCGACAATAATAATATATTTTGGAGAGACAAATCAATCCATGGTCACTATTTTCTCTTTCTGTGTTCACAATAATGGAGGAACCATTCAAACAATATCGATAAGAAATTTAAAAGATACCTCTCCCATGATCCATTCAATCAATGAAATTTTTTATGAGTGTGCTTCAGGTTCTTCAAGCCATGGCTTTGAATTTATTCTTGTTGTCTACAACCTTAATGACTTTGCTATACTAATTCTAGTTTTCATATGGGTGGACTAGTGTAATTTGTTGCTATGATAGAACCTTGCAACTAATATGTTTGGTGTGGCTTGGTTTCCCTCTAGGAAGGTCGAAGTCCCTCTTTCAACCTTTGTGTGGACTCTCTAAGCACAATAATTTTCTAAGCTTATCTCTAAGTCATTTCAACTAATTTAGTTTCCTCCAAACAAACTCATTTTAAAGTTTTTTTATTTGTCTTATATCCATATATGTTGTGTTCTATAATCTAATAGAATAAAACTACTTAATAATAATAATATTTTTACGAATTAAATAAAACAATCAATAATTAAATAGAATCTCACCTCCCTAACCTCCACATTTACATATTAAATTTTTATAATAAATATAAATAATATTATTATTATTAATACTAACCACTAAAACTATACCCTCAACTAATTTTATTACAGTAATAATAATTAAAAATATATCAATTTAATAAATACAAATTTACTTAATATTATTATAATAGCCATCATTTACCAAAAAATCATATTACACTCCCCAAAATGCATATAAATATAAATATAGTACAAATCCCACATTCCTCTCCTTAAAGTTGTAGTATAGGTAGGGGCCATCGGTCACACATAAATAATTGATCTTCAACTAGTGACATTATATCATGATAAGAAGACAGAGCTACTATGTTTTTTTGCCTCAAGGGATTTGATGTCCTCAATATAGTCACTCATGTAGTATATGCCAAGTTACTATAGTGAATCTCCATTATTGACCACTATTTTAAGTGAACGGGATGGCATCATTGAAGTTGTGTGAAGTTTTCCAAACCTTTTTAAGTGTTTTAAAAAGGCGATTTTAAAATGTTAGTGTTTTGTGAAATATATAGAATATTTTTTTATTAAAAAAATATATTTAGAAATATATATATTTTAAATATAAATATATTTTATTAGATAAATTGCCTAAGTTTTCTTGTACAAAAAGTTGTATGGTAAAAAAATTGAATTTTTGTTTCTTTTTACCACACAAATTTTTGGAATAGCTAATCAATTTCTTCATGGATTTTTGAATTAATTTTTTAGGATATGAGTAATCAAATATTTTTCTCCCAAATACATGTGGGAGATCTCTTTATCTAGTTATGATAAGATTTGTTTATTATATATGACATATTTTTTTCGTATTCAAAGAGGGTTAAATCTAAACAATAATGTTCCAAATTTTGTTGTCTCTTTGATCTCAAATGAAATGAGTTTGTGATCAAATATTGACCAAGAAAGAATTTTTGAAATGAGTATCTAGCATAACAGTTAAGGAGGAGCTCTGAGTCAAACATTAATCCAATATGGTCGCTATATATCGTGGTCGTAGGAGCTTGTTACTCCATGTGTGTCTTCCCTTATTGGGTTTGATGTTGGTTGGGTTTCCAAAAGAGATTAGATCTTCCAATATTTCATGGAAAGAATCTATAACAATATTAAATCCTCAATTTTTACCTTGATTCAATATGGTGTGAAGGTCACTCACTATGATGTACTACTACTAATGCTCCTTATCTCATAATGTTCATAGTGAATCTCAATAGTTCATTTTCTCCCTATAGTTGGTTGGCATGTACACAATGATGATACTAAATTATTCTCTTGTTTGCTTTTGGATGAAGGCTCAAACCTCCTTGATTCCTTGCAAAACTTGCACCCATGTCATCCTAAGATTATTTTATTGCTTTGCCTCATGTTCATACCTTTCTTTTGAAGGTTTCTAACCCCTTATCTTTTGATGGTTCTTCCTAATACTCTCTTATATTTCTTCATCAGAATGAGGGTCTTCTAAAATCTATGGAATGGAATGTGGAGAAACAATTCTTGAGGAGAACATGGATCTATATGGAGAACACCTTAACCCCTCCTCATGCCAGAGATGTCCATATTTATAGTTGATGGTATTGTTGCTTCGGTCCTTTCATATGGATTTAGGCCATTAGGTCGAGAGTCGATGTGTATTAAGGATGAGGCTACTTGTTTTTTATCAATGTCATTTTGAGATAACACAATGTATCTTTTACTAGATGGGATGAGCTCTCTGGCTCGATTTCCTTTTGTAGAGTTTGAAGCATTGTAGGAGGTATTTGAAGAAAAATCGGCTTGGTGAGGTCAATTTGGAAATTGAGATTTGAAGACCTAAGCTCTTGAGGGCTACCACTTTCACTATGAGGATATGGTCATTTGCATGTTATTTCCTTTTTTATTCTAAGCTATTTGTCATTTTTCATCAAGATTTTGGGGTTCTTGTTTAGTCCTTCCTTCTTAGGAAAAATCTATGGAAAATCCCCATATTCATGATGATGCCTACTTTTGAAAGGCAATTGTTCATAATCTTCTTGTTACAAACATCCGATTTTTAAAAGTCAAGTAAATAGCTTTATATAACCATTTTGCCAAATCAACCTTAAGACAAGTCTAAACATTATTAATCTTTTGATGAAACATTATTAATGCATTTCCTAATGTCATTTTGAACTCGTATCTAATCAATATTTACCTATATATATATATATATATATATATATATGCTTTCTTATTAATGCATTTCCTAATATCATTCTCAACCCTTATCTAATCAATATTTACCATTCTATATATATAAATTTATGAGATTTCAATTCCCTCCTAACCACGAGAAAAGTATTACCAAAACCCCCTTGTATAAGATTCATCTTTAATAAATATACTACAAGTCCTACATCCTTCACCCTAGTTTTTATTTTTTATATATTGTATTGTACATGTATCGTGTGGTGCATACTTTACTAGAATGCAATCATGTAGGGGTGCATTCATTACCAACATGCACATATTGCGTTGTACATGTATGGGTTGCATTCGTTACTAGCATGCAATCATGTGTGTAGGGTATTCCAAGATATGGAAGTGAAAATCTACCTTCCTCTATATAAGTAGGTACAATATACCCCTATGGGACACACCTATTCCACAAGCTTGCTTTCTATATCTTTTGTGTGTTGTTTATAAGTAAATAATAAATTTTGTAAACATAATAAATAAAGCTCTGAGGGAGGGTTTCCAATAATTGCTTCAGCATTTAGGGAACTTTTTCCTATAAAATTACCTCATTGGATATGAAAGATGGAATGCAATCCGCTAAGTATTTTTGAATTTTGTAATGTGGAAGATATTGTATATACATGTTGTAATGATAATTTAATGCCCGTAAAGGTTTGGTCTCGTGGCCAACGAAAGATCTGTTAAGTCGTATGTGCCGCTGTGCAGGTCACGAGTTCGAATCTTGTTTTACCCGAGGGTCGTTCTTGTGAGTTGGGCCATTCCTCCTAGAGGTTATAGTCGCAGCCGATGGGATTCGACCCCATGTAACGCGAGTATGGTACCACCGTCGTTGCCAATTCCGCTAGTCAACAAAAAAAAAGGATAATTTAATAGTTTATATTTGAGGTTGTTGAAAGTCAATCACATTTTTAAGTTTTTTATTTTTATTTTTATCTGTGGGTGTGGTGTTCATATGAATTCTAGATAAATGAAGTAAATTATAATATGATTTTAGATGTTAGGATGATGCAAATATGGAATTATTAGAGATTTAAAATCTCAATTAATCCAAAATAGAATGAAAATAGATATACACAAAAAATAAAAGTAAAAGGAAAATATACAAATAATATTTTTCTTAATTTATCTATTGTTTAAAATTAAAAAATAAAATAAAATAAAAAAATCTCTAAATTGAAATACAAAATTAAACATAACTCAAAAAAATATAAATGATATCCATTTTATTTTATTTTTGTAAATAAGAAAGAAAAAGAAGGGAAAAAATCATTGACATGAAATGTGAAATGAAACATTACAATCTTATTTGAAGGTGGCCATAATTTGCATATCAGCTTGGCCCATCCCCACCTTCAAATAAGATTGTAATGCTTCATTTTGCATTTCAAGTCAATGCATTTTTTATTTTTTCTTTCTTTCTAAAATCATACAAAAATGAATAGTTGGGGTGGGAGGAGCAGTTATAATTTGCATATGAGCTCCCATAATAATTTGCATATGAAATATCCCTACCGCCACCCTCACCTCACCATCATGAAGGTGGACATGGGAGGAGCTCATATGCAAATTATTATGCTCACCACATGAGGGTGGGGGTGGCGGTGGGGGGAGCTCATCTGCAAATTATGATCCCCAAATAAAATTGTAATGTTTCATTTTGCATTTCAAATCAATGTTTTTTTTTTCTTTCTTTCTTAATTACACAAAAAGGAATAATTTTGTGTATCTTTTATATTTGTTTTTGATAATGCTTGATTTTCCATTTCAACTAAGACTTTTTATTTTAATTTTTAATTTTACAAAATGGATAAGTTTGAAGGAGTATTATTTGTATATTTTCCTTTTGTTTTTATTTGTTTTTATTTGTTGTGTATATCTATTTTCATTCCATTTTGAGTTAATTGAGTTTCTAAGTCTCTAATGACTCCATATTTGCATCCTTACATCCATATTGACATCTTAAGATACATCTTAACATCTAAAATTGTGTTATACTTTGCATCATTAAAATTGTGTTATACTTTGCATCATTGTATCTTGAATTCATGAAATCTTGTATGGTTGCATTTCAATTTATATCCCAACCAACCGCAATGTCTCATGTTGCATTTCTTTTTATGTCTGAACTAATCTTAATTTCTAAAATTTTATTTGAAAATACTCAAACATGTCGTACATCCTATTTCTATGGGCATACATCCTATTTCTATGGGCATGCAACCTGTTAGTAAAGCCATAACAGTGGGCTGATACAGATGGCTGATAAAGCATTTTAAGTAACGTCTGTGCTTGGTTGGCGGGAGACATGGTGATGGGACCATTCCAGCACAGCAATTCACGTTGTTTTGGCGGGCGACAGTTGAGGGGACCACGTACGGACAAACTGTATCGAAAACGCCAATCAAATTCGCCGCTCTGCACTACGCCCATTTCGCCTCTGTACACTACGCCCTTGTTTTAAGGAAAAAATCACAATTCCCAAGTAAAAGTAAAATCCACAGTGCCCCGTAATCAGACGAGAGCGATGGCCGGGGTTTCGTGTGGGTCGTGCACGGTAGATACGACTCACGACAACGACACTTTTATCCTTTTTAATCCCCCGGGTAAATAACACGGGTAGGGCTTAAACGCGTTCACGGTTTGGTGAATAACTTGAAAGTGACGACGAATGCAAAGATATGAACACCATTAATAAAATGTTACATCAAATTTAACGTAACTTCATGGGAACGTTACAGAACGGACTACATTGGACAGACGATTTCTGATGAATTTTAAGTTGTCTTGGGCAATAGGCAAAGTCATTGGGCGCAGTCTTCAAGTTTGACCATCATGCCCTTTTCTTTTTGGATTTTGTTTTTGTACGGAATCCCTGAGGAACTGAGGAGGACTGGGAATATTATTTAATGCAGTGTTCATGGCAGGATTCAGTATGGATTTGATGGGGAGGGGAGTTCTGTGAATACATATGGAGGGCTGGTTGTTGTTGTTGTGATTAGCAGCAGATGGTTTTGAAATCACAGGTCTCATTGATTGCTTTCATGAAGAAGATTGAGTGGCGGGGGCTGTTAATATTGAGGAATATGCAGTATATGGCGCTGTTATCTGTCTGAAATTATATTGTGCTTGTTGTTTTTGTTGACAGTGGAGATATGGAATGCCATCGCTGGTTCGAAGTAAGAATATTGAGAGATGTGCACTTTATGGTGATGTTACTTGTCTCAGATCGTGGTTGGTGTTCAGTTGATCTGGATGTGTATGCTGGACTTTTGTTTTTGTTGATAATTCTGTATTTTGGCATCTTTTGCAGTTCAAAGTGACTGCGGTTTGTTTCGTGGTTTGTGAAGGACATGAATAGGAATGTAGGGATCCTGATAGGTTTTGAGTTGTCACTATCATTCAGTGTTTGTCGTTGTTATATCTATATGGCAAAATAATTAGTTGTTCCCACTCAGTGTCCTTACTTAGATATCTTGGTAGTATAAAAAAATGTTTTGTTCCATGATATTTGTACATCTTTAGCTAAGTGGTGAATGCATTATTTTAAATATGAAAAAATGTTTTGAGTTTTATAATAATTTGTACATTAATTTTTTTTTGGTATATTGAATATGTAATTCGTTTTGGTCTTTATAATTGTTGTACTTATTTCAATATATATCTTAAATAATAAACCAATAAAGAAAAGAAAAATTATTATTATTAAAGCATGCGTTTCATGTTTATTATTGATGGTTTTTTTAGGTAAAAACATGTTGTTAGGTCTTAAGATTTATTGTCTTGAGTCAAAGGTGTTAACATCATGTTTATAAGTTTTTTCCATCCAAAAATATATTTGTAAAATGAACTATTTTTGCATAAACTTGTACTTGGAAGGGAGGAAACCCTGTATTAACCTTGTTGACCTTGGTAGAGTTGTCTTGCTCTAGGAAGGTCTCCAAAAGAGGTTGGATTAGGGTTCCCAGAGAGGCTGCAAGGTTGAAATTGCAGAGTCGAAGTTGCAGGACAAGTTGTTGTATTGAAGCTTGCAGGTCGAAGTTGTAGTATTGAAGCTGGTTGGTGCAGAATCAAGGAAGGACTTGAAGAAGGGTTGACTTGGTACTAGGAGAAGGACTCGTTTAGAGTTTGGGTCTTTGTATCTCATTCGAAAGAGATTCTAAAAAGAGAAGAGTTTCCAGATTTTCCCCTTAGAAAGATTTTTCCTTGACTGAAAGCCTAATATTTGTGTCCTCTATTGTTGTAGTTTATGTTTTTGCTATTTATTTGATAAAAAATCTAACTAAAAAACACTAAAAAATTAATAAATTCACAAACCAATATTAAAGTTAATAAAAAATAAAATTAATAGTTACCACTATTGATTTTTTTCAACCATATAAGTGATGGATACTTTGCAAACAAAATATACATTATATTATGTTATAGAGGAAAAATACAAATATATGCATGCAAACAGTTGAGTGGAAGTATGGATGGATTTTTCAAAATCAGAGATGTCTGAGCTTCCAGTAAAACTTGGGATTTTAGTTTTCATCCTACTCAATCATTGTATATTATAAAACACCTACTAGAAACATGCAACCTATCAATAGCAATTCTGATATATCAGTAAATCAGGGGCAAAATACACTAAAAATATATATATTTTTTAAAGCTTTGATAGTATGATTTGATTTGAAGTCAAAGATATAAAAAAATAATAAATAAATAAATAAATCCCAGAAATAGTCGCCAATCCGTAATCCTTGTGACCAGCTACTAACTATCGTTACAAAACCGACGCAATGCCAAGCAAGTAATAACAAACTATTAACTCCCATAACGGTCGCTGATGATTTAGCAACCATTTACCACTGGTTCCAATAATTACGGAAACCATCTGCAGTTGATTAATTTCTTGTTGGGAGCTCCTAGAGTGGTCCATTACTCCCTCTGCAGTTCTCTGCCATGTTCTGTGGAACACTTGACACATAGCCAACAAAAGCTTGATGGAAGCTTGACCATAAATACTTTTGTTTGGTCCCCAAGCTCACTCGCTCAATCCCCTTCAGCCTTACACCATCAAATTAGAGTGAGTAGAGCTTGGAAGTGCCACGCGGGTGAGAGAAAAAGTCTGCAGTTTCTGTAAAGTTTCATAGTGTCGGCACTATGGGCAACCTTTTACAAGGATGGGACGGTGCTGCTATTGCTGGAGCTTTGTTATATATTAAGCCAAAGTTTCATCCGGAACACGCGCCAGCGATCGACGGCCAAAACATATGCAGTTTTATTTTGATTCAAATTCTTCGTTGTTTATTCACATCAATAGCAGGACTTTTCGCTGACAAATATGGCAGGCGAACAGTCTTATTCATAGCCGGAGTTTTGTATTATCTCGGTGGTTCTGGAATGGCTGTAACACGAAATATTTATGCACTCATTGCATTTCAGCAATCTGGTTGGTGAATGTGTAAGCCTATTAAAGAATAAACAGTATCAGAGTGTGAGCAAGCATCAATGGCCGGAGGTATGATTTCTTGGGTATTAAAGTTTTTTTCATTCTTTTAAGTGTTTATTCCGCATTATAGAATCGTTATTATGGCTGTCATTTGGTATCAGAGCATTTTTATCTCTGCCTTGGTGTTTATAGACATGCTCTATTTGGCTCAATGCCATATTTTGAGAATTTTCTGAATTAAGGCATTTATTTGGAAATATGTCTAATTTCTGCTCTAATTAATACATGTTATTTTGGATGAATATACTCGTTGAATGTTATGCATGAATATTATAGTTTTATTTATGCAATTTATAATTATTCTCACGTTAGTTAATTTTTATGCATAAAAGAAACAATGTCTAGTGATCCATATAATTTTTAATTGATTAGAGAATAGCCACAACATCTCTAATTAAATAATATTATATATTATGTTTGATTAGGATCACATAAAGAATATTTAGACATTAATTGTAATTAATTATACTAAATATAATAAATTTTATCCCACAAGAATTTTTATTATATTTATATAATTAATTAGGATAAAATATCAAATTATTCATAACTTACCCACAGGAATTACGAATTAATAGTTTTATCATAAAGTTCAAATCTAAGATAAAATTTATATCAAATTATAATCATAATATACCCTTTAGAATTATGAATTAAGCGAATAATTTGATAAATTCTATCATAAAGAATAATTGAATCTGCTTGAATTGAAAATTTAGTCCATAGACAATTTTTATGTCATTAGATTCAATTTTAAGCATGATTTACATTGGTAAAACATGAAATTTTATTTTTAGGCCTCAATTTTAACATAAACATGTGATCTTTAATTTTATGCAGTTGTACAACCGGCAAATTTCTCTGATATTCGTTGTGATATCCCTAAACTTAAGGGAGATAACTATAAAGTCTGGAAGGAGAGAGTTCTCCTTTATTTGGGATGGATGGACATAGACTATGCTATTAGGAAAGATGAACTACCGACACTCACTAATACCAGCACTACAGCGGACATCACGCTTTATGAACAATGGGAGCGATCTAATCGCTTAAGCATGATGTTCATTAAGACTAAAATTTTAGCTGGTATTCATGGTTCCCTTGATCAACATGAAAAGGTCCAAGACTTGCTAAAAGCCATTGATGATCAATTCGTCACTTCAGACAAGGCATTAGCAAGCACCCTAATCATGAAGTTCTCATCCCTAAGGCTCACCAGTGTGAAAGGTGTATGTGAGCACATCATGCAAATGAGGGACACTGTGGCTCAATTGAAGAAACTCGAGGTTGAAATATCAGAGTCTTTCCTGGTGCACTACATCCTGAACACCCTTCCGCACCAATACAGACCCTTCAAAATCTCACACAACACACATAAGGATAAATGGTCAATAAATGAACTCATGACCATGTGTGTTTAAGAAGAAGGGAGACCGATGATGGAACTGGGAGAAAGTGCAATGCTAGCAATGAGTGGAAAGGGCAAATCTCAAGCCAATCAGAAAGGGAAAGGTACAGTACCTCCCCAAGCTGATATCAAGAAGGATTCCAAGTGTTTCTTCTGTAAAAAGAAGGGACACATGAGGAAGGAATGCGTGCCAAATTTCAGAAATGGCTTGTGGACAAAGGTAATCCAATCTCGTTTGTTTGCTATGAATCTAATATGGTTAATGTCAATATTAACACCTGGTGGATTGATTCTGGATCAACAATTCACATTTCGAATTCCTTGCAGGATTTGCAAAACCTAAGGAAGCCAGTGGGAAGTGAGAAAAGCATCTTATCAGGAAACAAGATGGGCTCGCATGTGGAAGCTATAGGAACATGCTATTTAACTTTAATTAGTGGCTTTATTTTAGAATTAGAAAAGACCTTTTATGTTCCAAGTTTTTCTAGAAACTTGATTTCAGTTTCAAGGCTTGTACATTTTGGATATTCCTTTAACTTTTCAGAAACATCTTTCAGTTTATTTTATAAATCTGATTGTGTTGGGAATGGTATTTTGTCTAATGGTATTTACTGCATTAATTTACAAAACAATGTCACTTATGATTCAATGCATGTTCACACTGGCACTAAAAGATGTGTTATTAATGAAGATTCCTCTAAATTATGGCACCGGAGATTAGGTCATATTTCCATAGAAAGAATTAAAAGATTAACAAATGAAGGGGTACTTAATACTATGGATTTTACTGATTTTGAGACTTGTGTGGACTGCATAAAGGGAAAGCAGACCAACAAGTCAAAGAAAGGTGCCAATAGGAGTTCAGACATATTAGAGATCATACATATTGATATATGTAATCCAGACATGGACTGACATGGTCAGAGATACTTCATCTCTTTTATAGATGATTACTCACGATATATGTATCTCTACATGCTTCATAAAAAGAACGAAGCATTAGATGCCTTTAAGATCTTTAAGGCTGAAGTAGAGAAACAATGCGGCAGGCAAATTAAGATCGTGAGATCAGATAGAGGTGGAGAATATTATGGTAGATACACAGAAGATGGACAAGCACCTGGGCCATTTGCAAAATTTCTTCAAGAGCATGGGATTGTTGCCCAACACACCATGCCTGGTTCACCCGACTAGAATGGTGTAGCAGAAAGAAGAAACCGAACATTATTGGACATGGTGCGGAGTATGCTTAGCAACTCCAATATTCCTAAATCCTTGTGGACTTAAGCACTTAAGACGACAGTGCATATACTAAACCGAGTTCCAACCAAGGCTGTTCCTAAAATGCCATTTGAATTATGGAAATGTTGGAAACCGAGTTTGCGACATATGCACGTTTGGGGATTCCCGTCTGAAGTGAGAATTTATAATCCACAAGAGAAGAAGCTGGACCCAGGGACCATTAGTGGGTATTTCATTGGATACGCTGAAAGGTCTAAAGGTTACAGATTTTATTGTCCATCTCATAGCACTAGAATTGTGGAATCAAGAAATGAAAAGTTTCTTGAAAATGACTTGATCAGTGGGAGCGATCAAACCAAGAACATAGTTTCTGAGAAGGATGATTCAGAATCTCAACCTTCCACCTGAAGTGATAGATTGGTTATTGTTCACAGCACTCCTCAAGTACAAACTGGTGTTGAACAACCAATTATTGAAGTTCCACAAGTTGTTGACGACATTCCAGTAGATCAGGTAGTTCAGGAGTTGCCAAGAACTTATGAACAACGAGTTGAACCACATACTTCTCAGGAAGATGATGGTACAACATTAAGACGATCTATTAGACCAAAGAGATCAACAATTCCTGATGATTATGTTGTGTAACTGCAAGAATGTGACTACAACATTGGAGCTGAAAATGATCCCGAGTCTTTTTCACAAGCCATGAGTTGCAAAGAATCAGAATTATGGTATGATGCCATGAAGGAAGAGATGAATTCTATAAAGAGTAATGAATTCTAGGATCTTGTTGAGTTGCCTAATGGTATAAAAGCCATTAGATGTAAATGGGTATTTAAGACAAAGAAAGACTCATTAGGCAACATTGACAGATACAAGGAAGACTCGTTGCTAAGGGATTCACTCAGAAAGAAGGAATCGATTACACGAAGAATTTTTCTCCTCTATCTAAGAAAGACTCCTTGCGCATTATTTTGGCATTAGTACCCCATTTTGACTTGGAATTGCAACAAATGGATGTGAAAACGACTTTTCTCAATGGAGATCTGGAGGAAGAGGTTTACATGAAACAACTGGAAGGATTCCCCTCTAGTGATAGTGAGCAATTGGTTTGCAAGCTCAAGAAATAATTGTAGAGTTTAAAACAAGCATCTCGCCAATGGTATTTGAAATTCCATAATGTAATTTCTTCATTCGATTTTGAAGAAAACATTATGGATCAATGTATATACTTGAAATTCAGTGGGAGTAAAATCTATTTTCTTGTTTTATATGTGGATGACATTTTGCTAGCAACTAATGATAAGGGTTTGTTGCATGAGATGAAACAATTCCTCTCTAAAAATTTCGATATGAAGGATATGGGTGAGTATCTTATGTCATTGGAATTAAGATCCATAGAGATAGATTTCGAGGCATCTTGGGTCTGTCTCAGGAAACCTATATTAATAAAATTTTAGAGAGATTTTGGATGAAGGATTGTTCACCAAGTGTAGCTCCCATTGTGAAGGGTGATAGGTTCAATTTAAACCAATGAACGAAGAACGACTTTGAAAGGGAACAAATGAAGAACATTCCATATGCTTCTGCTGTCGGAAGCCTAATGTATGCTCAGGTCTACACAAGACCTGACATTGCATTTTTTGTGGGAATGTTGGGACGATATCAGAGTGATCCAGGTTTAGACCACTGGAGAGCTGCAAAGAAAGTAATGAGGAACCTAAGGAACTAAAAACTACATGCTTATTTGGAAGTAATTGGCTACTCAGATTTTGACTTTGCTGGATGTGTTGATTCACGCAAATCAACATCAGGATACATTTTTATGATGGCCGGTGGAGCTGTATCATGGAGGAGTGCCAAGCAGACCTTGATTGCCACTTCCACTATGGAAGCTGATTTCGTCTCCTGTTTTGAGGCTACTTTACATGGTGTATGGCTTAAGGCTAAGCCATTGAGAATGTATTGCGACAATTCAGTTGCTGTTTTTATGGCTAAAAACAACAAAAGTGGGAGTCGAAATAAACACATCGACATTAAATATTTAGCTATAAGGGAACGTGTTAAAGAGAAGAAAGTGGTCATTGAGCACATTAGCATTGAGTTGATGATCGTTGATCCTTTGACTAAGGGCATGCCACCGTTGAAATTCAAGGATCATGTAATGAATATGGGACTTGGTTCCATTATGTAGTTTCTCATTGTATGGACAATGTTATTTTAATGAAATTCTTAATTATTGTGATGTTTTCCTCATATTTATGTGCACCTTAATTTGATTTGAGAAAATTCATCTATAGGACCAAGAATAAAACATAAGGTTTATTCATTAAGAAATTGTTGCCACATAAATTATAATAGAAATAAATACATAGTAATACATGGAAGATAATACTCATCATTAGAGGACTTATCGCCATGATTCATGTATCTATTACTTAATACAGATTATCAATGGGTTTTAAGATGAGACATTAAGATTGGAAGTATGGACCAAGTGGGAGAATGTTAACTCCCATAACAACCGTTGATGATTTAGCAACCATCTTCCACCGATTCCAATAATTATGGAAACCATCTGCAGTTGATCAATTTCTTGTTGGGAGCTCCCAGAGTGGTCCATTACTCCCTCTGCAGTTCTCTACCATGTTCTATGGAACACTTGACACATAGCCAACAAAAGCTTGATGGAAGCTTGGCTATAAATACTTCTGTTTGGTCCCCAAGCTCACTCACTCAATCCCCTTCAGCCTTACACCACAGAGCTTGGAAGTTCCATGCGGGTGAGAGAAAAAGTCTACAGTTTTTGTAAAGTTTCACAGCGTCGGCACTGTGGGCAACCTTTTACAAGGATGGGACGATGTTGCTATTGTTGGAGCTTTGTTATATATTAAGCCAAAGTTTCATCTGGAACACGTGCCAGCGATCGAGGGCCAAAACATATGCAGTTTTATTTTGATTCAAATTCTTCGTAGTTTATTCACATCAATAGCAGGACTTTTGGCTGACAAATATGGCAGGTGAATAGTATTATTCATAGCCGGAGTTCTGTATTATCTGGTGGTTTTGGAATGGCTATAACACCAAATATTTATGCACTCATTGCATTTCGACAATCTGGTTGGTGAATGTGTAAACCTGTTAAAGAATAAACAGTATCAGAGTGTGAGCAAGCATCAATGGTTGGAGGTATGATTTCTTGGTATTAAAGTTTTTTTATTATTTTAAGTTTTTATTCTGCATTATAGAATCGTTATTATGGCTGTCACAAACCACCATACCCAAACTTTGAATCATATCCATCTTGCAGCCATAACAAAGGCAACTACCTTGCCCTTTCTCAGAAAGACTGTTTGCGACTTACGTCCCTGGACTCCACTGGTGCAAGTTTTTAAATGCTAATTCTATAGGTGGTTTTTTTAAGGTTTAAAATTTGGTTAAGGCTTCCTTTAAGTTTTGTTAAGGATATGACTAAGATTTTTAGAAGCTCCCCTTTCTGTCTCAGTGGCTGGCTGAGCAATTAAAAAAGGAAATAATGAATTTATAAAGAAGAAACCAACACTCTCATATCACTTATTAATTTCAAAGCTTATATGCAAAGGAGGCCACTTTTGGGAAAAAAAATTTCATCTTTTTCAACTTTGTCAGTGGAAACAGAGCATCGGTATATGATTGCCCTCTGCACCCAAGAGACCACATGAATCGAAGGATGTGGGCACCAATATTGTAGCACAGATTTGCGATAGGCTCTCCTTAGAAGAAAGCTTTTGGAAGTTGCTGCCAAGAATCAAACCAAAATTTGGCCACACCTCCATTACGAATTTCCCAAAAATAATTATTTTGAATGATGTCTTTACTGTTGTCAGCTAAATTCCATATAGAAGAGCCTAGCTTGAGGTTGTGTGTGCACAACTTGGAGTCTATGTTGAGTTCTCGACTGTATTTGCTATCCCATATCAATTTCCAAAGATCTTGTTGACCCCTCGAATCCAAAGCCACCAGATTTTTTCCCCTAAATCTGTTAAGCACCTTTGGATGTCCGAGTCAGTCCTTGTCTTGATTGGGGAAGACAGAGCAAACTCCAAACCACAATCGCCCATTTACATTCTCGGGCTACCCCTTCCCCATAGGCATTGAACATTGGATGCCTTTCGGTGCAACTAGGACCAAAATTCTGTAAATTGGGTGCAATTGAAGCATCGATTTGAGGATAACTAATCTTACTAAAAAATTTAAGGCTCTGAAAGTCCAATTGTTTAGTTTGGAGAAATTATATATAAAAGATTTATGCACTCAATAGTTTTCAAGGAATTCTCTAAAGGGGCAGATAAATGATGAGGAGAGATGTTTGGGAGAAACTCAAGAGATGGGCTTGAATGTTAGGATGGGTATTGAAAAAGAAGACTTGGGGTTGATTTTAGTATCAAAGGCTAGCATGAAGTCATTCAAAATTAGCTTAAAGGCCAAGGCTTTTTTCTCCCACGTGTCATTTTCTTTCTATAGAGGGGTCAGAGAACTGCATACTCATTGGTCTAGACCTGCAATGCTCATTGTTTCTCTACACCAAGAAAACTTCTCAATGTTCACAGAGTTTTTCAATGCATCTACAACATTCTTCAAACTGTTGACCTTTACCAGCGAAACATTTTTGTCTTCAACCATATCTCTGACAAAGTGATACTAAACATCAATGTGTTTTGTCCTCAAATGAGAAGTAGGGTTCTTTGCCAAGAAAATTGCACTTTGGTTGTCACAATGTGTTCTTATAGCTGGTTGTAACAACCCATACTTGAACTAATCTATGCAACCAAATTGCTTCCTTGCTTGCATGAGTAGTTGTCATGTATTAAAGGTCTGTAAAAGCTTTGTATTCAACCATATGGCTACCATGTATTCAACGTTCTTTGGAAAAGATTTGTTCAATAATATAGACTTAATTCTCTCTTTCAAAAGTGTTTATTTAATAACACATTGTTATATATATATATATATATATATAGCTTTATGCTTGAGAGCAAAAGCTTAATGAAGAAAAAATAATCTTAGATTATACTATATTAGATCAATGAAATAAAATTTCATATTTTTTAAATAAATTAAAAATATATAGATATACATTTTAAAATATTAAAACATTTATCAATGTTACAACATTATAATGTCATGGTTTGATTTAGAATATATGATTTTTTTCCTTTTTTATAATAAATTATTATTAGCATTTTTATATTATATGAAAAATGATTAAAATATAATTTAATAATTGAAATAAAACATTATTTTTATTTTTATTTCGTGTATCACGTGTTTGTGGTAACTATGGATAGGCATCATAGTCATGTAATTAGGATGACATGCAAGCTATCATGTGCTAGATCATATCCATTAGATGCATTTATCTTGTTGAGAAAATAAATGGAAGGGTTGTGTTTGGGGGAACATTACTTAAATGATGTAGCTAATACCAACAATGATCAGCAAGGAAACGCGCACCATAAAAGTCACTCGAGTGTGGTTCTTCATACTGATTTGACATCTTGAGTTCCATGGTAGCCAAGAATTAAAGACACCCTCCTATTTGGAAAGATCATTTCCTTGATCACTCTACATCTAAAGGTTGGTTTTTCATTGGCCAATGAGATAATACGGTTTTGATTACAACCCTTGTAAATATGTGTAGTAATTTTGAATAATAAACACTTATTCATAGAGATTATCCTGATTATACACTACTGCGGAATACATGCATAATACATAAGCTCCTCTAAGTTGATCATCAATTTAGCAGCATTAAAAACAATGAAACATCAATCGCATGCACACATTAACACAATATGTAACCCAGGGAAAGCTTACAGCTGAAAACCCCACACTATCTGTATATTAATGATTGAGAACATGTAACATTACATAGTACAATACTCCTCTCAAGTATCTCAGTACTATCTCCACCTGTTACACACAATACAGCTCGGATCTGATCTCCAAATCTCCTCCGCTGCTTGCCTGCCTCCGCTGCACAACCCTACAAGAGAATGAATGATGAATGGCTGATCCAAACTCCTATTTACCTTGTGAAAATCACTCACACTGGAAATCACGTGAGCACAGGCTATATTACTGGGCATTCTCATGGGCATACTCAATACATTGCTTGTGCAAAGTCTCATGCACAACTATAGTCACAACTGATAGCAATCTCAACCTCTAACACCTGTCTCCACTGAACTGTACATGCACTGAGTTAACTGATGTATTCTTCAGTTGCATTATGAGTTAATAATTAGTGAATTAATTAATAACTAATTCACACAACTCATCACTTAGTCTATTGGCTAGTTAGACTAAATACAACTAGTTCAACTGAGTCAAACTGAACACAACTCCATTAACTGCTCATCTAACTCCACAGAACTCACATGCATGAGTTCTAACTGAAGTCCTCCATGCAATAGCTCAACTAACACATAAGAAAAGCGTATTTCCTTCTGTCAGCTGCATGTGCCACATTTGTAGCTCAAACTGAAGTGCTCCAAGAGGATGAGATAAAGTTTATAGTCTAAATATTATTATGAGACAATAATATTTGACTTTTCTATTTTTGACTAGAAGTCTAAAAATAGACTCTGATCACTCCTGTTGTGATCCAAAAATAGAAGTCCACTATTTTTCCCAACATGACCAATCATCCATAAACAACATCCTGCAACTCATAGACCATGATCCATATGTCTAAAAATAGACATAGTCTAAAAATAGACTTTGCGCCAAAACTTTGCATGCGGGACCACTTAGTGAAGGTGACTCCTTTCCACTAAGCTCCATCATCTTGTTGCATTCTCAACAAGCATTTCTTGTTGCACACTTTTCAACAATATGGTCCCTAGGCATCATGGCTAGGGAAGACCATTGCTCACTATCAACAACGTAAAGGACTACGAATGACACTAAGGTTGTGGTTGTCGCTTTTAAGAATTTGACCCCATTTACCATCTAGGACTTTATCCAAACCTTAGAACAAGATGTTGAGGTTGAGAGCTTATATTGAGGATGGAACAATTGACCCAATGACAAATGATTTCATTTTAGACATCGTCTCCAACTGCACAAGAGATACCAAATTCTTCATATTAGTAAAATTGTATTGGCACACCAACCTTTGTCATGTAGGATCTAGTCGTGAAAGATATTGATCATCAAGAAATTTGACAGTGATTATATACTTTCGAGAGACAAAACCAATCCCTATTCACTCTTTGCTCTTGGCTTGTTTGCAAAAATGGAGGAATCCTTCAACCAACATCGATAAGAACTTTAAAATATACCCCTCCCATGATCCATTCTTGTTGATGGGTGTGCTTCAAGTTCTTCAAGTCATGGCTGAATTTATTATTGTTGTCTGCAACCTTACTTTTCCATATTGATTCTATTTTTCATATAGGTGGACTAGTGTAATTTGTTGTTATGATCAAAACTAGCAACTCAAATGTTTAGTATGGCTTGGTTTCCCTCTAAGCAAGTTACGTCACTCTTTTAACTTTCATGTGGACTCTTTGGACACAACAATTTTCTGAGCTTATATTTGCCATTTCAACTAATTTAATTTCCTTCAAACAAACTAGCTTTGAATTTTTTTTTATTTATCTTGTATCCATATATATTATGTTCTATAATCTAATAAAGTAAAAACACTTAATAGTAGTAATAATAATAATATTTTTATCAATTAAATTATAAAAATCAATAACTAAATAAAATCTAAATTACATAATCTAATATCAAATTATCATTATACCTCTTAATCTTTATATACAAAACCTTCCGTTACATTTTAAAATTAAAAAAACTAAATGATATTATTAATTCTAACCACTAAAACTTCAGCTTTAACCAATTTTATTATAACAATAATAATAAAAAATATTTAAATTTAATAAATACAAATTTAATTTAATAGAATCAGAATAATCATTATTTAAAATAATAATAATAATAATAATTCCATATTACACTCGCCAAAATGCATATAAATATAAAAATAGTACAAGTCCCACATTCCTCTCCATGTGTGTTGTACATGTATCAAGTGGTGCATTCAGTACTAGAATGCAATTATGCATGGGTGCATTCATTACCAACATACATGTATTGTGTTGTACATGAATGGAGTGCCTTTCTTAGTTATCATGTAGAGTAGTTGAGTGTAGGGTAGTCCAAGATATGAAAGTGAAAATCTACTCTCTCTTTTTTTTTAATTTAATTTTATTTAAATATTTAAATTATAATTCCGCTTCTATTGAACCAGGACGGGCAAATTGTTCGTTATAAAATCAGTGTTTCAAATTTAAAATTTCTACCATATAAAAAACGTACTTCATTATTTCAGAAACAAGCTTTTTATATCTTTTACCTATGGTTGATAATTAAATAATAAATTCTATTAAAAACGATAGACATACTTGTTTATTTCACCAGCAAGCTTTTTGTATCTTTTACCTATTGTTGATAAGTAAATAATAAATTCGATTAGAAACGACAGGTAATAATTGCTTCAGCATTGAAGGGACTTTTTTCCTACAAAATTACCTCATTGGATATGAAAGATGGCATGAAATCAGCTCTGTATTTTTGAAGTTCGTCATTTGGAAGAGACCTTTTATATACTTGTTGTAATGATACTTTAGTTTATATATGAGGTTCTGGAAATACATTTTTAAGTAGTTTGTTTCTTTTTTCCTTTGTTTCTTTCCTTTTTTTTAATAAGTTAAAGTGATTTTTTATTAATTATATAAAAATAATTAAAAAATAGTTTTGAGTATATTTATTATATATAATTTTGATAATGTTTAATTATTTATTTTAATTTTGTATAACTTTTTAATAAAATGGATATGTTTGGTGTATTAGTTATATATATATTATTTTAATTTTATTGTGTATATCTATTTTTATTTCATTTTGTCTTAATTGAATTTCTAAATTTTTAATTCTCTATATTTACATCTTTGCATTCATATTGGCATATTGAGATACATCATAATATCCAAAATTGTGTTATAATTTACATCCTTGTACCTTGAATTTCATAAAGTGGTGTATTTTTGCATCTCAATTTGCATCCCAACCAAAGCCAACATGTCACATTGCATCTCCTTTTATGTCTGAACTAATCATAGATTCTCAATTTGCATCTATTTGGGATTTTATTTGAAAACGCTCAAACGTGTTGTGCATCTTATTTTTATTGCCATGCATTCTCTATCTGGTAATTGAACTTGTGGCCTATTACTTATTAAAATGGTGACTTACATTTAACCTAATATTACAATTGGTAAGTAATACAATAATTGCATTTCTCTTATGACATAAATTAAATAGTTGTATGATACATCAACTTCCTAGGGCCTTAACTTATCACATTAACTTTAATTAAGGTACACAAAAACCCATAGAAAAAATCTTCACGAGTCTTGGCGGAAAATGACAAATTTAAATGGAATACTCATGGATCCTAGGCATAGCCTCTAACAACCAAGTTGAAATGTATGCTCTCTTTCAAGGCATCACTTAGGCACAATCCAAGTGCCAATCATATCTCTAATTATAATAGGTGACTCTAACAACTCCATTTCTCATCTAGCTTTCAAAACCTTCCCTTTGGAATCCACTCTCCATCATCTATTAATATGAATTATGAGATCACTCACTTGGACTTTTCCTATCCAAGTTAAATATGTCTCAGGAGATCTTCATAGGGTAGCAGATAAGTTGGCAAATCAAGCTTTAACACTCCTTCCTCGAACTTTGAGGGTTAATAGAACCTTGTAGGAAGTAATGCAACCATAAAAAATTGATGATGAATACTATATTGAATAAGCATATTAAGAGGCATTATACATGTTGACAACATGTCATTCCAATGATACAATCATTGTGTGAGAAGGTAATTAAGATTTGTCAAAGTCAAAAGGGGGGTATCGTTATAGCCACATTTTTGTTGTTGGAATCAAGGGAGAGAATCACTTACTCATTTGGAGGGAAGACATGGCCTTTCATAGGATCTCTTTCATGCAAGCAGAGGGTGAGAGACATGAAAGGAATGCTCTTCAATGCTAACTCTGTGTGTGAGTAGATGTTTTTCACCCTCTAAACCCTAGTCCAAGCTTGGGTTATAGATAATGGGGAGGTAGTTTATTAGTTCTAACATTTCTTTAGTGCTCCAACAAAATTGTCAGGAAGTGATTTGAGTATAGAATGGGATCAATCTTCGCTATACGGGGCTTGTGGTTGTTTTCACCTATAAATAGGGGATTATTGGGAAATTGATAATGGCACAAGGTATGATTCTCAGTTTCCTGGTCAATAATGATCAACCATTTTATTTCACTATGATGGAGGAAAAAGGGGGTAAAAGGTGAGGAGTAGACAAAGTTAAGAGGGATTTTGACGATGGTGTTATAGCAATGATGAGTCAGAAAATGGATCACCCATTGAATCAAGTGGAAACAATAATAAATATCCTCTCTTCATGGTGTCGATATATGCATAATATGAATGTATACATGTAGTGCCTCATGTCTCAAGTACAACAACTTCATGCATTGCAACAAGGACATACTCAAGGCAGTGAGCACACAATTTCTTTAGCAGATTTGGCCCAATTTTCCCCAACTAGATTGATTGAACTCAACTAGGTAGCATTTGATGGAAATTTGATCATTTTAGACGATTAGAATTTAATACTAGGTTAATTTTGATGCCAACCAAATGTTGTATTAGCAACATTTTTTATAAATTGTATCTTTGTGGCTTCTTTTGGAGTCTAACATTAGGATTGAGGCGCATCCAGCCTGGTTGAAATAATATAGTTTTAAAACCATATTCAATATTTTGTCTCAGGAAACTACAAATATATCTCTTCTAGGTTTCATCACTTTTTTGCTAAAATGATCTACTCTATTACTATTAAAAGAAAAAGGAAAAGTCCTTCGTGAGATCTACAACTTCATGAAATTACTTTGCCCATGAATTGGAGAAATCCCACATACGAATATGTGTCAAACATAAGTGACCATGTAAGTGATGTACATAAATGGCACAAATAAGTGATTCACCATACACTACAAGTATAAGTGACCCACTCACACACCATAATTGATTCTCTCAACAAGCACACTATAACTAGTGATGCTTGATGCTTGCACCATAATTGAAGCATATATGTGTTGCACCATATATGACATACTTAAGTGATGCCCCCATAAGCATGAAACATAAGAAATGTACTAAAGCAACATACATAATTGACACATCATAAATGATGGACTCAAGAAATATATATATGTGGCAATGTTGAATTTTAAGAGACATGCATAAGTAACTAGCAACACATAAAAAAAATGTACTTTAAGTGACACATAAGAGATCCACTTATTAATACACAAATGATGCACAATTAAAAGATGCACATCAGTGACACACTTATTAAGCAATGCATATAAATGATGATGTACTATATTAAATGAGACGCATTACTTAATGTATCATAATTATGTGACTCACTTAAACAGTGCACCTGAGCAATGTATATAAGTAATGACAGGTTATATTAAGCAAGACACATTTGATTTTGGAATTTTGTTAATCTGGGTCTTTCAACTAAGGAAAACTATATTTATTCTAGTCTTGGTATATAAAGCGTATAAATCCGAGGAAGGTCCATTTATGTATGACAAATTGCCAAATGCATATTCCCAGGAAGCGAAGACTGATCCCCAAAAAATAAAATATATTAATTTTAATGGCTCTAGATAAAAGTTGATAAAAAAAAATCATAAAGTATTTAGGAAAGCCATGACAGTAAATATTTAACGCATAAAGTAGTTAGTAAAGCCATAGCAGAGGCGGATACAGATGGGGAAGCATTTTTAAGTAACATCTGTGCTTGTTTGGCGGGTGGTCCCATCACATCACATCACAGCAAGCGACGTTATTTTGGCGGCAGACAGGGGACCACCTTCGGACCGTCCCATCACACCAATCCACGTTATTTTGGCGGGAGAGAGGGGATCATTTCGCGACGGCGTTGTCTGATTATTTAAAATTTTGCAGCGTTTATTGAAATTTGGTTAATAAATTTTTATTTAAAATTTATTATATAAATAGTTGGATTTTTTATTTAAAATTTATTTTAAATGTATAAATAATTCAGTAATTTATACTTGAATTATTTAAAATGATTGAAAAAACAATCTTGTCATGCAATAATTTATTCCCCAGAATTTTAGTTTTCACTTTTGTAAAATTATATGGGGAGTCTCATTTGTATGTTTGTAAATGGAATTTTGTTTATGAAATTTGAAAGGGGATTTTAAAATTTTTATGATATTTAAAATTATTAATTTTTTTAAAAATATCAAAATATGAAAGCAAAATTAATAATAAAAAAAATATTGAATTTTTTAATATTAAATCATTTATTTTAGTCATTTGTTTTAAAAATTATGGAAATTTAGGCAAAATTTTGATAAGATCTCGCAGGGATTTTTGTAAATTCAGGGTACAGTTGTCAAACTTCAAGATTTTGGGTGACCAGAGGTTTTTTATGGCGTTGAATCTATTTTGACCATCAAAAACATGATTCAAACACTGCTAATGCAAATTTTTCTTGAATTTTTATGGTCAGATTCTGATCACTTTCACAGAATGAGCAATTCCTCAGCCTGAGTAGACTACACCATTTTAAATTGATTTATATATTAAAAAAAATAATTTAAATTGTATAGGACAGTTCAATTGATGATTGAAGTAATGTGAAATTTGCGAAAACTGAAAAATCCAAGATTAAATCTCCTTAATCTGATTTTGTTTATAGAGAAAAAGACAAAACTCTAAAAGCTAAAAATTTACTAATAATTAACTCTCAGAGAAATGACTAACTTTATAATTTATATTAATAAAATACGGTAAAACTCTCTCGAGAACAAAATTACATTATAAATGACTGCACGTAACAATCTGTGTGGCCACATTGTAATGTCGAAAACGCCCAACAAATTCGCCTCTTACATTACGCCCTTACTTTTACAACTCCCAATGTAAAAGTAAAATCCACAGTTCCCATAATCAGACGAAAGGATAGAAGTGTCGTTGTCGTGAGTCGTATCTACCATATGCACGAGTGCACAACCCATAGGAATTTTTTGTAAATCTAGATTATAATTCTTAAATTTTAAGATTTTAAGTCTTCCAAACAATTTTGATAGTGTTGAATTTATTAATACTAACGATCCTTAAACAATTTTGATAGTGTTGAATTTATTAATACTAACGATTCGAACACTATTACTGAGGAATTTTTTGAATTATTAATCAGATTCCGGTCACTTTGGACTGTTCTAGCAATTCCAGACTGAAAATTCAATTTTATGCAGTGTTCAGGCCAGGACTCAGTATGGATTTGAGGGGGAGAGGAGTTCTGTGAATACATATGGAGTGCTAGAGGGTTGGTTGTTGTTGTTGGGCAGCGGCTAACCAGCTTGTCATAGGGCGTTAAATGCCCGGAGAGATGCACGTTGGATAGTTCGCTAACACGCAAATTTCCCATTTTTATTTAGTATCCAGTTTCCGAATTTACGTGTTAGCCGGCTGTCCAACCGACATCTCCCCGGACATTTAATGCCCTATCACAGACTGGTTAGCCGCTGCCGTTGTTGTTGTGATTGCCGCTGCCATTGTTGTTGTGATTAGCAACAGATGGTTTTGAAAGAACATGTCTCATTTATTGCTTTCATGAAGAAGATTAGGTGGTGGGTGCTGTTAATATTGAGGAGTGTGCACTGTATGGCGCTGTTAGCTGTCTGAAATTCGAGTGGATATATTGTGGTTGACAGTTGTGTGTTGTGGAATGGTGTGTAGTTGGAAGTAAGAATATTGAGAGATGTGCACTTTATGGTGATGTTACTTGTCTCAGATCCTGGTTGTTGTTCAGTTGATTTGGATGTATATACAGTGAATATGCTGGATTCTTGTTTTTGTTAGTAATTCTGTATTTTGGCATATTTTCCAGTTCAAAGTGATTGCGGTCTGTTTCGTTATTTGCGAAGGATATGAATAAGAACGTAGGGATCCTGATAGGTTTTGAGTTGTCACAATCAGGCAAAATAATTAATTGTTCCCACTCAGTATCCTTACTTATGAGATATCATGGCAGTATAAAAAAATGTTTTTTGTTTCATAATATTTGTAGTACATCCTTACAGAAGTAGTAGTGGATGCATAACACCAAATATAAAAAAACATGTTATGAGTTTTGTAATAATTTGTACATCGTTGCCTAAGTAGTGGATACTTTGCCAAACATAATACACATTATATAATAGGTTAAAGAGGAAAAATACAGATATATGCATGCAAACTGCTGAGTGGACTGATGGTTGGATTTTACAGAAACCCTTTAAACAGCTGCCTTGTCCCTTCTCAGAATGATTATTTGAAAGATTATTAAAACCCCGAGGAGAGAGACAACACAGGCAGAGAGAAAATATTTTGAGTGGAGTGTAAATATAAAAATATTTATTTTGAAAGATGATATCAAAAAGAAAATTACACAATTTTTTTAATAAGTGGCCTATTGGTTACATAATATTTTTTTAATAAATATTTAATTTCATAAATTATAAATATTTAATTTTATAGGTTATATTTTAATAGAGAAAAGATTGGTATGATAAAATTTTATATATTAAATATTATTTGAGAGAATTATATAATTTGAGAGATGGAAGTATTTTTATAGAAATATTTATATTAATTTTAAATAAATTATTATTTAGTGGAGAAGTATTTATCTTAATATAAGATAATAAAAGTATATGATGTTTTTATTAATCAAGTGTTCCACATTTAGTATATCTGGAAGGGATAAGTGTAGATGATGTTTAACATAGGCTGTTGCCTAGATAATTTAAGAGTTTGTGGGTTTATGGAATTATAATTATAATGAGGTTAGAAGACATGTTGTAGATTGTTGCTTAGTAATTTAATTGGGGGTTCAAGGAGGTGGTATCCAACAACTTCAAAATTTGGCTTAGGAACTACACCTTTACTACGGTTAAAGGCAACCTAATGGAATCCTACTTAGTGCAAGAATTACTTATCTAAAGATTGGTTTAGTTAATGTTGTTTATTGCACTGTAAGCCTTAAGAGAGATTATTAAATTATAAGGGTTATAAAATATAATAAAGTCATAATTTATTGTAACTAGTATAATGATAATTAGGTGTTATAAAATTAATAAGATTGTATTGGTAATTTAATTACCTAACCATTAACATAAAAAGGGGATCAACCCCACTATATTAAATGAATTTATTATAATAAAAACATATCTTTGGTACGGGTCCACTTCTATGGTGTTTCCAAGCTCTTTTAGGTGTTTGAAAAAATAACATTAATAAAAAAGTGGAATATATATTGGAAATTTAAGTTCAAAGTGCTTATTCAATTTTTCGTTTTATTTTCATTTTTGTTAGCCCTGACTTGTTTGTATATCAAAAATTCTAATCAATATTATTATTTATAATAATAACATTTTTTAGATGAGTATCTAAAACAACTTTCACATACCTAATTTCAATGTTTTTAGACTATAATTGTTCTGTGACTTTGTTGTTTTGGATAGAATGTTTACTCCTTATATTACATTTTTGCTCATTGGATTTAGTGTATTTCACAGGCCCTTGTCATTCTTGCACAATAAACAAAAGCCACATAGTGGCAATGTACAAAAATGCAAGAGCAGTGACATTGCCACCACATGGATTTTGTTATAATAATCTTTTAAATTGAAATATATAAGATTGGGTCTAATGGTTAAGGATAGATCTATATAGATATATGTTTTTTTAAAGAGATCATAGGTTAAAATTCAAGGGTAGAGTAGGTACACCTTCATATACTTTAGTAGTCAAATAACTACTTGGAGGTGGGTCATTGTCCCACAAATAAGGGGTTCTCAGACACCAATTTGGTGTCTAGCTTCGTTGTGACCTTAAAAATAGATTATTACTTGTGTAACCATATAAATTAAATGGCACATAAACTCCAATAGGCATCAATCCGTGATAAGCATCAAAACACTTACTTCATGATACATAAAATGGTTGCTTCTTTGGCTAAGAGGCATGGTATTGTCTTCTTCATTTTAAGCTGAGATTTTAGGGTTCTTGTTTGGTTGCTTCATTCTTAGGAAAATTCCAGCAAAAATGCCCATATTCATGACAATGCCTACATTTGAAGGTCAATTGTTCATAATCAACTTGCTAGAAAAAATCCAATTTCCAAATGTTAAGTAGATAGCTTTAGGCAACTCTTTTTCCAAGTTGGCCTTGACATGAAACTAAGTAGATATGAACAAAAGAACTTATAAAGAATTTCTAGTGTATTTTCCTAGAGCATTCTCAATGGATCTCAACATAATTTCATTCCAACGGTGCAAAGGAAGTTGAGGAAGGCTTACCCAAATAGAAATAATGAAGGGGATATCATTTTCCTGGGTAAAATCTGGGGATCATTGATTCAGGTATATGGCTTTTGACCCATAGAAGTAGGGTCTATTTCAAAAGATGAGATAGATAAAGATCATCTTTGGTTTCAAAAGGAAAGCATAAAAACCTCGATTATAGGAAAAATAAGACATTTTTCCCTTGAACCAGATACTCTTAGCTATTTTGAATCTAGATCAACATAGCATGAGAAGATGGTCATAATCCAATGAACCACTCAATAAGACCTTTGTTGGCTTGATTCATGGCCATGTGATAAAAAATAGGTAGCAATAATACTTCAGGAACCACATATGATTTCTTAACAAATTAAGACTTATTTACCTAGATTGGAGACAAAAATATTGAAAACCTTGTGCATTTGAGAATTAAAGAGAGTTACCACCCTTTCAAAAATCTTAACCCTAAAAAAATTAAAACTATAAATATAATTATAAATTTTATGGAAAAACTAATTATCTAAATAAAATATTAAAAAAATATAACAACAAATTATTTAAATATTTAATATTTTACATAATTACAATTTAAAATAATAACAAATTATTTAAATATTTAATAGTTTACATATTTACAATTTAAAATACTATATATTGTAAATATTAAAATACTATATATCCTTTATATAGCTAATTATTATTTAAAAAATATTAAATTAATATAAAATATAAATTAATTCTTATTTATTATTAAAATTATATTTGTAATCCTTATATGAATCCAGTTTGAAAACTTTCATGAATTTTACTAAATCCCTTTTCACCACGAAAAACAGTGTTACCAAAAACTTTATAAATTAATTCTTATTTATTATTAAAATTATATTTGTAATCCTTATATGAATCCAGTTTGAAAACTTTCATGAATTTTCCTAAATCCCTTTTCACCACGAAAAACAGTGTTACCAAAAACTTTTCATATCACTTTGTCTTTAATAAATACAATACAAGTCTTATTTAAATAAAATGTTAAAATAATATAATAACAAATTATTTAAATATCTAATACTTAGTATTAAAATAATGTATATTATTTTATATAATTAATTTTATAGCTTGACATGTAATTATTAATAAATATCTGAAGTTTACAACTTGTCTTTTTTTGGTAAATCAAGTCATAATCTGGGAATTTGAATGTTAGATCTCTTAATTTTTCAGATTTCACATTACTTCAATCACCAATTAAACTACTCCTTAAAATTTTATATAATTAATTCTTATTTGAAAAATATTAAATCAATATTTACTATAAAAAAAACTTATTATATATATATATAAAACTTGGATAAATTTTATTGCAATCTCTTTAATAAATACAATAAAATTCCCACATCTTTTCTCTTTTTATCTTTAATAAATATAGTACAAGTCCTACATCCTTCTCCCTATGTTTTATATATTTTTTTGTTGTACATGTATGAGGTGGTGCATTCATTTTAGCGTGCAGGGTACTCTAAGATATGAGAGGGTACATTATAGTCTTTTTGGGTGATGCTTTCTTTCCTTCCCAAGAGAATTTTTAATATATTTTGTGTGTTGTTTATAAGTATATAATAATAAAAGTCAATTGGTAGTATGTGATTACTTAGTTGTATAGATGAATTATATGTACATAGTTTTATTTAATTTATTACATGACTAAATTGTTTGAAAAAATAAAAAAACTTTATTGTAAATTTATATATTTAAAATTTCAATTATATTTTTATATTAAAAAAAATTGAAATATATATATATATATATATATAGAGAGAGAGAGAGCTAGAAAGTATAAATTTGAAACCTATTTCAAAATATTTAATAGTTAAATCATACCCTGATGATGAGGGTAGGTCTTTTGTTACAACTTATATAGAGAGAAAGCAACACCATCACAAATGTCACAACAATAAGAACAAGGAGAACAAAGAAGAATTAACATAAAAAAGGTTTATGTCAATATTGATTTCCAAATATGATTGGAGTTTATGCTTAATAGACATGATATGTGACATATTTAATTGGAAGTGACCTTACCATAGCTATTATAGCCTTACATGTACTTTAAACCTGCATATGTTCCTAATGAATTTTTGAATAATGTGTGGTAAATGATCATAAATTAATTGTTTTTTCTTTCTTCTATATTTTGTGCTGTGAGATTATCTTACTTTTCATGTGCTTACATATGAATAACAAAGTGTTAAAAACATTAATATCCTTGCATCATATCATTTAGTAATGTTAAACCTTTCAATAAAGATAATATAATATAATTCATTCAATTTTTTTTATGAAAAACCATACCTGTTTTAAAATGTGAATACATTTTATTAATTCTTAAAATATTAACCTTAAAATATCTAAATATATTTTTATAAAAATATACTATTTTTAAAATATTATATAACTTTTAAAAAAATTATATAATTTTAAAAGTAAAATAATTTATCTTATATAACTAATCTACCTATAACCCATAACTAGTTCTCCCTACTTTTTTATATATACAGTGAATATGCTGGATTTTTGTTTTTATTGGTAATTCTGTATTTTGGCATCGTCTAGACTTCAAAGTGATTGTGGGTTGTTTCCCTACTTTTTATATATACAGTGAATATGCTGGATTTTTGTTTTTGTTGGTAATTCTGTATCTTGGCATCGTCTCCACTTCAAAGTGATTGTGGGTTGTTTTGGTTGTTTGTGAAGGATATTAATAGGAATGTAGGGATCTTGATAGGCATTGAGTTGTCACTTTCATTCAGTTTGTCCTTTTTATATCTATAGGTAAAAATAATTAATTGTTCTCACTCAGTATCATACTTACGAGATATCATGGCAGTATAAAAAAGTGTTTTGTTTCATCATGTTTGTACACCCTTACAGAAGTAGTAGTGGATGCATAATAATTTGTACATCCATGCCTAAGTGGTGGATACTTTGCCAAACAGAATACACATTATATTATGTTATAGAGGAAAAATACAGATATATGCATGCAAACTACTGAGTGGACTTATGGATGGATATTTCAGAAACAGAAATGTCTCAGCGTTCGCAAAGCTTGGGATATTGGTTTCATCATGCTCAATCATTATACATTATAAAACACCTCATGGATTCATGCAATGTATCAGTAGCGATTCTGATATATCCGTAGGTTTATATGGAGTAAATCAGGGGTCTTGGTGCTGGTGGTTAACGTCCACTGAGACCAAATTGATCAAATTGATCTATCTGACCTATACTTTTCTCAGTTTCTAATTGTCTGGCTCCATTGTCTTTCTTGACTAGATTAGTGCTATAACTTTCCAAATAAATCAAACTCTGTGAACATGATTCATCATGAATAAAAACATCAACTCAAATATAAAAGACACCCAAAAAGACAAAAACAAATACAGTATTGGAAAACTACCTCGTCCCTTCTCACAATGATTATTTGCTACTTCCTCGGCTCCACTGGTGCGACTTTTTTTCTACTAAATCTATAGGTGCTGTTTTTAAAGTGGAAAATTGGGTTTAAGGCTTCCTTTAAGTTTTGTTTTGGAATATGACTAGGATTTTTAGAAGCTCCCCTTTCTGTCTCAGTGGCTATGTAATTAAAAAAGGAAATAGTGAATTTATAATGCAGAAACCAACAATCTCGTATCACTGAATCTCAAAGCTTATATGCAAAGGAGGCCACTTTTGGAAAAAGGTGCTCATCTTTTTCAACTTTATGTCAGTGAAACCAACCAGAGCATAGGTGTATGATTGCCTTCTACACCCCTAGAGACCACAAGTGAACATTAGTTTATTGGAAGTTATTTTTATATTTTGGATCTTCTTTTGACTTAAAAAATGATATCTAAAGTATCATGGTTATTATGAGAAAACTACACAAGATTTTTGATAAGTGGCATATTGGTTATGTAATATTTTTTTTAATAAATATTTAATTTCAATAATTATAAATATTTAATTTTATAGCATATTTTATTTATATTATTTATTTCAATAGAGGTAAGATTGGTAAAATAAATTTTATATTTAAAATATGATTTAGAGAATTAGGTAATTTGATAGATGTGGTATTTTTATAAAAATATTTTATATTAATTTTATATTAATTATCAATTAGTGGAGAAGCGTTTATTGTAATATAAGATAATAAAAGTATATGATGCTTTTATGAATTAAGTGTGTCACATTTAGCATATTTGGAAGGGATAAGTGTAAGTGATGCTTAACATAGGTTGTTTGTTAGATAATTTAAGAGTTTTCAAGTCAAGGGAATTATTTCTCAATAATGGGGTTAGGAGTGATCTAGCTGGATATTGGGGGTCATTCGCCTATTCCACTTGGACCCCCACCATTGTTTCTTTCAATTTTTCAGTTTTGTTAATTGTAGCACAATTTACTATTTTTGGCAGTTTTCGGGTCCTGAACTTCTGGAACCGTTTTGAGGCCCTAAACGACATTTTTTTGGGAAAATCGGGGGCAACATAGGTCATAGACCGATGTTGGCCACTTGATAGAAAGTTGTAGTCCATAGATAGATCTTTCTAACGAGGTATTGTGTGCATCAAACAGAGATTGTATGCCAAAGTTACAACCCCGGGAAGTTGATGTACCAATTTATCCAAACGGGGCCCATAGTTTTGGCGCTTCATCTTCTAGGGTTAGGGTTTTGGATGTTTAAAGTTTTCTATTGTTTCTCAATAATAAATAGGCCTTTGAGCCTCATTATAACACAATTCAGAGGTATGTCGCCGCCACATGTCTTCTCAAAGATAAGCTACCATCACCGAGCTAGTTTATTTCCATTCTGTATGTAAGCATACTTCAGTTCTTTTATATTAATGAAATGATGTCTTATTTCTGCTGCATCTCTGTGCATATGGTTATATCTATAATTTGTTGCATTCTTGTTTAAATTCGGATCAAGGAGACATGTTGTATATTGTTGCTCAGTAATTTAATTCGAGGGTTCAAGGAAGTGGCACTTGACAACTTCAAAATTTGGCTTGGGAACTACATCTTTACTAGGGTTAAAGGAAACCTAATGGAGTTCTACTTAGTACAAGAATTGTTTTAAGATTGGTTTAGCTAATGTTGTTAATTGTATTGTAAGTCTTAAGAGAGATTATTAAACTATAAGGCTTATACGATATAATAAAGTCACAATTTATTATAACTAGTATAATGATAATGAGATGTTATAAAATTAATAAGATTGTATTGGTAATTTCATTACCTAACCATTAACATAAAAAGGGCATCAACCCCACTATATTAAATGAATTTATTATAATGAAAACATATCTTTGACATGAGTCTATTTCTAGTCGTGTTTCCAAGCTCTTTTAGGTGTTTGAAAAAATAACATTACAAAAAAAGTGGAATATATATTGGAATTTTAAGTTCAAGGTGCTTATTCAATTTTTTGTTTTATTTTTGTTTATAAAAAATTCTAGTTAATATTATTATTTTTAATAATAACATTTTTTTAGATAAGTGTATCTAAAACAACTTTCACATACCAAATTGTGTTGAAATATGACAACAAGAATATTCCAATTTAATTTGTCATTGAATTAAATTGTGAATTAAAATCAAATTTAGTCTTAACAGCTACATGGAAATAATTAATTAATTCGATTTGAATTAATTAGTTGGAGAAATTCAAGTTAGAAGTCTTTTTGAAGTCATGCAAGAGTTATCCCTTAAATTAAGGAAATAAGATTGAGTTATATTTGAGTTGTAATTAGTTAACCCAGTTTACTGAGTTAAGTTCAATTAAATTAGTTCCAAACTGTTTGAGGAACTAATAGAGAGTTAACAGTCAGTTGATGCATACATGCACTCAACTAGTGCTACTCCAGTTAACTGAAGATTCCCTCATCAGAAACTCATGCATGTCTATTATGAGAAAGACCCAGTTGATATTAAAGTCAAGGACAATGTACTATTAGTTACATGTGTTTTCTTATAAAGAAAACTCATGCATGCAATCAAGGAATCATCCTTGAAGATTGCACAGTTTTGGAAGGATCATCATCCATTGGGTAAGAGATCATCCACTTGGTTGAAGGAGAATCATCCCAGAGGAACAACGCAAGGAAATAGGAGCTTGGAGGGCAGAGAGGGAGGCTGGAGAGAAGCCTAGATTGTCTGTGAGCATCTGTGAGTATTGTACTGAGAGCTGGCTAGTTGTGAGAGCTAAGGCTTTGTATAATTCTTATGTATTTCCACCTTGTATGATAATATAGATAGGGGGGTTTTTAGCCGAGGCTTTCCTCGAAGTATTTTCATGTGTATTGTGCGATTGATTCTTCTTCTTCTAGTTATGTTGTTCAGCTCGATCTTTAAGCTTCCGCAAATTCATAGTAGAAGTAGGTTATAGTATTCTGCTTTGATTTATATTGCATTATCAGGTTAACCTACCATCAGATTTTCTACATGGTATCAGAGCTGGATTTGTAGAAATTTTCTACATGGTATCAAAGCTATGAACAATATACTGAGAAGAGAATTTGAAGTTTGAAGTTCGGGGTTGCAGGTGCAAATCAAATTCATATCATACTTCAAGGTTGGCCAATGGCATTCTATGGCTTGAGACTCGAGTACGCCTTGGAAGGTAGCTCGAATTACATAGCATGGAAAGATAGAATGGAGGTTGTATCAGAAGACAATGGCTTGAAGGAATTCATTGATCAAGAAATCCAAAAGCCAGCTTCAACTAATGCACAAGATTTGGCTAAGTGGAAGAAGTGTGTGGCAAAGGCGAGACGGATCATCCTTGAGGGAGTTCGAGACCATATTGTCTCGAGTCCCCATGGGAAGGATACTCCATTTTCAATGTGGAAGACATTGAAGGACCTCTACCAGAACAGTAGCGACTAGAGGAAATTAGCGCTCAAGGATAAGCTTAGAAGAATCAAGATGGAGAAGGGTGATACTATTTCCACATATCTGAACAATCTCACCACCTGCAGAGATGAGCTTGGCAGTGTGGGCATAACTACTGCCGATGATGATATGGTGAGCCTCGCTCTCCTTGGCCTTCCAAAGAGTTGGAATAACTACCAGGAATCGGTGAATGGATGGGAGAAACTATCGAATTGGGAACGACTATGGTCAGATCTTATACAAGAGGAGATCAGGAGGAGCACACGAGATGGTTCTTCATCCAAGAATGATGATGAAGAAAATATGGCCTTAGCAAGTAAGGAAAGGAAATGGAAGGGGAAGGCTTCCCATTTCAAATCGAATTCTTCTCATGGAGGGAAGAAGGGTGACATGTTTAAAGTAAGACGCTTTATTTTTCACAAGATGGGACATTATGTGACTAATTTCCCATCGAAGAAGTCCAAGAAGGTATCCTTGGAAGGATCGGAAGGTGGGGCATTAGCCTCTCATTTTGAAATGGACTTTACCCTCATCGCATGCATGGTGTCATCGATGATGGGTTGTGTCTGGTATCTTGACAGTGGAGCCTCATTCCACATGACCAGTGATAAAAGTTTATTCAGTGCCTTGGAGGAGGAAGACCTCGAGATGCGCATAGAGATGGGTGATGCTGGAAGGTATAATGTTTCAGGAGTGGGCATGGTTGCTTTTCAGAGGGAGCATGGAGCTCTTCTCACCTTGACAAATGTGAAGCATGTGCCTGGACTAAAGAAGAACTTGGTATCGGTCGCGATGTTGGAGGAAAAAGGCTACGATTTTGTCTTCAGTAAAGGAAAGGCATTCCTAAGACACATAGCCATGGGTCAGACCAAGAGGATAGGGATTCGAGTGAAGAATCTCTATAAACTACAGGTAGATGATTATGCAACATTGAGTACGAAAGCAGAATTGGTGCAAAGCCAAGACATTGGTGAGTTGTGGCACAGGCAGTTGGGCCATTTGCATCATGGGGCTTTGAAGATAATGCAACAGATATCTACAGGACTTCCCAAAGGTAAACTTGAGCAAGTTGACACATGCAAAGGTTGTACCTTAGGAAAGTACACCAAGTCTTCCTTTCGTGATCAAGGCAGTCGAGAAGAGGCTATCTTAGAGCGAGTTCATACTGATGTGTGTGGACCATTCTTGACGGCATCCATAATGAAGCAAAGGTATTATGTGATTTTCATTGATGACTATTCTTGTAAATGTTGGATTTATTTCATGCAGAAGAAGGATCAAACTTTCACAAATTTTTTTGAGTTCAAAGCTTTGGTCGAGAAAGAGTCAGGGAAGAAGATCAAGGCCTTGAGAAGCGACAACGATGTAGAATATGTCTCTCAAGAGTTTAAGGACTTTTGTGCAGCGAAAGGAATTAAACGAGAGTTAACGACACCTCATAACCCACAACAGAATGGGGTGGCCGAGAGGAAGAACAGAACTATTGTAGGGGCAGCACGGGCAATGTTGCATGACCAAGGCCTACCACTTCACTTGTGGGTTGAGGCATGCAACACAACGGTCTATTTGCATAATAGAAGCCCGCATCGCATACTTAGGATGAAGACACCAGAGGAAGCTTTATTCGATAGGAGACCAGATGTGGGTCACTTCAGGATCTTTGGCTCATCAATATATTGCCATGTGACAAAGGATGCATGGAAGAAGCTTGAGCCGATAGCAGATTTGGGGATACTTGTGGGGTACATTGATACATGTCACAACTATCGGGTGTACTTGCCTACCAGTCAGAGGACAGTGGTTCACAAAGATCTCAAGTTTGATGAGCAGAAGGCCATGCGAGTTTCCCTTGAGAGGGAGCTCCAACTACAGGCTGTGGAGGAACTGTTGGTTCCTAAGGAGGAGGAGACTCAGACTGATGCAGAGCAGCCGCATGCAGATGTTCCAGGAGTGGAGACATGCACTCAAGCAGAGTCTTCCAGAGATGGATGGAATCGCATAAGAGAAGCTGACAACTTGTTGGAGGATGCGAGAGAGAATGTGGGAGCACCATCTTCTCAGCGCAGACAGAGGAGGTCACCTGAGAGGTATATTGGATACATGGCCCTTGCTGGGGAATGTGTTGAGACCGAGCCATCTTCCTTTGAGGAAGCAGTGCAGCAGCCGATTTGGGTTGATGCTATGGTGGAGGAGTATGACTCCATAGTTCATAACAGTGTTTGGGACGTGGTTCTGAGACCGGAGAACAAGTCAGTTGTGAGTTTCCGTTGGCTTTACAAGGTAAAGCAAGCTGCTGATGGTAGTGTGGAGAAGCATAAGGAAAGATTTGTTGCCCGTGGCTTTTCACAGGTCAAGGGGATTGACTATGATGAGACTTTTGCTCCTGTCACAAGGTACTCATCTATCAGATCTATGTTGGCACTATCAGCACAGATGGGTTGGAAGATCCATCAGATGGATGTGAAGATTGCATTCCTCAATGGCTAGATTGAGGAAGAGGTGTACATAGAGCAGCCGGAAGGTTTTGAGACCTTCGATCGTGAGTCGCATGTGTGCCGACTCAAGAGAGCGTTGTACGGGCTGAAGCAAGCACCTCATGCTTGGTACACCAGGATAGACAACTACTTCACCGGGTTGGGCTTCACAAAGAGTGAAGTGGATGTGAACCTGTACCACATCATGGTGAAAGGTAAGTTGTTGATCATTGTACTTTATGTTGATGATCTCATATTGACTGGTGATGATTAGTTGATCATGTCTTGCAAGGAGGACCTTGCAAGAGAATTCGAGATGAAAGATATGGGTCTCATGCATTACTTCCTTGGCATGGAAGTGTAGTAGAATGATGGGGAGTTGTTTGTGTCTCAGGGCAAGTATGCCAACGAGATACTTAGGAGATTCCACATGGAGAAGTGCAAGCCCATGCAGACTCTTCTAGTAGGTAACTGGAGGAAGGAGGATGCTACTTTAGGAGAAGTAGTGGAATCTACTGTGTACAGACATCTTGTGGGTTCACTGATGTACTTAGTGAACACATGACTAGATTTGTGTTATGCGGTGAACCAGCTGAGTCAAGCGATGGTTCAGCCTACCAAGATGTTTTGGAAGGTGACAAATCATGTATTAAGATACATCAAAGGCACATCTCAGTATGGATTATGGTACAGACGGACAAAGGGAGTGAAGCTATAGGGCTTCACTAATGCGGATTGGGCAGGGAGTCCATCAGATTGGAAGAGCACATCAGGAGGGATTTTCAACCTTGGGTCAACGAAAGTTTCTTGGTACAACAAGAAACAGAGGTCAATTGCACTCAGCTTGGCAGAGGTAGAATACATAGCTGCAATTCAGGCAGCATGTGAGGCCATCTGGATGCGGAAAGTCCTAGTTGGTTTGTTTGATTAGAGGATGGATCCAACTGTGATCTATTGTGATAGTCAGAGTTGTATCAAACTCTCTGAGAATCCAGTACTTCATGATAGATCCAAGCACATCGACATTCGGTATCATCATCGCAGAGACTGTATAGCGAGGAGGATCATGTTGCTACAATATATTTCGACAGAGGAGCAAGATGTTGACATTTTGACAAAGGCATTGTCAAAGTGTAAATTTGAGTTCCATAGAGACAGGATCAGGGTGGCAGATAATCCATTTCTTGTTGAGAGGGAGTGTTGAAATATGACAACAAGAATATTCCAATTTAATTTTTCCTTGAATTAAATTGTGAATTAAAATCGAATTTAGTCTTAACAACTACTTGGGAATAATTAATTAATTCGATTTGAATTAATTAGTTGGAGAAATTCAAGTTAGAAGTCTTTCTGAAGTCATGCAAGAGTTATCCCTTAAATTGAGGAGATAAGATTGAGTTATGTTTGAGTTGTAATTAGTTAACTCATTTTACTGAGTTAAGTCCAGTTAAATTAGTTCCAAACTATTTGAAGAACTAATACAGAGTTAACAGTCAGTTGATGCATGCATGCACTCAACTAGTGCTACTCCAGTTAACTGAAGATTCCCTCATCAAAAACTCATGCATGTCTATTATGAGAAAGACCCAGTAGAGATTAAAGTCAAGGACAATGTACTATCAGTTGCATGTGATTTCTTATAAAGAAAACTCATGCATACAGTCAAGGAATCATCCTTGAAGATTGCGCAGTTTGGGAAGGATAATCATGCACTGGGTAGGAGATCATCCACTTGGTTGAAGGAGAATCATCCCAGAGGAACAACGCAAGGAAATAGGAGCTTGGAGGTCAGAGAGGAAGGCTGGAGAGAAGCCTAGATTGCCTGTGAGCATCTGTGAGGATTGTACTGAGAGATGGCTAGCTATGAGAGATAAGGCTTTGTATAATTCCTATGTATTTCCACCTTGTATGATAATACAGATAGTGGGGTTTTTAGCTGAGGCTTTCCCCAATGTATTTTCATGTGTATTGTGTGATTGATTCTTCTTCTTCTGGTTATATTATTCAGCTTGATCTTTAAGCTTCCACAAATTGATAGTAGAAGTAGATTATAGTATTCTGCTTTGATTTATATTTCATTATCGGGTTAACCTACCATCAGATTTTCTACAAATTTCATTGTTTTTACACTATAATTGTTCAGTGACTTTGATGTTTTAGATAGAATGTTTACTCCTTATATTACATTTTTGCTCGTTGGGTTTACTGTATTTCATAATCCCTTGTCATTCTTGCACAATAAACAAAAGTCATATGGTGACAATGTACAAAAGTGCAAGGGTAGTGACATTGCCACCACATGGCTCTTGTTATAATAATATTTTCAGTTTAAATATATAAGATTGAGTCTAATGGGTAAGGATACATCTATATAGATATATGTTTTTTTAAAGATATCATGGGTTAAAATCCAAGGGTAGAGTACGTACACGTTCATAGACTTTAGTAGTCAAATAACTACTTGGAAGTGGGTTCCTTGTCCCACAAACAAGGGGTTGTTAGACAGCAATTTGGTGTCTAACTTGGTTGTGACCTGAAAATTAGATTATTACTAGTGTAACCATATAAATTAAATGGAACATAAACGCCAGTAGGCATCAATCCATGATAAACATCAAAACACTTACTTCATGATACATAAAAGGGTTTCTTCTTTGAGTAAGAGGCATGTTATTTTCTTCTACATTTTGAGCTAAGATTTTAGGGTTCTTGTTCGGTTACTTCATTCTTCGGGAAATTCCAGGAAAAATGCCCATATTCATGATAATGTCTACATTTGAAGGTCAATTGTTCATAATCAACCTGCTAGAAAACTTCCAATTTCCAAATGTTAAGTAGATAACTTTAGGTGACCCTTTTTCCAGGTTGGCTTTGACATGAGACCAAGCATATATCAACAACATAACTTATGAAGCATTGATAGTTTATTTTCCTAGAGCATTCTCATGGATCTCAACATAGTATCATTCCAATGGTGCAAAGTAAGTTAAGGAAGGCTTAGTTTCATTCCAATGATGTAAAGGAAGTTGAGGAAGGCTTACCCAAATAGGAATAATGGAGGGGATATCATTTTCCTGGTTAAAATTTGGGGATCATCGATTCATATATATGGCTTTGGAACCATAGAAATAGGGTCCATGTGAAAAGATGAGATAACGATCATCTTTGGTTTAAAAAAGGAAAGCATAAAAACCTCGATTATAGGAAAAATAAGACAGTTTTCCCTTGAACCAAAGACTCCCGACTATTTTGAATCTAGATCAACATAGCATGAGAAGATGGTCATAATCCAGTGAACCACTTAACAAGACCTTCATTGGATGGATTCATGGTCATGTGATAAGAAGTAGGTAGCAAGGACACTTCACGAACCACATCTGATTTCTTAAAAAATTGAGGCTACACAAGCTTGACTGATTTCTCTAAATTAAAGACAAGAATATTGAAAACTTGTAAGTTTAAAAAGCAAATAGAGCTACCACCCTTTCAATGATCTTAACCCTAAAACATTAAAACCATAAATATAATTATAATTTTTGTAAAAAAAAACCTAATTATCTAAATAAAATATTAAAAAAATATAATAATAAACATGTAGAAAAAAATAATAACAAATCATTTAAATATTTAATAATTTACCTAATTACAAATTAAAATAATATATATCTTTTTATATAACTAATTATTATTGAAAAAATATCAAATCAATATTTACTACACACAAACTTATTAAAATACAAATTAATTATTATTTATTATTAAAACCATATTTATAATCTTTATGTTAGTCCAGTTCGAAAACTTTCATGAATTTTCTTAAATCCCTTTTCGGCACGAAAAATGGTATTACCAAAACCCTTTATATCAGTTTGTTTTTAATAAATATAATACAAGTTTTATTTAAATAAAATGTTAAAAGAATAATAACAAATCATTTAAATATTTAATACTTTACATAATTACAATTTAAAATAATATATATATATATATATAATTTTATTTATTTACATGCTAGAAGAATCTAGTAACTTGTTTAACATATAATTACTAATAAACATTTGGGATTTACGATTTGTCTTTTTTTTTAAACCAAATCACAATCTGAGAAGTTAAATTTTGAATCTCTCAATATTTACATATTTCATATTACTTCAATCACTCATTAAACAACCCCTTAAAATTTTATATAACTAATTATTAAATCAATATTTATTATACAAAAGCTTATACATATATATATATATATATTATGAATTTTATCACATTGTTTTTAATAAAGATAATACAATCCTTTCCTTATTTATCTTTAATAAATACAATACAATTCCTACATCTTTCTCCCTACTTTTTATATATATTTTGTTGTACCATAGCTTTTATGGTTAATAAACACAATACAAGTCCTACATCCCTCTCCCTATTTTTTATACTTTTTTTGTTATACATGTATGAGGCGGTGCATTCATTGTTAGCGTGCAGGATACTAATATTTCTAAGATATGAGAGGGTACATTATAGTCTTTTGGGATGCTTTCCTTCCTTCACAAGTGAGTTTTTTTTATATTTTTTGTATGTTGTTTATAAGTATACACAATTTAGTATGGATGATGAAATTATAGTTCAAATGTGGTGAAAAAAGATTAAGAAATTTTATTTTGACAATGTTTGAATCATTTTTTTTATGGTGGAAAATGATTTGTTACCTTCAAGAACCCGTGGAGTACCCAAAATCTTGAAGCTTGATAGAGATAACTTAGATTTCCAAAAATTTATGCCACATCTTTTCAAAATCTTGTCAAAATTTCCATTATTTTCCAAACAAAATTATGGCACCATTAAACATTCACGACTTTGAAGGACATTTCATGTTGTAATGATTAATAGTTTATATATATAAGGTTGTTATTGTTAGCTTTTAAAATGTATATTATATTTTTAATTTTTTTCCCTGACTATTAAATAAGGTTGCATATTATATTTTAAATTTTTTTGTCTGTCACTGTAAAATAAGATTGTAGTGCTGAATTTTGTATTTTAGTTTCATATGATTATTTTTTAATTAAAAAAATGAGAAAATGCCATTTGTATTTTTTAATATGTACTTATTTTCATTCTATTTTGTATCTTATAGCATACTTTATATACATAGTTATGCTTTTAAGTGATTTTATATTTACATCATTATATTCATATTGGCATCTTGAAATACATCATAATATTCAAAATTGTGTTATAATTTGCGTCCATGTAATTTGAATTCCATAAAGTTTTGGATTCTTGCATCTCAATTTGCATCCCAACCAGCCTCAACATCCTATGTTGAATCTCCTTTTATGTTTGAACTAATCTTAGTTTCTCAATTTGCATCTATTTGGAATTTTATTTGAAAATGCCAAAACATTTTGTGCATCCTATGTTTGGTGTCAAGCATCCTCTTTCTAATGTGGCATTTGAAGTTGTGGCGTATTACTTATTAAAGTGGTGACTTACAATTACTATATTATTACAATTTGTAAACAATACAATAATTATTTCTATTATGCTATAAATTAAATAGTTCGATGTCACATCAACTCCCTATAGTCTTACTTTTTCACAGTATAACTCTGGTTGAGGCACCAAATAACTGGTAGAATAGATCTTCATGAGATCTAGAACTTCAAAATTATGAAATTGCTTTCCCCATGAATTGGAAACTTCCCACACATGCATATGAGCTAAACATAAGCAACCATGTAAAATGATATACATATATGGTGCATATAAATGATGCATCATACACAACTCATACAAATGACTCACTCACACACCATAATTGATTCTCTTAACAAATACACCATGACTAGTGATGCTTTTAAGATATGCACCATAATTGAAGCACATAGTGATGCACCATAAGTGACATACTTAAGTGATGCCCCATAAGTGGAAAAAATATGTTGTATTAGAGCAACACAAATAATTGACACACCATAAGTGATGGACTCAAGCCATACATATATTTGGCAATGTCGAATTTTAAGTGACACACATAAGTAACTAGCAACACACAAAAAAATTCACCTAAGTGAAACACATAAGAGATGCACTTATGCAATACACATAATGTATGCACCATTAATGGATGCACATAAATGGAAGACATAAGAGATGCATATAAGAGACACACTTAAGCAGTGCATATAAGTGGCGATGTGCCATATTAAGTGAGACATATAAGAAATGCACCATAATTTTGTGACTCACTTAAACAATGCATCTAAGCAATATACATAAGTAATGACATGCTATATTAAGGAAGACAAATAAGTAATGTACCATAATTAATGATGAACATAAGAACTGCACTTAATAGATATACATAATTGATATATCATAAAGGACACACATTAGCAATGCACTCAAGCAACAACACACCATATTAGGTGATATGCATAAGAATATGCTATAACTAGCAACACATAAGCCATCATAACTAGTGATGTACATAAGTGATGCACCATAACTAGTGACACATAAGCAATGTGATGCATAATCTAAATCCTTTATTACTTTTTTTTTTCTAGTGCTCTTCCCAATTGTTGACGATGGTCAACACTAACTAAACTCGCAAACCATTGTGTTTTCTAAAATTAAGCTCTCCTATGATTAATACTGATTGTTATCTATGATCAGTAGGTGCGACCCCTCTTAAGAAAAAAGTTTGGGCTACAAAGGCACAAGGCACTAGTTTTGGAATCAAATTAATATCCACGACCTAAGTGATTTGTTTGATAATGTCAGTCATGTGTTCTTTCAATTAACAGGGTGAATCACTTCTAGGCCTATGCACTAGTGCTTGAAAAAAAGGCATATATATTGGCAATATTTAAATAAGAGGCTTAAAATGCAAGATTTGTTTTACATTGGTTGTGGTCAAAGGTCTGCTTCTATATGATTTATGTTGGTTGTTAAATACCATTCTTAATAACCATTTGGTGTTTTTTGTTGTAATATATATATATATATATGTGTGGGGTGGGGATGTGAGTGTGGTTTGGAAGGGTTTGAATAGTTTGGGACATAACCTATATACATGTGGTGAATTTTAGTAAGTTTGATGTTACTAATGTAATTCCAAAACTTTAAATTGCCAAAATTTTGAAAGTTGGGACTATGGCCGCGAATGAAAGTGGTGTCGAAAAGGTTTATGTGTCAAGACTTGGGATTAATTGTGATGCAATCATATTAGGGTTATTGGATGAAACTTATACTCGTGCAATGTGGAATATAGATATGGTTATGGTGCGGAGTATGGGCTCATGTATGATGATAAACCAAGTTTTTGTATGTTTTTCGCGCCTAACATATAATACGTTACCATGTGTATGGAAAGGATGTATGATGATTGTTCAATGGTTATGGTTTCTTTACAATTGGGTTTGATATTCTTGGGCATTAAAATAAGCGTTGGTAAATATTGCCAGTTTAATTTCACAACCTGAAATGTATCGTTGAAGATCCCACCAGAAAAGTTTATATGTTAAGTTTTGTGATTAATCAAAATACGATGATGTGATGGTCATTAAAGAAGCTTATACCCCTGCAAGCCTTGATACATTTCTCAGGTCCATCTTAGCAGATATAACATATGGGCAGTACTACACTACTGACTTGGATTCTCCATTATTGTTTTTGACTGGCTCTTCTTATGGTTGATTACGCTGACTCTTCCTCCACACTGCACATATGTTTTGCATGGACTATCCTTGTTGGTATCCACTTGTTCGATTATAATTTTGGCATGGCACGTGTTTTTGAGCCTATCAACTTGCCAGCTTGCTCATTACACACACATTTACAGCCACCACCTCGAGCCATGCACCCTCCTCTTGAACTTCCCAAATTCTCCGAGGGTTTTCATTTGGTTCCTATCTTGAATCTGGTATGCTCTGCATGCCCTTTTAGTAGAGGGTTTCTCTTCTTTTTTAGGAGCCACCAGCACAATTTCGGCGTGTTTTGCAGCCGCAATGTTCCTTGTGACTCTCGCTTGTTAGGTACGCCTATACTGAGCTATTCCAATAACAATATTAATGAATATCTGAGTACTTCCCATCTGTTGCATGTTTTCCCTTTGTTTTATTGCTTTGATGTTGATATTATGTTCTCAGTCGATGCAAAGTCTAATTTTTTGTTGAGAAATGGGAAATCCCTCTTCGACAACCACATAGAACCTACCACCCTGCATACGAAAAGGAATGAAGCCCTTAAGGATTGACCCTCAAGCAAACAATGACGAGCACAATGAATTTTTATTCCCTTGACAATCTTTGGCCATTCCACTGATCTAACATGCTTGATCGATTAAGAATGAATAATTAACTTAGTTAATTAAAAAATAATCATGTGTTTTCTATAACCATTATGGCTTATATATTATCAAAATCATTGGTTAATTAACCCGCCTGGGAAATATATTGTATCATGCTGCCTTAGGAGCCCTTGAGGTCTTGAGACCTCGGGAAAAAAATTTAGCTACTTGTACACAGGGCTTTTGTTGGTCTTTTCCTCAGTCATGAAATAAGACATTACCTCCTTTCGCTTATACTTTATAAAGGGTCTGCAAAGTTTGTTATTCATACACGTAGAGGGTTTCATTCATTTTATTATGGTGCAACCCTGTATATATATTTTCTCAAGAATTATGTTACTAAACAATTGCATGAAATCAGTGTTTGGTTGCCTTTTTTATAAACCCTAATCTTCCCTAGGGTTTTATGATGATTCCAAGCCATTTCTTTGAGATGTGTGGCCCAAAAAAAATATTTAGTCTATATGCAGAGACTTTGTATCTTGTTTTTTCTATTAGATTACTTTAGTTGGCAGCATGACGATTAAACCCTAATCTTCCCTAGGGTTTTATGATGATTCCATGCCATTTCTTTGAGATGTGTGGCCCAAAAAAAATACTTAGTCTATATGCAGAGACTTAGTATCTTGTTTTTTCTATTAGATTACTTTAGTTGGCAGCATGACGATTAATAAGTGTAGACATCTATTTTTTTCCCCTTTCCCCATTAATATATGATCCCTGTTGTTGTTTAAAACTCATATTTGCTCAATATTTGTTGATGAATATTTCATATCTTTTATTAATGGCAAGTAATTTGGTGTATATACTTATTGCAAAATGATTTTTTTTAACATAAATAGGGGAAGAGGTGGGGGTAGGGGGGAACAAATAGTAATCAACACTTAGGTGTCAAAGGGGAAATGGGAATAACGATTTAAGTTCATTTCAGTGTAAATTCTCAGATATTAAGAGTTTTTTTATGCTCAGAGATGGAAAATTTATTAGGATTACCTCCAAATCAATCTAACACACAGCCTCAATCACAACAACCCATGTTTCAAAAACATCCTCATGTTGGCATTCCCATCCCTCCACATACATATGCCTCCCTTGTCAATCCAAATAATGATGGTTGGGAAAAATCTATCCCTACACAACCTTTGAGTTCAAGGAAAAGTTGGCCAGACATGCCCCTTCCTAATCATCCTCTTGAAGGTCATATGTCTCATCTGCAATTCGCTGCTTCTCGTGTTGTACATATGCCTCCTGTTGCACCTCAACCATCCACTCCTTCTCAACATGCCTCTTTTGCACATCAAGTCTCCCAAGAGCACAACACGCTATCTAATTTTTCTATTCAGCCATAAAATCTTCCAGTCACCCCCCTTCCTGTTGTTAGTGAGCATAAACAAAATGCTCAAGTTGCCTCTTCTAGTTCATCTCATGGGGCATTGCACTCAATGTCATCATGCCTACAACGACAAGAGAAATAAGCAAAGTCAAATCCCTCTCACAAGCAGGGAAATTAGTTTTAGTTTTTATTAGGGCACATATCATGTTTTTTTTATGTCACTGTTAACAAATTTATAGCATGTGTTTTTTATATTATTTGCTAGATTCCATGTTTATATTTTGACAACATTTAACACAAGAGAAACAAGTATGATGTATATATTTATACTTTTGATACACATGCATATTTTGTGGCACCATTTTACATGTGAATGATAAATGGAGATACAAGGGGACTCGAGATACAAAGTTTTATTTATGGGATCATAATGTGTGATGACATGGATTGGTTTTATTGGTTGATTGTCTATGATTTATGGTTGTATCCCAATAAAATTATGTTTTATAATGGTCAACATTTATAAGATAATTGAAGTTGATGATTTTAATTTGATTTATGTTTTAAAAAGAGACAAAGAGGCCTAATCGAATGGAAATGAGGGTCCCACCTATTAGTGTCTAACTCTTAACTTAAAAATTCCTAAACTAGCCTTTAGAAGTCCCTCCTCTTAACGCTAATCACACTGATTAGTAACACAACTAATTTGATCTTTTGAGTTTGGAAATTGTCAAAACCACTTGAAGCTTCTTTAAAAAGAGTTGAGGTCTATGAAGGAAAGGGAGAAAAAAAAATTAAGAGAGGTATGCTACAAAAAAAATAGGTTGTTCTTTATTCCTCTGATTTTATTTTCTATAACTTAGAGAGTTGATCTTAATGGTGACAACAGTTCTATCTCTAAAGGAGAGACCAATTAAGGTGACTTCCCTCAATTATTCAAGGATTTTTGAAGGTATCTTGCATTCTTTTTTATCCTTTACTTATTGTTCTGAAGGTATGATTTCTTTTTTTTATCCTTTACTTATTGTTTTGAAGGTATGATTTCTTTTTTTTATCCTTTACTTATTGTTTTGAAGGTATGATTTCTTTTTCTATCAGTGATAACAGAGATCTTTATGCAAAAATAAAGTTGCACACTCATGCAAATTGCTTGAAGGATCGTTATGTTGACATTTTAATTGGGTTACCTTGGTTGTTGTATATGAGTATACACATTATAGCAGCTTCAATATTAGAACTGGTCAATGGTCTTTGCATAGACCTGTCATTGAGATTTGGCTTTTATTTTAATAAAATCGACCCATTCTTTTAAGAAATCCACATCTTTATATACCTCTCGCATTTTGATAAATTCATCCACTATTTTTCACATCTTATGCTCTAGAGGGTTTCATGGTTTTGGCCTAAAATCCTAACTAGCTTGTTGTTAATTTAAATATGTTTTTTCTTTTGCTTTTTTAACCACGATTGATTGATTATCATGTTGTGAATATCTGTTTACATATGTAAATATCATTTTTATTTTCTATGTTCATTTAATGTTTCCATAATATAAATAATAATAAAAACATCAAAATATTTTCCTTTTGTTTTGTACACCTCGGGCAATTTGTCTCATTACCTTATTACGATAACAAGATTTGAGGAATTGAATAGTTTAGTTTGATAAAATTTCTGCAAAACCTATCAACGTCTTTTGGCGACCATACTGGGGAAGTTCCTAACTTTTCTTTGAATCCTGATCTATTTATTACTAGTTGATCACTTGAACATGTCCAATCTTGACTCCCAACTAGCCAATCACTCACAAATCATTATCTTATAATCACTACCATCTGATTCTAATTCATGACTATTCAGTCCAACATACAACCTGGTTTAATTCCTCCTTTAAATGATCAACGAAGTATCACCAGTTCATTACTTGACTATATCTAGAGCAACACTTCCAATATTCAACAATTGAACCACGATTGGTTCGCAATAGCCCTTGAAATTGATGACACCAATCAACGTGAGGTTCTCATTAATCAAGAATGTGAATGTGAATGTCAGTGCATACATGAACTTCATCATTAATCTTACATGAGTAGTGAACCCTGAAGCTCTCGACGTCTTAAAGGCGATAGTCCTAAATACACTCCTATCAATGAAATTCAACATCATAGGATCATCTTAGATGTTTAAGCCCGTGGAAGGTTCCTCCAAAGTCTTATTATCAATTCTCGAACCACTACACCTACTAGAAGAATCATGTCTAGGATGCAAAGTCAGTCTTCGAGTGGCTCCCAAGGTTCCACCTCCTAGGGGTCATCTTCTTCCAGTTTTGGTTCAATTGCAACTCCATCAATCTCTATCAGTTATATTTACTCTTATTTTAATCCACATCCATCGAGCACTAACCCTAACAAGGTCATTAGGAAATTTGGGCTCTTTTAGTTTGAAGAGGACGCTAATACCACCCCTTGGCATATTCAATATCCTCTAAATCTCGACCCTACGAATTCACCTCTTCCTAAATTTAAAGATCATTTACCCAAATTTTCCACAAATGGTACAATTACCACTAATGAGAATCTAGTTGCTTTCTCAAATGCTTGCCACAATATAGGGGCAAACGATAACGATACCTGTATGTGATTATTTATTAATTCGTTAGCCGGTAAAGCTGTAAATAATTTCTTTGAATTGGCTTCAAAAGATTTTAGTACCTGAGATGAGATTTGTTATTGGTTCAAGTCTACTTATGGGGAACCGCAAAATCCTATTGACTTATTACACAACTATAACAATGTTTATTTCCCCAAAGGAGAAAACATTAAGATTTTTAACCTATGTTTTACTAAGCTTTACAACCAAATTCCCAAAAACATTCGTCCCCATAATCAAGTTGCCATGATGCATTACTACAATGTGTTACCCCTATCTATCGTCAGCGAATTTAAGAAAGGAATGTCGCCAATATGGAATCCTCTTTGAAAATTTGTTTAGAATATGAAGAGCAACTTAGCAGAACGAGTGTCCTTCTCAAAAGTCAAACTAGTCAAACTAATATGACCTCGATCTTATAGCTTATGCAAGACACGAGCAATAAGTTGATTTCATACGACATAAGTTAAATTCACAGTTGAAAAACCATGCTCCTGGACATGCTCAAATATCTCAACAAGTTTATCATCTTCCTGCCCTTCTCTCACGACCATGGTGCAACTTGTGCGAAGATTATCATGATAGTAAAACTTGTCACGTACGTCAAGCTGCTAGGCAAGTGATCTTTGGTAGTAAAATTAACCCTAATGTAGCTAATCTTGCTTGGGCCTATGAGGATGATGTTCTATACATTGAAACAAGAAACACATATAAAACTCAAATGGCTAATGAACAATTCATCAAACAACACTCAAACAAAAGACCCTCAGATCCTATTCACAATTGCCCATCTATAAACAACTCTGCCCCAAACCAACATGTACATTCTTCCCCCTCCTCTTCTTCCACTTTGTTGCCCGGTTTCAATATTATCACTCATATGGCTAGTATCAAAGCTAATGTTTCATTACTCGACATGGACACAATTCCTGAGCAACAAAAATAGTTAAAATAATTCCTTAAAGGAAAAATTCCTGCATTGATCAATTTTCGTTGCTAATAATCCATCTATTCCTTTCAGAACCCATTATTTCTATGTATCAATGAAAATTTATGACAAAATTGTTCAATTTTGTCTCGTAAATGGAGGATCTAGTCCAAATGTTATGCCCAAAATAATTATGGAATAATTGGGATTACAATGCACCAATGATACCCCTTGGAAAATTATAGGCTCCAATAATTTATGTCTGCAAGAGTATATAAGTACTATCAAGGATGTTACTTTAGTTATTTATGCCCATCTCGAAATCAGAACAACTTGTAACATACAGGTAGTCGACATGCTTGTCTTGAACTACTCACTCATACTTGGTAGATATTGGCAAGTTTGAACCGGTGGATATGTATCACTTGATGGGAAAAATATGACCATTCCAAAGAATGATAAAAATGTCATTGTATTCCAGGAAGGATGTATCTCTCCTTACATCGAAGGATTGCCTCAACCACATGTCAATTATATTGAACAAGGCATGGGTGTTTATTCTATTTTTACAGAGAATGATCTTCCCCCTCCTTCAGAGCCTCAATTTGATAATCAACTTTGGTATCTCCATTTTGATGGTGCCTCGTCCCATGAGGGTAATGGCGAAGGTATCCTCTTATACTCACCTCAAGGAAAATTATACCAATATGCCCATAGACTTGAATTGGATTGCACTAACGATGTAGCTAAATTGAAAGCCCTCCTCCTTGGGATTAAGAAAGCTCTTGCTTCAGGATGCAAAGTTCTAACTACCTACAGTTGTTGGAAAATCAAGAGACTTATGTATTTATATGGTTTTACTTATCTTGATAATTACTTGTGATATTTGTTGGCCTTTTATTACTTTATTAGATCTTTGTTCAGTGAGAAATGATAACAAATAATGAAGATCACTAGAGATAGAGTACACAAGATATAGGTTCCAAGCCAGGGGAAAACCACTCCAAGGGGAAAACCCAGAAAATTCTTCTCTTATTCTTTAGAATATGCTTACAAAAGAGACTTCCAATACCCAAAGACCAAAGCCAACAAACCCTCTAAGCCCGAGCCAGCCCCAAGCAAGATCTTCCTTGACACTACTTCCAAAACTTTGATACTGCTTCTTTGATGCTGCAACTTCGGCTCTTGTAACAAAATTTCATCCCTGCAATTTTGGTGTCCTACAATTGCTTGAGAATTTTTGCCTCTTGCAACTAGCAGCGTCACAAATCCTAGAAAGACAAGGAAAGAGATTCTTTAACAATTTTCAACTTTTTCTCCTCTTCTTCATCGTCCCAACTCCTCTAATTCACCTTTGCTATTGCAAATCAAACTTGCTTGAGATGAGTGACCAAATGAGTCGAGCTTCACTCCTTTATATAGCCTTTCTTGAAGGTAAAATTCCCTCCCTTTAGGACGACTTAGTCTACTCCTTGGGTTGACTCTGTCTTGGGCTTATCTATGGATTTTTCTTGACAAAATAAATATTTTTCTTCATTACAATGAATTGAAATGAGACTATGACACATGAACAATATTATTCTTTATCCTAAAAAGACCTAGAAGACCTAATAGCATGAAGAACATTCTTTTGACTCAAACTTGAGTATGAAACCCATTCTCCAAAATAAAATACAATTTCTTTGACTTAATTTTTATTTATTTATAAATAATATGAAATTTCATGATTACAATTACATCATAATGAAGACCGAACCTAGTTACAATTTTCAACACTCCCTCTTAACTAGGGAGGTATTCATGGTACAAGGAATCTCAATCTTGAAGCATTCTCATAAGAAGAGTCAAATTGATAAGCCATATTTTTGTCAAGCATCTTTATCATAACCAGCATTGTCCCTGAAGGCCTTAACTAGACAAGCTCATCTTTTAATTATAAGCATTATGTTGGGAGGCTTTACATGAGTTTCCACACTACCTCTCAAGGCACATACCCCATCCGGATGTCTACAAGGTATGTCCTTTTAGGACTATTCTTATCTTGGATTCCCAAACCTAGATCCTCAAAGAATATCGGTCCTCTTCAACTACTCTTATCTTGGATTCCCTACCTCATCCTCAAAGAGCATCGGTCAACAACTTCTTTTCCTGGATTCTATAATCCATAAGAAGTTCCAATCTAGATGCTTATCCAATCCTCCAAACTCCAATCTTTCTTTAAGGTCTTTGATAAGACTTATGACTGTTAGTCCTAGTCTAGTGTCTGACCCATAAAGAAAAGAACTATTTTATATTACTACCTCTCAATCAAGGAAGAGATATCTACCAAACCAAGCTTACCTCTAGGTACTCAAGATTCTTGTTTGGTAATGCTTTTGTTAGTATGTTTGTTACATGTTCATTTGTAGGTAGATAGTTAAGCTCCACGACCCTATCTTGTACAAGGATTCTGATGTAGTGGTACTTGTTGTTTATTTGCTTCATCTTAGCATGAAACACCAGGTCTTTTGTCAATCTTATACAACTCTCATTATCACAATGTATCCATGTAGGGATAAGTGGTCCTTCAAATAAGAATGATAGCAACTTCCTTAGCCAAACAGCATCCTAACAGACCTTGCCTGCAATAATATATTCAACTTTAGGACTACTCAAAGAAATTGTATCCTTCTTTCTGCTCATCCGTGAGACCATGGAAGATCCTAGGTTGAAGCATCCACCTATCATGTTTTTTTCCATCTTTCGCATTTCTACCCCAATCTGAATCTGTATATCCCATGAGTTGGATTTCATTACCAGTGTATTGGAGGCAATGATGTATATTCCCATGCAAATATCTTAGGACATGCTTGGCTACAATCCAATGATCGTGTTTGCTCCATTTAAAACTAACTTAGAACATTTATTGCAAAATAAATTATTGGTCTTGTGTTTACTTGATACATCAAGGACCCAATCAACTTTCTGTAGCAAGTAGGATCCACTGGACTAGATTTTGAACTCCTCAACTTCTTCAAATTGGTAATCATAGGAGTCATCATAGGCTTGCAATCCATCATGCCAAACTTTTGAAGTATCTTGATCACATACTTACCTTGACCAAGATATATCTCTCTTGGCTTATGCCATACTTATAGTACTAAGTAATAATGCATAATCCAAAGATATTTCATATTGAACTCGACTGCTAACTACTTCTTGCATTCCTAAATCTAATTCTCTACACCTGTGAAAAGTAGATCATCCACATATACGAGTATGATAATGGGTTCATGTTGGACCATCTTGATATATAGGTTAGGATATGCAGTACTCTTGTTAAAACCAAGTTTCAAGAGGTATGAATCCATTCTTGCATATCATTATGTTTAATATTATAAGGAATAATGAGATCCCTCTTAATCCCTACTTCCTTGTAGAAAGTTATCAGTTCCTTGGATGTGTATTCTCCACCATTGTGAGATCTCAAAGTTTTGATCTTTTTTTTTCTTTTTTTTTTCTTTTTCGGTTAGGTATTCCACTTCATTCTTGAACTCCTACAACTTTTTGAATACTTCATCCTTTTTCTTGAGAGGGTATAACCAAGTCTTCCTTGAGCAATCATCAATGAAAGTCACATAATATTGATGCCCATTAAGAGAATTAACTATCATAGGTCCACATACATCGGAGTGTATGAGATCTAAAATTTCCTTAGATCTGGAATCTCTACTTGCAAATGGCTTCTTTACGTTCTTGCCTAGAGCACATCCCTTACAGGTCCCTTCATGTTCTTCCTTCAATTCAGGGATGCCATTTACCATTTGACTTAGAGATGGAAAAATATTAAAATGAAGGTGTCCATACCTTCTATGCCATGGTTTGGAAGGACTCACCTCCAAGTGGACTAGGGCTTTAGATAGAGGTTTAAAGAGTCTATACGATTGCTCCTCACAAATCCCAATTACCCTAGCATCAATCATACTTGAGCCCTTACCCCAAACAAAAACCTTGCAATCAACGAAAGAAATTCTATCACCTTTATCCTTCAGAAAAAAAATATAAAGTAAGTTTTTCTTCAAACCTATAACATATAAGATGTTGTTGAGGTGAATGCTTCCACCTGACTCAAGTTCCAATGATGTAGATCCAATGTCATTCACTGGATAGATCTTGTTGTCTCCAAGTTATATTGAGTGAGATGAGTTACCCTTAGATAGGGTTTGGAGTTGATTGCATTCTCCCATCACATGTATGGAGGCACCACTGTCAATAACCCGTACATTCTAATCCTTGAATGTGTTAGATAAAGTGGAGAACAAACTTCCATATGCTACATCCTTTGCAAGCTTGGAGATTATCTTTAATAGATAGTTCTTTATAGATGTAGTGATATTTCCAAGAACCTTGAAACCCTTCCTCATAGTGCTAACAAAGATGTGATATTCAGTCTCCTTTTTGCGCCTTAGCTCTGATACCATGTTGAAAATCGAGGAGACTTATGTATTTAGATTATTTTCCTTATCTTGATAATTACATGTGATATTTGTTGGCCTTTTATTACTTTATTAGATCTTTGTTCTTCAAGCAATTACCAAAAAAAATGAAGATCGCAAGAGACAGAGTACACAAGATATAGGCTCCAAGCCAGGGCGAAACCCCTCCAAGGAAAAAACCCAAAAGATATTTCTCTTATTCTTTAGAAGAGCCTTTCAAAACCCAAAGACCAAATCAAACAAACCCTCTAATCCCAAGCCATCCCCCCAACAATATCTTCCTTGACACAACTTATGGAATTTCAATATTGCTTCTTTGATGTTGTAACTTAGACCCTTGCAACAAAATTACGACCCTGCAATTTTGACCTCCTGCAACTAGTAGCTTCATAAACACTAGCGAGGCAAGGAAAGAGATTATTGACAAACATTTACTTCTACTCCTCTCCTTCACCTTCCCTATTATAGATCAAACTTGCTTGAGATGAGTGATCAAATGAATTGAGCTTCACTCCTTTATATAACCTTTCTTAAGGTTCCAATGCCCTCCCTTCAGGCTGACTTGGTCTTGGACTTATCCATGGATTCTTCTCAACAAAATAAATATTTTTCTTAATTACAATGAGTTCAAATTGCACTATGACATATGACCAATATTATTATTTATCCTAGAAATACCTAGAATACCTAAAAGCACTAAGAACATGCTTTTAACTCAAACTTGAGTATGAAACCCATACTCCAAGATAGAACATAATTTATTTTTCTTCCTTTTTCTTTCTTTATAAGGAATATATAATGTCATGATTACAATTACATCATAATGAAGACCGAACCTAGTTACAATTTTTAACAACGGTGACTCTGAACTTGTTTATAATCTTGTCAGAAAATCTACTTTGCTAATAACAAGGTTATCAAACACTATACTCAAGCACTCTAGGAATATATTTCTTTCCTATATGCTTTCAATATCACACATGTTTGTAGGGAATTGAATTCTTTAGTTGATCAAATTTCTTCCTTTGCTTCCATTATATCACAACAAACTCTCCCTGATAAGCTTGACTGTATTTTTCGATCTTTATATAGGCCTCATCTTCCAAATAACTAAGAGGATTGACAAGTCTTCCAAGGTGAAAAAAGTATATGTGCCTTCCTCTAGAACCAACTATATGATGATAGTAAAATTATCTCTTTAAAAGACAACAAATTACCTTCACGCCTCTCTCCTCTAGAAAATCCATTTTATCCTAGTGATGTACCCACGTCAAAAAACAATCATATGGAGGAATCAAAAAGAAGTATTGGTGAACCATCCTGAATAACATTGATACTCATGATTAACTTAAGTTATTATAGAATGGAGCCCAATTTTCTAATCAGAAAAAGGAAAAATTTATTGCCCTTTTTAAGGAATTCTCAGATGTCTTTGCCTAGTCATATAAGGATCTTCATGGTTTTGATCCTAGTATTATACAACATGTTATTCCTATCAAACCAGATGTGAATCCAATTAGACAAAGACAAAGACCTATTAATCCTTCTCTTGAAGCAACCATTCGTAAGGAGATAGAGAAGATGTTTAATGCACATATCATCTTTCCTATAAAATATTTAGAGTGGGTAGCCAATTTGGTCCTAGTTAGAAAGAAGAATGGGGATATTTGCCTTTATGTTGATTATAGGTCCTTGAACAAAGCTAGTGTGAAACTGAAGGACAATTTTTTGTTGCCAAATATGGACCAAATTTTACAACAGGTCATCGGATCTCAAATGATGTCACTCCTAGATGGATTCTCCAGCTACAACCAGATTCAACTCAAAAAGGCTGATAAATTCAAAACCACCTTTACACACATTGGGGTACCTTTTCTTATGAAAACATGCCATTTGGATCAATTAATGCAGGCTCCACCTTCTAGAGGGCCATGCAATTGGCTTTTGACGATCTCATCGGGAAGGCCATCCAAATCTATCTTGATGATATGATCATTTACTTGAAGCATCGAATAGATCACTTTGATCACCTTAGGCGTGTCCTCCTACGATGCAAAAGTTTTGGAATTTCCCATAACCCTAAAAAATTGGTCTTTGGTGTCACGACTAGGAAAATTTTAGGACATATTGTCCAATAAGAAGGAATTAGCAGTGATCGTGGTCATATTGCTGCAATTAAAAACCTTCCTCTGCCAAACTCCAAGAAAGAAATTCAATCCTTAATTGGTAAGATTAATTTTGTGCGAAGTTTTGTAAATGATTTTGCTAAGATAGCTAATCCTATCGATTATCTAACTAACCAGAATTAGGAGTTTAGGTGGGATGATTTTGCACAACATATTTTTATAAAAATCAACGAAGCCATTGCATCTACTCCTATTTTATCCAAACTAGATTTTGTGAAAGAATTCATCATTTATACTAATGCCATTGAGGAGGTTGTCTTCAAAATTCTTATGCAAAAAAGTGATCTAGGTAAAGAACATCTAATTGCTTTTATGATTCAGAGCTTATCTAACTAAGAGTTTAAGTACTCTTTAATTGAGAAACATGCATTTTCTTTGGTAAAAGAAATCGAAAAATTCAAACATTACATTCTAGGCAAACACATGCAGATAAAAGTCCCTCTTCCTGATGTTAAATTCCTCCTATCACAAACTTTGCTTTCAAGAAATATTTCCCACTGGTTGGCCAAGATACAAGAACATGATTTGATCCATAAACTATTGTGGATATTCCCTTAGAAATTTCGTCACAATAAATCTGATAATAATATATTAAAATTCTAAATTTTTACATTATTACAGTTTTATTAAACTTCTAGATCTATAAATTTAATTGTAATTAGTGCATGCATTTGAATGGAAATTATGAAGAAAAGTAGAGAATGACAAAATAAGCTCACACACACACACATAAGACACAAAATATGCTTTGGGAAACCCTTTTGGGAGAAAACCCAACTTGAAGGTGAGGTTTCTTTGCTCTCTTTCTCTATCTCAAAAATATCGTTGTAGGTACAAAGAAGTAATGCCTATGGTCATGGGCTGCTACAGTGCACAGATTCTCTTTGCGTGCTCTACCTCCTATCTCTCCTGGCTACCTTTGCTAAGCTATGGAACAAAATTCTCTCGAAAGAATGTAATGCCTCTTCCTCCTAGTGGCCCAATTATAACACAGTCTGATAGCCTACTAGCAGTTAAGTTTGATTACATCAAATCTTAACTGGAGTTACAATATAGACTGTTCTAGAGTATTTTACATCACAAACATGTGGATAGCCCATTTTCCGTGAATAATGGGTAGTAACGCAACATCCTTCTGAACTATAGGTGTGAAAACAACAAGGTCAACTTTTGAGTGACATAAATTTTGCATACGAACTCTGATTGACGCGCTTCTTTCGTAATTGGAAATATCTCTATGTAGAACACCATGAAATTATGTGGCACTAAAGTGACAAAGTTTTACCCCCGAAAAAAATCGTTTGATGCCTCAAAACGCTCACGGAAGGTTTAAAACCCTATTTTTCCAAACTGGATCCCATCGGTAAAAATGGTCCCATGAGTTGATTCCTGCACTTTTTCCACTCTAAATGCATCGAGATGGGTGACAAGAAATATAATGATCCAATCCGGATCATGATTTGACAAATTCAACCTCCAAAACTATAAAGGGATGTCACTGGACATTACATCTAGCGCAATATCCTGAATCAAACGTTTCAACTAATGATGATGAGACATTGTTTGCCTTGTTCCTAGTCAATGGGCATTCAATTGATGTAGCAGACCACCCCTGGTATAATGACGTAATTTTTTATCTTCAAAACCAAAAAATGCCTTGATAATTTGGATAAATTTCAATGTAGGCGTTTAAGCTTAGATTCTTCCAAGTATTTGATTCTAAACACAATGTTGTATCGCAGATCATATGATGGATTATTACTCTATTGTGTAAATCATAAGGATGTTGCTAAGCTACTATAAGTTTCTCATGGTTCATCCAAAGAGGATTTCCACATACGAGGTCATTTCGTAGCTAAGGCCATTGCTCATAAATTCTCAAATTTAGTTTTTATTGACCTACAATCTTCACTTATTGCTGTAAGTATGTGCAAAGTTGCAAGGACTGCCAGCAAGTAGCTGGGAGAGAAAAAATTCACACTCTACCCCTCCACCCTGTAATTCTATATTTCCCCTTCACCAAATGGGCATTGGATTTTATTGGACCTATAAACCCTCCTTCTTCTACATGTCACATCTTCATCTTAATTGCCACTGATTATTTCACCAAGTGTTCAGAAGCCATTCCTATGAAAAATGTGCATGATGAACAAGTAATTGAATTCTTATAAAATAATATTTTCCCACACTTTGGACTACCTCTTGAACTGATTTTGGATAATGAGCCTACTTTCTTTTGTCCATTTCACTTAGTTTTTCAATCAATATCATGTCAAATATTCTACATCATCAACATATTATCCTCAAGGTAAAGTTTTTGCTTAATCTACCAACAAAAATATTATCATAACTATGAAGAAATTAATCAATGACAAAGCGTGTATCTAGCATACTATGTTGAAATTCGCACTATGCGTAGATTGTACCACCATTAAGTCTAGTATAGGTGCTTCCCCCTTTTAGCTTGTTTATGCTTAAGAGGCAACTTTTCCCGCTAAATTAGAACTTTTATCTCTATGTCTAATTGTACAAACTAAAGAGCTAACCCCGAGTAATGTCCTCAAAGAGTCTTAGCTTTATTGGATTTAGAAAAGCAAGAAGATCATTCTTTCAGAAATTTGCGACGAAGAATGAAAACTATTAAGAAATATTTTGATAAGAAATCTAAGAATGTAAATTTCATTGTTGATCAAAAGGTCCTTCTATGGGATGCAGCTCACGCCGATAAGGGTAAACATCATAAATTTCAGAAATTATGGATTGGCCCTTTCAAAATTTCTACAGTTTTTGGACCAAATACTTGTCTCCTTAAAGATCTCAATGATCATCTCCTCCCTTACGCCAAAAATGGCTCACATATGAAGCCAGTCTTGGAAGGGAAAGCAAAATAAATCATTATAACCAAATCATGACCTTGTACATAATTTTTTCATTTATTGCTTTCTTTCAGTTTTGTCATATTCTGTTGTCATTTTTAACCTTTAAGGGTTTGAATTTTTGTTGTAGTTTTCTTTCTTTCAACAACTTCTTTGCAGATTTCATGTCCTTTTCGAAACAAAAGATTATGTTTACTACTACATGTCTGCTAAAACTATCTAGAAATCTTACTGGCAGCATATCCTTCAACAACTAATCATTATAAATGGAAAATGCTTATCTGATATTTTACACTAGATATTCTAAAAATATTGTATCTTTCTTAGAAGAGACAGCCTTGCAGCAAGACCTTTAGCAGACAGACCAAGTGTTTCTCCTCCTGATCATTAGAGGGACAATTTTTAAATTGTTCAACCTAATCATTACTTGCATAAGTTATCATAAGTCCTATCTCTCAGTCTCGTTTCTTGTTGTTGATGCTTCCCTCCCACTAGTCAACCTACAACCTACTCTTCTGCGGTCACTTACCTTATGCATTTAAAAAAATATTATGAGTTTTGACTCGCTTTGTGAATCTCCCTGTGAAGTCGCCAATGTTGACAATGGTATACACTAACCAAACCCACAAACCATTTCGTTTTCTAAAATTAAGCTCTCCTGTGATTAAAACCATCTTTTTTGTCTGATCAATCGGTTGGACCACTCTTGTGAGAAAAAGTTTGGGCGACAAAGGCACAAGGCACTACTTCTGGAATCGAATTAATCTCCACAACCTAAGTGATTTTGATTGATAATTCCAGTCATTTGTTCTTTCGATTAACGGGGTGAATCACTTCTAGGCCTATGCATTAGTGCCTAAAAAAACACATATATATTGGCAATATTTAAATAAGAGGATCAAAGTGAAAGACTTGTTCTACATTGGTTGTGGTCAAATTTCTGCTTCTATATGATTTATTGTTGACATTGATGATGTAGTTGTTGGTACATTTGTTGGATGTAGTCTTGTTAGTTGGCATTGATGTCAACTTGGTAACCAGATGATATCTAGTTTTCTATGATTGATTGATCATTTGATTGATAGGCTTGAGTGGTTGCTGGAATTTTTGGCTTGTAGTCCAGCTTGGTTTGTGATTAGCTTGATTGACATGTTAGTTGCAGGGTGCTTTGATATTTGTGCAGATGTTATGTGTGTGGAGCAGAGATTACTATGGTACAGGTGTTCGTTGGATTGTCATAACCATGGTATTTACCTATGGTATTGACTAGGAGATTACCATGGTATTATCATAACCATGGTATTTACCCATGGTATTGATCGGAATATTACCATGGTATAGGGGTCCATGGTATTGGCATAACCATGGTATTGACCTGGAGTTTACTATGGTACATGTGTCCATCGTATTGGGATAACCATGGTATTTTCCCAAGGTATTATTTGGAGATTATTGATGATATTTTGACATATATTCTTCTGATTTTTCTTACTGTGAGTGTGGTTTGATTTGGTGAGTAAATTGATTGATAGTGTGAGTGTATGGTTGGAGTGAGTGTGTGTACATCAGATTTTATTATTCAGATTAGATCTGTTGTTAGGTTGCTCATGGTGAAAAAGTTTTGAGAACCCAGTCTGAAACATTCTAAAACATGGTTCACATGGAGGAGTTGGAGGCATAGAGACTTCATGCTTGCAGATACTAGCAGACAGTTATTAGAGGAGGAGAATCTCAATCCAATGGTGGTTGGATAGTCTAATGGATGTTGGGCAAGGCTCGTTGGTGGTGGAGGCTTCTAGTAGATGTTTATCTACAAAGTCATGTGAGTAAGTACTTCTCAGTTGATGGATGTCAGCACACTGTTGTAGGAGTCGAGTCTTCCAACTAGTGGGTACTAGCTACTCTATGTAAAATTTGTTCAGGTTAATAGAAGAATACAACAACAACAACAACGGGTTGTTTTTTTCCCTGGAGGGGGGGGTTTCCACCAGAAAAAATTGTGTTCTCTTATCTACATCATTGATATTTTTCATGGTGTTTTCATTGTTGATTTTATGATGATTTATTATGTTAGTTGATGGGTTAGTAATTCTTGGCTATTTTGATAAAAAAATATGTTAAAAATAATTAAATCCTCACACTACCGATTAACCCCCCCCACCGCAGTAGTGAGCTCAATCCCAACAATTAGTATCATAGCGGGGTTCTCTCAGTGAAGCTTGATCACTTCTGAGAATATCATGGGATTATGGCCAAGAATAAGAGGAAGCAATCACATAAGAAGAAGTGTTGCAATCAAACCAAGAATGTTGCAAAACACAAAGAACCTCTTTGTTGGCATTATGAAACAGATGTTGTCCTTGATGGGAACTCACATAGATGACAGTTCATAGTGCAACAGGTTAACAACAAAGGATTACAGATCAGGCTCCGAAGATTGAAGAAAGAGAAGTATATGTTGGTTCATTTTGTCTAAGTAGTGTGTACATGCAGGTCCACAGAAAAAAAAGAGCGTATACGTATACACGCACTCTCACAAGAGGAAAAGCACGTACATGTTGGAAAAACAAGGAAATTCAAGAGAAAAGAATACCAGGGGTCAATACCATGGTATTAGCCCACAATATTGAGCGGAGTAACGACTATTTGATCCCGCCCAAGAATACCACGAGTCCTAAGTGGTTTTGGTCTGAGGTATTGAGAAAGGCCTAAAACTATATAAGGAGGAGAAGATCATTAGGCCAGTGTGTGCAAGTGAATGGGTTTCCGAGGAATATATCTATCTAAAGTATATGTTATGTTGTAGGGGCTATGATTATGAGATGATCTGAATATTTTTTGCACCTTGGATACAATGTTAGATCAGGATCATAAGAACTGAAATGACTTATCATTGCATGATCTGATGTTGATTGGGCTAGATCTGAATACTAACGCATGTTTCATTCTGTAAATGTTATGATCTGGGTATGACTGAAGTCTAGAATAGTTGTGCAGTTTTAAGTTAGTATTTGTAGATCTATATGTTGGTTTGCTTTGTTAAAATCGCATATACACGCTGGTTCGGCACATCAAAGTAGCGTATACATTATGAAATATGATGTTTGAAGTTGCAGTTGGTTCTAGTTGTTGTTGCAGAGTTCTAGGTTCTGCTCTGTGTTCTGGTGACTGTGTTCTGAATGTTCAAATTGATTGATTGTGATTTTCTTCAGTGATGATGGGTTTTCAGTGATTGGTTGTATTACAGTGGTGATTGATTTTGAGCTTCAATGTTGCTGATGGGTCCAGTATGAAAATTGGATGAAACAAGGCCTTTAGATTGTGATGTTGTGTTCCAGGAGTATCTAATCCGAAAATTGATGAAACGTGATCCCTGGAGGAAGAGAGAAGGTCGTAGCCTTCTGTAGGCCGACGCCTACGTACTAGTAAACATATCGACCAGTACAAGAGCCAGGGGATTGGAGCTCCCTTCCAGTAGCGGCTGGAAAATGAGTGAAGGTTGGAGCCTTTTGTAGGCCAATGCCTATGTACTAGTAAACAGATTGGCTAGTGCAAGAGCTAGGGGGTTGTATCTCCCTTCCAGTAGCTGCTGGAAAATGAGTGAAGGTTGGAGCCTTCTGTAGGCCGACACCTACGTACTCGTAAGCAGATCGGCTAGTACAAGAGCTAGGGGGTTGTAGCTCCCTTCCAGTAGAAGCTGGAGAACAAGAGAAGGTTGTAACCTTCTGCAGGTGGGTGCCTGCGTACTGGTATGAGTCTGCACTAGTACAAGATTGTAAACAGGTTTTTCTTATATTAAAAGAAGACAGCAGCAGGTGGCTTTTGACTCGCATTGGGTTTCCACCTTAATTCTTGGTGTCCATGTGTGTTTCTTATGTGTTATAGTTTATTCTATTATTATTTCTCATGGTTCCTACTTATATGGTTAATAAAGTACTGATGCACTGATGAAAGATTAACATATGATGAATTAAATGAATCATAAGTTCATTGTATATACACTGGTTGCCTTAAAGACAATTGCATGTACACGCGAGTTATGTTCATTGAAGTAGCGTATGTAAATTTGAGTATGAAAAGAAAAAATTATTGATTTGATAAATATTGATTCACCCCCCCCCCCCCCCCCCCCCCCATTATTTCCAATGATTGGTATCAGAGTGGGGTCCTTCAGAAGAAGCTTGATCGCTTGAAGGGAGATATTTCAAAATGAACAATCACGAAGGCATGGGATCTATCAAACCACCAATCTTCAATGGGAACAACTTGGTATATTGGAAAACACGAACTAGAGCTTATCTTCAATCACTTGGAGCTAATGTTTGGGCAATTGTGGAAAAAGGATATCAATATCCAGCAGCAGTCCCCACAAATCCAGCAGAAAGGAAAACATATGAAATCAATGCCAAAGTTGTCAACGCCTTATTGGGAAGTCTATCAAAATCAGAATTCGTCAAATTCATGCAGTTCAACACAGCCAAGGAAATATGGGATAGAATCATTCAGAGCTACGAAGGAGACTCCCAGGTAAAATGTGCTAAACTACAAACTCTCAGAATCCAGTATGAAACTCTCAAGATGCATAGTGATGAAAGTATTTCTAATTATTTCTTGCGAGTAGATGGGATTGTAAATCATATGAGAAATCTGGGTGAAGAGATAAAGGAAGCTACTTTAGTTGAGAAAATTTTGAGATCTTTGTCTTCTAAATTTGAGTCAAAAGTGTCTGCCATAGAAGAAAAACAGGATCTTCAAACTATTACTGTGACTCAACTCCATGGAATCCTAACTGCCTTTGAAATGAGAAAAGGAGGTCCATCAGATATGAGAGAAGTTGTTTTTAAAACACCAGCAAATGGAAAATAAAAGGAAGAGAACAATGAATCAGGACACATTTCAGATGAAGAATATGAGGTAAATTTTGTCAAGAAGCTTCAACGGGATTCTGGAAGATTCATAGGTAAGCTACCATTCAAATGCTTTGCTTGTGGTAGAGTTGTCATTACGCTGCTAAATGCCCTCATGTCAAAGGAAAGATGTCTACAGAAGGTAATAGAAGTTACTATACTCATGATGATAGTGATGACTTGTCCAATAGTGATGAAGATGATAAAGAAATTAAACTACTCATGTCATATGAAAATGATTCCTTAGAAAAGGGAGATTTCCTTAAAGAAATTAGTAAACTCAAAATCAGTTTCGCAGAAAAGGACACAATCATAGACACAGTGACACATCAACTCACTGAAAAGGACAAACACAATGAAGTGTTAGAATGTGAAGTAGTAAGTCTATGAAAATAACTTGAGAAGACAAAGACTCTGAATATTAGATTTGCTAAAGGGTCGGAAATGTTAAATGAAATCACCAAAGTTTAGCGTTTGCTTATTATAAGACTGGTCTTAGTTTTCATGAAGGTTAATCTAGCTCACAAGATGAGGTAAGGAACTTCAATGCAAAATCTGAAATGCTCAACGAGGAGATAAGAGGTCAACCCCATCAACAACCAGGGAAAGAAAGACTTCAAAGAAAAATATTTCCACCTAACTATGGAAGGGATAATTGTTTCTTTTCTCTGACAAATAATGTTGAATGTTTTATATGTCATAATTTTGGACATGTTGCAGCCAGATGCAAAAGTAGAATGGTTCAAGACTATCACATAGAAAGATCATCAGTTTCCAGGTACTTTAAGGGATATTGTTTTGCTTGCAATATGTTTGGTCACAAATCTATTGATTGCGATAGAAGGAATATGAAACATGTAAGATGCTATGTGTGTAACAAGTTTGGACATAAAGCAAAGGAATGTAGGAGCAAATTTTGGCCACCATACCAAAAGGAGAAAACATCATCACAATCCAAGGTATTGAAGAAGAAGGAATTGTTGTCAGAAAGATGTGGCATAGCTCAATTTACAGACATAACAGACCCAGGGGGAGCTGAAAGTGTAAAAATTCAGTATTCCAATTCTCATATGCAGTTATTATGAAGAGAAGTCGCATATATACGCGAGTTAGAAGCTGCATAGTTGCGTATATGGTGTTTTGAAGAAAAAATAGTGGGATAGACTCAGGAAAAGGGGTCTGATATGGTTCAGTCAATTATCAATTATCTATTCTGTTCTGATTGATGATGGTTACAGTCTGTTGATGATATGTGGAAGTGTTTTTGGCCCTCATAAGCTGTTAATAAGTTGATGAATAACTGGTTGATGATGATTCCTTGATGATTGTTACTAACAAATGCAATGATCATATCTGATAGTGAACAGTTTGCACAGGTTGAGGGGGAGCATATGTTTCTATTAATGAATTGTTGGCATTATATTAGAAGACCTTGGTACATGACGATAATTATATTTCTGGATCCACATAGTTGTTTGATTCAAGTGACTCTTTTGATGATGGACATATACAAGATGTTGATGCTGCTGACAAATGCTGATGGTGCAGATCATATATGGTGTATGACAGTTGCTGATGAATATCATGGTCTTGTTTAGATTGTTGTTCCTTGTTATAAATTTCATGTATATCATTTGATGTAAAGGTCATGAATTGACCTAATTTGTAACTCCACTATGCATGGGAAGGATGAGGTAATAATTTCTATTTCAATCATGTATAAACATTTGGTATATCCCCACTTGGTTGGGTGGATGAGTCAAATTTGGTGTATCCCCACTTGGTTGGGTGATTGATGTATGTATGGGTCTTAGGGAAGTCAAACTCACTTAGTTGAGTTATAGAGTCATGTTATTCTTTTAAAAAAATCTTTGCAAACTCTGCATGTATTGAGGGGGAGCATCGACATCATAATGAATATCAAAGAGGGAGAATATCTTGGTCCTCCCTTTGCCCTTGATGTCAAAGGGGAAGAGTATCTTGGTGTTGTGGTTGCCATCTAGTCCAAAGTGGGAGATTGTTGGCATTATGATACAAATGTTGTCCTTGATGGCAACTCACATAGATGACAGTTCACAGTGCAACAAGTTAACAACAAAGGATTACAGATCATACTCTAGAGATTAAAGAAAGAGAAGTATATGCTGGTTCATTTTGTCTAAGTAGCGTGTACATGCAGGTCCACAAAACAAAAAGAGCGTATACGTATACACGCACTCTCATAAGAGGAAAAGTGCGTACAAGTTGGAAAAACAAGGAAATTCAAGAGAAAAGAATACCAGGGGTCAATACCATGGTATTAGCCCATAAAATTGAGTGTAGTAACAACTATTTGATCCCACCCAAGAATACCATGGGTCCTAAGTGGTTTTGGTCTGAGGTATTGAGAAAGGCCTAAAACTATATAAGGAGGAGAAGATCATTAGGCCAGTGTGTGCAAGTGAATGGGTTTCTGAGGAATACTTCTATCTGAAGTATATGTTATGTTGCAGGGGCTATGATTATGAGATGATCTGAAATATTTTGTGCACCTTGGATACAATGTTAGATCAGGATCATAAGAACTGAAATGACTTATCATTGCATGATCTGATGTTGATTGGGCTAGATCTGAATACTAACGCATGTTTCATTATGTAAATGTTATGATTTGAGTATGACTAAAGTCTGGAATAGTTGTGCAGTTTTAAGTTAGTATTTGCAGATCTATACACTGGTTCGCTTTGTTAAAAGCGCATATACACGCTGGTTCGGCACATCAAAGTAGCGTATACATTATGAAATATGATGTTTGAAGTTGCAGTTGGTTCTAGTTGTTGTTGCAGAGTTCTGGGTTCTGCTCTGTGTTCTGGTGACAGTGTTATGAATGTTCAGATTGATTGATTGTGATTTGCTTCAGTGATGATGGGTTTTCAGTGATTGGTTGTATTACAATGGTGATTGATTTTGAGCTTCAATGTTTCTGATGGGTCCAATATGAAAATTGGATGAAACGAGGCCTTCAGATTGTGATGTTGTGTTCTAGGAGTATCCAGTCTGAGAATGAATGAAACATGGTCCTTGGAGGAAGAGAGAAGGTTGTAGCCTTCTGTAGGTCAGCGCCTACGTACTGGTAAACATATTAGCTAGTACAAGAGCTAAGGGCTTGGAGCTCCCTTCTAGTAGCAGCTGGAAAATGAGTGAAGGTTGGAGCCTTCTATAGGCCGGCGCTTATGTACTAGTAAACGGATCGACTAGTACAAGAGATAGGGGATTGTAGCTCCCTTCTAGTAGCAAATGGAAAACGAGTGAAGGTTGGAGCCTTCTGTAGGTCGCCTCCTACGTACTAGTAAACAGATTGGCTAGTACAAGAGATATAAGGTTATAGCTCACTTCCAATAGAATCTGGAGAACGAGAGAAGGTTGTAGCCTTCTACAGGTGGGTGCCTACGTACTGGTATGAGTCTGCACCAGTACAAGATTGTAAATAGTAGGTCATTTTTGTCCCGCATTAGGTATCCACCTTAATTCTTGGTGTTCATGTGTGTTGCTTATGTATGATGGTTTATTCTTTTATTACTGCTCATGGTTCCTGTTTATATGGCTAATAAAGTACTAATGCACTCATGAAAGATTAACATATGATGAATTAAATGAATCATAAGTTCACTATATATATGCTGGTTGCCTTAAAGACAGTTGCGTGTACATGCGTGTTACCTTCATTGAAGTAGAGTATATAAATTTTAGTATGAAAAGAAAAATTTATTGATTTGATAAATACTGATTCACCCCCCCAGTATTATTTCCAAAATTGGTATCAGAGTGGGATCCTTCAAAAGAAGCTTGATCGCTTCAAGGGAGATATTTCAAAATGAACAATCACGAAGGCATGGGATCTATCAGACCACCAATCTTCAATGGAAACAACTTGGTATATTGGAAAACATGAACTAGAGCTTATCTTTAGTCACTTGGAGTTGATGTTTGGGAAATTGTGGAAAAAGGATATCAATATCCAGCAGCAGTCCCCATGGATTCAGCAGAAAGGAAAAAATATGAAATCAATTCCAAAGCCATCAACACCTTATTGGGAAATCTATCAGAATCGAAATTCGTCAAAGTCATGCAATTCAACATAGCTAAGGAAATATGGGACAAAATCATTCAGAGCTACGAAGGAGACTCCCAGGTAAAACGTGCTAAACTACAAACTCTCAAAATCCAGTGTGAAATTCTCAAGATGCATAGTGATGAAAGTATTTCTAGTTATTTCTTGCGAGTAGATGGGATTGTAAATCATATGAGAAATCTGGGTGAAGAGATAAAGGAATCTAATTTAGTTGAGAAAAATTTGAGATCTTTGTCTTCTAAATTTGAGTCAAAAGTGTTTGTCATAGAAGAAAAACAGGATCTTCAAACTATTACTGCAACTCAACTCCATGGAATCCTAACTGCCTTTGAAATGAGAAAGGAGGTCCATCAGATATGAAAGATGCTGCTTTTAAAGCATCAGCAAAGGGAAAAGAAAAGGAAGAGCACAATGAATCAGGACACATTTAAGAAGAAGAAGATGAGGTAAATTTTGTCAAGAAGCTTACATGGGGTTCCGAAAGATTTAGAGGTAAGCTACCATTCAAATGCTTTGCTTGTGATAGAGTTGGTCATTACACTGCTAAATGCCCTCATGTCAAAGGAAAGATGTCTATAGAAGGTAATAGAAGTTATTATACTCATGATGATAGTGATGACTTGTCCAATAGTGATGAATATGATCAAGAAATTAAACTACTCATGGCATATGAAAATGATGCCTTATAAAAGGAAGATTTCCTTAAATAAATCAATCAAAAAATTAGTTTGGCAGAAAAGGATACAGTCATAGACATAGTGACACATCAAGTCACTGAAAAGGAAAAATACAATGAAGTGTTAGAATGTGAAGTAGTAAGTCTAAGAAAAGAACTTGAGAAGACAAAGACTCTGAATCTTAGATTTGCTAAAGGTTCAGAAACGTTAGATGAAATCATCAAAGTTCATTGTTCGCCTATTATAAAGACTGGTCTTGGTTTTCATGAAGGTGAATCTAGCTCACAAGACGAGGTAAGGAACTTCAATGCAAAATCTGAAATGATCAATAAGGAGATAAGAGGTCAACCCCATCAACAACCAGGGAAAGAAAGACTTCAAAGAAAAACATTTTCACCTAACTATGGAAGGGATAATTGTTTCTTTTCTCTGAAAAATAATGTTGAAATTTTTATATGTCATAATTTTGGACATGTTGCAGCCAGATGTAGAAGTAGAATGGTTCAAGACTGTCACACAAAAATATTGTCAGTTTCTAGGTACTTTAAGGGATATCGTTTTGCTTGCAATATGTTTGGTCACAAAGCTATTGCTTGTGATAGAAGGAATATGGAACATGTAAGATGCTATGTGTGTAACAAGTTTGGACATAAACCAAAGGAATGCAGGGGAAAATTTCGGCCACCATACCAAAAGGAGCAAACATCATCACAATCCAAGGTATTGAAGAAGAAGGAGTTGTTGTTAGAAAGATGTGGCATAGCTCAATTTACAGGCCCAGGGGGAGCTAAAAGTGTAAAAATTCAATATTCCAATTCTCATATGCAGTTATTGTGAAGAGAAGTCGCATATATACACGAGTTAGAAGCTGCACAGTCGTGTATATGGTGTTTTGAAGAAAAAGTAGTGGGACAGACTCAGGAAAAGGGGTCTGATATGGTTCAGTCAATTATCAATTATCTATTCTATTCTGATTGATGATGGTTACAGTCTACTGATGATATGTGGAAGTGTTTTTTGCCCTCATAAGTTGTTAATAAGTTGATGAATAACTAGTTGATGATGATGCCTTGATGATTCTTACTAAAAAATGCAATGATCAAATCTGATAGTGAACAGTTGGCACAGGTTCAGGGGGAGCATATGTTTCTAATAATGCATTGTTGGCATTATATTAGAAGACCTTGGTACATGACGATAATTATATTACTTGATCCACATAGTTGTTTGATTCAAGTGACTCTTTTGATGATGGACATATACAGGCTATTGATGTTGCTGACAGATGCTAATGGTGCAGATCATATATGGTGTATGATAGTTCCTGATGACTATCATGGTCTTGTTTATATTTTTGGTCCTTGTTATAAATTTCATGTATATCATTTGGTGTAAAGGTCATGAAAATACCTTATTTGTAACTCCACTATGCATGGGAAGGATGATGTAATAATTTCTATTTCAGTCATGTATAAACATTTGGTATATCCCCACTTGGTTGGGTGGATGAGTTAAATTTGGTGTATCCCCACTTGGTTGGGTGATTGATGTATGTATGAGTCATTGGTCTTAGGGAAGTCATACTCACGTAGTTGAGTTATAGAGTCATGTTATTCTTTTGAAAAATATTTTTGCGGACTCTGCTTGTACTTAGGGGAGCATGGAAAACATAATGAATATCAAAGAGGGAGAATATCTTGGTCCACCCTTTGCCCTTGATGTCAAAGGGGGAGTGTATCTTGGTGTTCTGGTTGCCATCAAGTCCAAAGGGGGAGCATTGTTGGCATTGTGGTACAGATGTTTTCCTTGATGGCAACTCACATAGATGACAGTTCAAAGTGCAATAGGTTAACAACAAAGGATTACAGATCAAACTCCAGAGATTGAAGAAAGAGAAGTATACGCTGGTTCATTTTTTCTAAGTAGCATGTACATGCAAGTCCATAGAACAAAAATAGCATATATGTATACAGGCACTCTCACAAGAGGAAAAGCGCATATAGGTTGGAAAAACAAGTAAATTCAAGAGCAAAGAATACCAAGGGTCAATACCATGGTATTCACCCACAATATTGAGCGCAGTCACGACTATTTGATCATGCCCAAGAATACCACCGGTCCTAAGTGGTTTTCGTCCGAGGTATTGAGGAAGCCCTAGAACTATATATGGAGGAGAAGATCATTAGGCCGGTGTCTGCAAGTGAATGGATTTATGAGGAATACTTCTTTTTGAAGTATATGTTATGTTGCAGGGGCTATGATTATGAGATGATCTGAAATATTATTTCCATCTTGGATACAATGTTAGATCAGGATCATAAGAACTGAAATGACTTATCATTGCATGATCTGATGTTGATTGGGTAGATCTGAATACTAACGCATGTTTCATTCTGTAAATGTTCTGAACTGGGTATGACTGAAGTCTGGAATAGTTGTGCAGTTTTAAGTTAGTATTTGCATATCTATACATTGGTTTGCTTTGTTAAAAGCACGTATACACGCTGGTTCAACACGTCAAAGTAGCATATACATTATGAAATATGATGTTTGAAGTTGCAGTTGGTTCTAGTTGTTGTTGCAAAGTTTTGGGTTCTACTCCGTGTTTTGGTGACAGTGTTCTAAATGTTCAAATTGATTGATTGTGATTTGATTCAATGATGATGGGTTTTCATTGATTAGTTGTATTACAATGGTGATTGATTTTGAGCTTCAATGTTGATGATGGGTCCAGTATGAAAATTCGATGAAACAAGGCCTTCAGATTGTGATGTTGTGTTCCAGGAGTATCAAGTCTGAAAATTAATGAAACATGGTCCCTGGAGGAAGAGAGAAGGTTGTAGCCTTCTGTAAGTCGACGCCTACATATTGGTAAACATATCAGCCAATAGAAGAGTCAGGGGGTTGGAGCTCCCTCCCAGTAGCAGCTGGAAAATGAGTGAAGGTTAGACCCTCTTGTAGGCATGTGCCTACGTACTAGTAAACTGATCGGCTAGTACAAGAGCTAGGGGGTTGTAGCTCCCTTCCAGTAGCAGCTAGAAAATGAGTGAAGGTTGGAGCCTTCCATAGGCCGACGCCTACATACTAGTAAATGGATCGGCTAGTACAAGAGCTAGGGGGTTGTAGCTCCCTTCTAGTAGAAGCTGGAGAACGAGAGAAGGTTGTAGCCTTCTGCAGGTGGGTACCTGCGTACTAGTATGAGTTTGCACTAGTGCAAGATTTTAAAGAGGTTTTTCTTATATTAAAAGAAGACAAAAGCAGGTGGTTTTGGTCTCGCATTGGGTTTCTACCTTAACTCTTGGTTTTCATGTGTGTTGCTTATGTGTGATGGTTTAATCTATTATTACTAATCATGGTTCATGTTTATATGGTTAATCAAAGTACTGATGCACTGATGAAAGATTAACATATGATGAATTAACTGAATCATAAGTTCACTACATATACGTTGGTTTCCTTAAAGACAGTGGTGTGTACATGCGAGTTACCTTGATTGAAGTAACGCATATAAATTTGAATAGAAAAAGAAAAAATTTGATAAATATTGATTCACCGCACGCCACCACACCCACCCCACCCCCCTCAATATTATTTCCAACACTCTTATGTTGTTAAAATGTATGGTAGATAGTATTTTCAATCATGTATATTTTCCTTGCCAATCTAGTGATGATGATTTTGGGTTTATAGAAGATGAAAATAATCAATGTTTTGAAGTGGATTCCTCAAGAAGCAAGGAAGGTGTTTTTCCAATGGAGGAACTCGAGGATGATGAACTTAAAAGACTAGTAACCCTTGAGGCTGAAAACAAAGCTCAAGAAAGGCTAATTGAGAAGATTACTTTGGAGAATAAAGATCTCAAGAAATTTCTTCAAATTCTTGAAGAGAGAGAGCATGCCTTTAAGGAAGAAAATTCAGATCTGAAAAATCAGTTAAGGAAAGCTAGAAAGAGTGAAGAGGAAACTACAAACCAAGTAAAGGATCAAATAATCCAACATAAATAACTTGAAGCAAAATTGGAAGAGAGAAGATTGAGTTCTAGAGCTAAAGAAACAACAGTCGATATGCCCAAGGAAGAAATTAGCAGCAAAAATAAAGAAAATGATTATCAAAATCAAAAGTTGAAGAAGGTAACAAGGAAGGGTTTGAGAAATGCAAACTGTTTTGATTGTCAGAAATTTGGGCACATTTCAGCAAATTCCAAAAATAAAAATAAAACTCATTTCAATCAAGACAAGTTGCCAGATCAAGAGAAATCACAAGCATTCCATCAAGGGAAAGCAAACCCATCAATCTCTAGGTATAAAAATGTTTTTTATGGGTACTGTTATTTATGCAGAGAATTTGGGCGTAAAGGTATTCACTATAAAAAGCATTTGTTCCTGTCATTTTTTCGGCACATTGCATGTTATGTTTGTGATAATGTGAGCCATAAGGCCAAGGACTTCAAGATTCCCATGTCTACTGTCGAATCCTATCAGAGGAAAAATAGCTATGGTCTAAGGTTCTTCAACATGCGTCAAAGCAACCACCATGCGAAATTCAAGAAAATATGGAAATGAAGAGGGAAAGAAAATTGAGGCCAGCGCGACCTCAGGGGGAGCATGAAGTGGAAAATGTAGAAAATTAGGAGGAGCTCCTCCAAGCAAAGAAGGTCTCAGCAGTCGTTGGTGTAAGTATTATTTAATCAATCATTTTTGTATGTCTTTCAATCTGAAATTGACTTTTTTGTGCCAAGTCCTTCTTGCAAAACAAAGATTGATCCTCATGAGGAATTACCTACACTAAAAAAGAAATTGTTGATTATATTTTGAACTTAAAAAAAGGAAAGAAAAAAAGGAGGGGTAGGAAAATAAATGTGCATAATTGAAGCTATAGAGGTCCTTATTTTCTGGATTAAGTGCATAAATTGGGAACCTTGTTGTTTGAAGGAATTATTAAGTGCTTATGGTGCATTAGAGACTGTGATAGTGCATAAACAAGAAGTGCACAGGTTCATTTTTGTAGCTACAGGAAAAATATTCTTTGTGCTTTTGATGATCAATTCCACAACATACATATGGTTTCCAGACAAATTTTGGATGCTATGTTTTTTTTAAAAGGCATGTTTTAAGATGTCTGCATCGAAATTTTGTCGATTTGGTCTACGTTTTCAAATGATTGGGTCCAAAGGTACATGGTCATTTTTTGGCCTTTGAATATATATGAACACATTAAAGACAACATAGTGGATGATTTGTTCTCATCACGATGAAATTGTAGAATATGGTGATAACTAATTAGTTTATTGAGCCCCAAAACGCATTGCTAAGTGTTAATAGAGCGCTTTTTTTGGCTTAATCTAGTCCAATATGAATATTTCATTAATGAGGAGTTATTGGGGCGTTGGAAAAGTATTTTTGTGATGGAACTTCTTTTAGCACTCATTCAACATGTTGTTGGCCCGCATGGTTTCCTTAAGGAAGATAATTTACTTTTACGTGAGATTTTCACACACTCGCACTCACTCCAACCATACACTCACACCATCAATCAATTTACTCACCAAATCAATCCACACTCACACAAAAAATAATCACAAGAATATATGTCAAAATATCATTAATAATATCCAATCAATACCTTGTGAAATTACCATGGTAATCCCAATACCATGGACATTTGTACCATAGTAAACTCTAGGTCAATTGTACCATGGACATCTATACCATAGTAAACTCTAGGTCAACTATACCATGGACATCTGTACCATATTACCTTACATTCATGATGATGTAAGGTGGACTCATTGTAATCCTTATGTTTGTTCATGACATTTTCACAAGAAGGCAACATAAGGCCATGTGTTATAAAGTGCAGCTTTAGAGTACATAGGATGGAGGATGTTTTGGCTGGTCATTTTCATGTAAAGAGTCATGTGTCTAAGGAATTCATACTTCAGCCATTTGTAGGCTTGAATATTAGTGTGATAATCCAATATTTCATAATGAAGCCTTGTAAAAGTGAGTGTTGTTTTAGTCACATTCATATTAAGACATGTATACTCATTTATAAGGGCATGTAACAAATGTACAAGATTTTCTACTTATGTCATGTAAAGTCATTAATTAGATAGGTCAGGTCCATAGAGTCATTGATGTCAGTTGATTGTTACAACCATATATGAGCTAATGTATGTCTATGTATCTTTCATGTTGTGTGGAGTCAATCTTTTGGTTCATGCAGTGGAGCTTTCAGCAAGAAAGCATTGACTGCAGGGTGATTATGCTAAGGGGGACCATATCTCTTACATGTTGGATGATATATTATGGTGTTATTCTACTTGAAAGGATGATGATGACGATCTTGGAGGACGTTTTTGTTTGCTCCTACTATATTCTTTTTTATGGTTATGTCATGTTGTTGATGATGCTGATGGATATGATTTTATTCTATTAATGTGGATCACATGCTTGCTACTATTGTTGTTGTTTGAAGAGAGATGCTTGATGGATGTGTTTTTTACTAGTATGATAAGTTTAATGGAGCGTACTTATTGTGTGGTTGCTACCATATGCTGTTATTCGATGGATATGGATGGTCATACTGTTGTTTTCATCATACACATGTTGTTACCAGGTTTTGATGAGGAGAATATGATGTTGAGTTGTTGCTTTGGTGTTTGGATGCCTTTCCCTTTTCTTCACGCATGTAGTACTTCTATTCTTTCAAGGAGGACATGTATATCAGAGGATGTTGCTGGTGATGTTGAGTGAGTGATGTTGATATTGTTAATGTTACTGTCAACCTAGAGTGTTGTTGTTGGTGGTGCTAATGATGTGATACTATGTTGAGGTTGATGTAGTTGGTTTTGTTGCTTGAGTTCATTGTTGCTTCACTTATTTTCACGTGCTCATCGAGGAGAGAGAGTTTTTTATTCTTGGAGATGTATTGTGGTCATATTCAACTACTATCGAGGGGGAGTTATTGTATTTTGCAATAGAGAATTTTGATGGTTTTCAAGCCTTTACCATTGATGTCAAAGGGGGAGTGTTTGAGGAGATCAGTTGTTCAGAGGATAATATCATTTGGACTTTCTCATAGGATAGTATCATTTGGATGATTCCGTAGGTGTTGCCATCAATGCCAAAGGGGGACACTGTTGGCATTGATGATGCAGTTGTTGGATGCAATCTTGTTAGTTAGTATTGATGTCAACTTCATAGCCAGATGATATCTAGTTGTCTATGCTTGATTGGTTGTATGATTGATAGGCTTGAGTGGTTACTGGCATTTTTGGCTTGTAGTGCAGCTTCGCTTGTGATTATGTTGCTTGGTTGACATGTTAGTTGTAGGGTGCTTTGACAGTTGTGCATATTCTATGTGTGTGGATCAAAGATCACCATGGTACAGGTGTTCGTGGGATTATCATAACCATGGTATTTACCCGTGGTATTGACCAAAAGCTTAGCATGGTACAGGGGTCTATGGTTTCAGCGTAACCATGGTATTTACCCATGGTATTGATCTAAATATTACCATGGTAAAGGGGTCCATGGTATTGGAATAACCATGGTATTGACTCATGGTACTCACCTAGAATTTACTATGGTACAAATTTCCATGGTATTGGGATTACCATGGTAATTGCCCAAGGTATTGATTGGAGATTACCGATGATATTTTGACATATATTCTTGTGATTATTTTTTGTGTGAGTGTGGAATGATTTAGTGAGTAAATTTTTTAATGGTGTGAGTGTATGGTTGGAGTGAGTGTGTGTATATCAGATTTTACTATTCAGATTACAGATGTTGTTGGGTTACCCTAAGAATTTGGTGATGTTGTCTCAAATTTTTATTTTTCTTAAAATATTTATGCTATGTAAGCTAGTCGGTTAGTGAATCTTACCATCATTTAGTTAGTTTGCAATCATTTGGTAATTTTTTTAGTTTTTAGAAATGACTCCATGCCTAATGGAAGGAAATCTAGAGGTCTACAGGTTCTCAACACCTTACTAGCAAGGCACTGTCCCCAGATGGAGCCAATGTTGTCACTCACTGCTCTACAAGTTATCAATCACCCATAATACAGAAAAGCAGTGAATTATGATGCCATTCCCCAGGCCATAGAAGATCTCAGAGCTTAATTAGACCCTCTCCATTCTGTGGTTCTCGAAAATAGCTTTCCAACCGTATATGGAAGTCCAAGAATGGACTTCTGGATCAAAAGTTAGAGCATATTGAAGTTACCCTTGGAAAGCCCAGAAAACAAAGGAAATGACCAAGTATAAAGGCAAATCGCATATCGAGGACTCGAGAGCTTATCGCAAATCGACTATTGGTGGAGTCTCGCAGGTAGGAATTATCAGCGGGGTTAGGAGATCGGCTTTCAGTGGGTCCAGGCAGAGCAAATATCGCATATCGGCGGGGTTAGGAGATCGGCTTTCGACGGGTCCAGGCAAAGTAAATATCACATATCAGCGAAGTTTGGGATATCAACATATCTACGATTTGAGGGGCTTCCACTTTAAAAATGCCCGCGATTCTGTGATATTTTGATCTAGCGTAAAAGCGTTGGGGGAGGCCAAAATAAATTTGCAAAGGAATTTCATGAAAAAACCAAGGCCGTGCGAACCCCTTCTCTCTCCTCCATGTGGTAGTACGGAAAGTGACGTGGTCGTCTGGGGACACGTGTCACTCAGTTTCAGCATTTTCAGGGGTCCTATGGGGGCATTTTTAGGTGACACATGTCACCACTCACGGGGTGACACGTGGTAGTGATAACGTCACCCTCGAGGATCGACGATCGACGATCTCACGAAGTAAAGTTTATCATTTCGTTGATTTTCCTTCCCTGCCTGCGATTGTGATGTGTTGGGGATCCTCCCGGGCGCGATATGTTTTATTTGTTCTATCTCATGAGGATCTCACGTCTAGACAAGTTGGCCCGCGTATGGAGAAAAGGTAAAGGGCCTTTCCCCTCTTGCAATGCAATTTTGATACCTCTGGTGGGCCCAACCCCGCAGATTAGAAATTGTAGGGTTCAAAGGGAAATCTTAGTGGTAATCCTCAGAAAGTGTCGAAGTGCAAGCTTTTGTGTTACAAACGAAAAATGCCCCCAGACACAGTTCTAATGGTCTCAACGCCTGAAGGCTAAGCCCTTGGTCGCAGCCCCCGGTACTGTGAAGAAAATAATAGTATAAGGGGCTAAACTAAAGGGAGCTAAAGAAAACCGAAACTCGTCATTCTGTCGCGCTAATTTATGAGGAAAAGTCTTGCCGAAGCAAGGCCCCGAGAGCATGGTACAGAGTTTTAAAGGCGGATGGGTCGGAAGCCATGGGTTGACTCATAGAATGCCCATTGTAACACGGAATCGGGGTCGGTACTGACAAGAATGGAAAGAGACTAGGTAGCTTGGGAGGATTTAACTCTTAGACATGGCGCCCCATAATAGGGGAAATGACTCAAGCAGTAAAGGCAGACAAGACAGAAATCGTCTGCACAACACAGAAAGCCATACCATGGAGAAAACTATAACCTGAAGCAGAGGAGATCACAGGGATGGGCACGAAGATCTTCATTTACATTTCTGTCTGACTGTTTATTTATTTTGTTCTCTTGTAAGGTGTCTTCTTTCAAAGAGGCCATTAATTTTGTAATGTTTTGGGCCACAGATCCATCTATGATTGAGACAACTAGTCGAATTGACACCTGAGACTAGGCCAGAGATATTTTGTTGTAATGAATTTTCTTGCTCCCCTCTCCAGATAAATAGGGGAAAGCAAGACTTAACATAGGTTCATAAAATTCTAAAGAAAACTCTACATGTAATTTTCAGACTGTATAACTTCATAATACAAATCTTTCAGAATATGAAGAAATGGTGGTGATTCCCCCTTCAAGTATTACAATATGTTTTCCCTATGTTAAAACCCATTATGTTCATGTTTCTTCTCTGAATTCATGCAATTACAGCTGTTAAAAATATTTCAAGGCTTCCTCATGGATTCGCTGGTATCAAAATGTTATGCATGTGTCTGTAAGTTCCTCACAGATTCATTTGTATCGACATTATTAAATTCTAGTGCCTATATGGATTTTTGAAACTATTTCTTTAAAAAAATTTCTTCATGAATCATAACACACAGCCTCTCTTCTGCCATTATATCTACTTCTAACTCAGATAAGTATAGGAATTCATAAAGTTGCAAGCTCTGTGTGTTAAGTATAGAAGTCTTGATGTTGTAAGCTCCATATGATGAGTTACTATTTCTCTACAAAATTTTATTAAATTGTAAGTCCTTGGACTACTCGGCCTCCATAGTTTTATGCATATTTCTGTGATTTGTATATGGAAATAAGTACCAAGAAATTCATGTCTTATTCCTTTAGAGGAATGAATTGACCCATGATATTTAGATATAGAATATAAGTGAGGTCTCCCTTTACTGTGAATCATTTGAGACACTCCAAAATTTATATGTGCCCAGGCACTAGTCTTGTCAGCAATCCAAGGCTGTCTCTGGGAGCTACAACATCTTTTGGTGCCGTTGTCAAGGAACGTATTGAAGGATACGACAAATTGAGCACTCTTTATGTAGGTGAGCGAAGTCTGTTCTGATTTCATTCACATCACCTTGGCGACTCCACAACCCCCCATCAATTATCATCCTAGATTTTAAAATACCTCACACTCGCTCAGATACATCTTAGCAGAAAGCCCCATTCGTATCTGACCTAGAAAAATTAATTTTTAGGAAAGTCTGGAAAGAGAAAACCCCCCTACTAATACTACCATCTCACCAGCCTTTGAAGCTTCCTCGTCCAACCCTCAACTTGTTGTTACTCACTAATGAGGATTTGTTCCTAAGGCCCTGGCATACCCTGCATTCAGTCTAGCCACTCCCACCACTATGATTTTGGGCCAATTTCCTCAAGAAAACCTCAATCCCCCTCCATTTATTCAAATGGATTTTCTAGGTTTTTTGCTAAATAAATATGCACCTCTAAATTTACCTCAGCCTCTGAGTGTAATGCCCCAGGACTACCTAAAGCAGTTGCCTAGGTTCAATGGAGAAGATGACAACATGACACATAGTCACATTGAAACCTTCAGTGCTTTTGCTAGGAACATAAACGTGGAACAACTGGATGTGGTCATGAGACTTTTTGTACAATCCCTCGATGGAGAGGCTAGAAAGTGGTTCAAATCCCTACCCAATGCCTCCATCACTACCTAGGAGGAACTTGAAAACTCTTTCACATAGAAATGGGGTGAAAATAGAAATCATGAGTACCTCCTCACAGAGTTTAACGCCATAAAGAAGAAGCCAAAAGAGGATATCTCAGAATTTATAAAGAGGTTCAACAAGAAATACAATAACCTACCAGTTGAGATAAAGCCTCCTCCAGTTGTTGCCCGAGTAGCCTTTTTGGGAGCATTTGAGTCTGAATTTGGCTTTACTCTAAGGGAAAGGAGGTCTATCACTCTAGATAAACTCCAAATATATGCACTTGAGGTGGAGGAAAATTTTGCTTCAACAGGAAAGTTAAAAGGAAGGAAATAACCTACTGAGAACAAAATAGAGAAAGAAGAGGCATCTTCCTCTGGTCGAGATAGAGAATCACCAGACCTGAAGATGGATGAACTAGAAAAAATCATCAGGAGTTTATCACAAAAGGTTGGAAAGCTTGAGATTGAGAACAAGAGCCTCTCCAAACAGAATGCTTAAGTCAATGAACGGGGTTACAACCCGTAGTATAGAAGACCTCCATTGCAAATAATTCCAAGGGAGAGAAAGGAGCAGCTCGACCAGATCCCTCATCCTTTATACTTAGAAGATGGTCCTGACGAGCAATTGTCGGATACACAGGAGATGCAGGGAAACTTATATTCTACTTTCCCTGAAGAAGAACAGGAGAATATGGTTCACTAGGAGGTCAATCATGATGGAGAAACAACAGATGAGGAAGATATAGATTATTATTGCAAACAGTTTGCAGAGTTCATGTAAGCACAACCACAACGTAAATATAATCTAAGATCTTCAAAGAAGAGGTCAAGAGAACCAGAGCAACAGGAGGAAATTGCTCCCCAAGTTATTCCTCCAGTACTAGACAAAGGGAAAGGCAAGCTAAATCTTGACCCTTCCAAGATGAAAGTCTCTGCAAATAAGGAAAGCAATAGTGCAGAGGGACACATTGACAAGGAGGCACCTGCTCCGCTGAAAACTGCCAATGGTAATGAAGAAGGAACGGAGCTCGGAGGTATAGAAAAATTCAAACCTACATTTAATCTCCAGAAGGAGCTTGAAAAGGTAAAGATTCATGTCCCTCTGATTGAGCTTCTAAAGTAGCCTACTTATAAAGCTCAAGTCTCTCAATTCATGCATCCCTCTATCTCAACACCATCTCATGATAGTTTAAACCTCCAGGAGGAGAGGCTAATGGTTGTTTTTAGGCCGCATGTGGAAGACTTGGATCCTTCTACTACACCTTTTTATGTGACTTTGGTGATCCATGACCTTTTGTTGCATAATTGCATGCTGGATTCAGTAGCCACACAGAACCTCATGCCAATAATGGTAATGGAACAACTGGGTTTGGAGATCACTAGAACATACAAGGACCTGTGCTCCTTTGACTCCAAGAGAGTCAAGTTCTTAGGGATGATAAAGCACCTGGTCGTGAACCTAGCTCAAATCCCGGTGAAAAGTTTGGTAATGGACCTAGTGGTGGCCGATATTCCTCCTCAGTTCAGAATGCTCTTATCAAGATCTTGGGGTTCCAAGGGGGTTCTATCAAGCTAGATCTAACTTATGCCACTATTCCCACTTTTGGAGGTGAGCAAAGGAAGTTGTACAGAGAATCCAAGTTTGTAAAAACCATGACCCCAGCTAAAGGCTCAGAAAACTCCCCATCTCATGGAAAAGAAAGTGACCTCTCCTTCCTATTCCTAGAAGAAGATAAGGTCATGTTAGAGAAACCATCAGTACACCTAACAAGGAAGTTAGACCACCAACATATAGATGAAAATCAAGTGTGTAAATTATACTTTGACGGATCATCCAAGCCAGAGGTTGAGGCAACCAACAATTTGGCAGAACATGAAGTAGTGCTCCTTGGGTTGCAGAAAACAAGGAATGTGGGTGTCGAATTCTTATCTGTGTGTGGAGAATACGAGCTGATTATTGAGCAGATCGGACGATTTATAGAAAAAGGTAAGGAGCTCAGTAACTCGATTAGAAGGTCCATGGAGGAGATCAAAAGAGTTGAGCATCAATTACCAAGTTGGGACACGTATTAAAGTTCTTGCCTGACAATTTTATGAGGTACATGCTGGTTTTAATTGTTAAATTTCTAGAGAACAATGGTATGAGGTCTAGTGCCTTGATGTGGAGATGGTATCATTGGAAGGTTGGTTTCAAAATCAATGGAATCTTGAGTTGCCATTCCCTTTCTTCTTCTGCCTGCTCATAAGAGGTATGAGTAGAACTCAGTCAAGTAGCCATTTGTTTAACTGGATACATTGGAGAGAAGAGATCACCTAGTAATTATATTTTTATTAGGTATGGACAATTTTCATTCAAGTTTGAAGCCCGAGGAGAAGGCCTTAAGAATTTCGTGATGTGTTATCTAAAATTTTTATTTTTCTTAAAAATTTTATGCTATGTAAGCCAGTCAATTAGTGAATCTTACAATCATTTAGTAAGTTTGCAGTCATTCAGTTAATTTTTTAGTTTTTAGAAATGACTCCATGCCCAATGGAAGGAAATATATTGGTTTACAGGTTCTCAGCACCTTACTAGCAAGGCATTGTCCCCAAATGGAGCCAATGTTGTCACTCATTGCTCTACAAGTTATCAATCACCTAGAATATAGAAAAGCAGTGAATTCTGAAGCCATTCCCTAGGACACAGAAGATCTTAGAGCTTAATCAGACCCTCTCCATTCTACAGTTCTCAAAAAGAGCTTTCCAACGGTATATGGAAGTCCAAGAATGGACTTCTGGATCAGAAGTTAGAGCATGTTGAAGTTACCCTTGGAAAGCCCGGAAAACAAAGAAAATGACCAAGTATAAAGGAAAATCGCATATCGGGGACCTGGGAGCTTATCAAAAATCGGCTATCGGCAGAGTCCCACAAGCAGGAAGTATCGGCAGAGTTAGGAGATCAGCTTTCAGCGGGTCCAGGCAAAGCAAATATCTCATATCAGCGAAGTTCGAGATATCAACATATCGACGATCTAAGGGGCTACCACTTTAAAAATGCCCACGATTTTACGATTTTTCGATCCAATGTAAAAGCGTTGTGGGAGGCCGAAATCATTTTGCAAAGGAATTTCATGAAAAAACCAAGGTCGGGCAGACCCCTTCTCTCTCCTCCACGTGGCAGTATGAAAGGTGACATGGTTGTACGGGGACATGTGTCACTAAGTTTCGGCATTTTCATGGGTCCTATGGGGGCATCTTTGGGTAACACGTGTCACCACTCACAGGGTGACATGTGGTAGTGATGACATCACCCCCGTGGATCGGCGATCGACGATAGCACAAAGTAAAGTTTATTCCTCCGCTGATTTTCCTTCCCTACCTGCGATTGTGATGTGCAAGGGATCCTCCTGGATGCGATATGTTTTATTTGTTCTATCTCATGAGGATTTTGCATCCAGAAAATTTGGCCTGCGCTATGGAGAAAAGGTAAAGGGCCTTTCCCCTCTCACAGTGCGATTGTGATACCTCTAGTGGGCCCAACCCCACAGATCAACGATCGCAGGGTTCAAAGGGAAATCTTAGTGGAAATCCTCGGAAAGCACTGAAGCGCAGGATTTTGTGTTACAAAGAAAAAGGCCCTCGGACTAAGTTCTAAAGGTCTCAGCACCTGAAGGCTAATCCCCTGGTCACAACCCCCGGTCCTATGAAGAAAACAATAGTATAAGGGGCTAAACTAAAGGGAGCTAAAGAAAACTGAAACTTGTTGTTCTATTGCACCGATTTATGAGGAAAATTCCTGCCGCAACAAGGCCCCGAGAGCATGGTACAGAGTTTTAAAGGTGGATGGGTCGGCAGCTATGTCTTTAAGGGAAATAGGTGGTGCATTCAAAACCGTCATGGGCTGACTCAAAGAATTCCCATTGTAACACAGAATCAAGGTTGGTACTGATGGGAATGGAAAGAGACTGGGTAGCTCAGGAGGATTTAACTCTCAGACATGGCACCCCATAATAGGGGAAACAACTCAAACAATAAAGGCAGACAAGAAGAAAATCGTCTGCACAACACAGAAAGCCATACCATGGAGCAAACTATAACCTGAAGCAGAGGAGATCGCAGGGATGGGCATGGATATCTTCATTTATGTTTCTGTCTCACTGTTTGTTAATTTCGTTGTCCTGTAAGGTGCCTACTTTTAAAGAGGCCACTAATTATGTAATGTTTTGGGCCATAGAGCCATCTATGACTGAGACAACTAGTTGACCCAAACTTTGAGACTAGGCCAGAGATATTTTGTTGTAATGAATGTTCTTGCTCCCCTCTCTAGATAAATAGGGGAAAGCGGGACTTAACAAAGGTTCAGAAAATTCTAAAGAAAACTCTACATGTGATTTTTAGACTATACAACTTCAGAATACAGATCTTTCATAATATGAAGAAATGGTGGTGAGTCCCCCTTCAAGTATTACAGTATGTTTTCCCTATGTTAAAACCCATTATGTTGATGTTTCTTCTCTGTATTCATGCAATTACAATTGTTAAAGATATTTCAAGACTTCCTCATAGATTCGATGGTATCAAAATGTTATGCATGTGCCTGTAAGTTCCTCATAGATTCATTTGTATCAACATTGCTAAATGCTAGTGCCTATATGGATTATTGAAATTATGTCTTTAAAAGTTGCTCTTCATGAATCATAACACATGGCCTCTCTTCTGCCATTATATCTACTTCTAACTCAGATAAGTATAGGAATTCTTAAAGCTGCAAGCTCTCTATGTTAAGCATAGAATTCTTGATGTTGTAAGCTCCATATGATGAGTTACTCTTTCTCCTTATCCTCCATCATTGCTCTACAAAATTTTATTAAACTGTAAGTCCTTGGACTACTCAGCCTCCACTGTTTTATGCATATTTCTGTGATTTGTATATGGAAATAAGTACCAAGAAATTCATGTCTTATTCCTTTAGAGGAATGAACCAACCCATCATATATACATATAGAATATAAGTGAGGTATCCCTTTATTGTGAATCATTTGAGAAACTCCAAAATTTAGATGTGCCCAGGCACTGGTCTTGTAAGCAATCCAAGGTTATCTCTGGGAGCTACAACATGTAACAACAATAACAATATGGGGGCTACATGGGCACAACAATAAAAATAAGGGGGCTACACTAACAATAACAATAAGGAGGCTACACTAGTGTTAAAGAGACCTAACATTCCCCTATCCTTCAAAAAAAGTGTTGTCCTCAATGCTTGAATAGTTATGGATGCTTCTGTATAAAATTATCATCCTCCCATATGGAATATTCAACGGGTAAGTTCGTCGACTTAATGAGATACTCTAAAATTGATCGATTATGTAGTTGTTGGGTTCTTGTTTCTATGATTGCTTGAGGCTCTAATATGATTTTCCCTTCTTCATCAAGTTCTGGAAGTAATGTTTGAATTGGGAGCTTATCACCAATAGCCTTCTCTAAACATGAAACATGGAAAAATAGGTGTACTCAGGAAGATGCAGGTAGCTCCAATTTGTATGGCATAGTACCAATATTTTACTACACCTTGTAAGGACCATAGTACTTGGGTGATAATTTATTATCCTTCTTAGCTTACTTAAAGGACATTTGTCTTTATGGTTCTAGCCGTAAAAATACCCAATTTCCTACATCAAAATTTATTTCTCTAGGACGTTGATATGCATGTTGTTTCATTCAATTATGCGCTAGAGTGAGGTTATCCTTTTAAAAGAGTTGGAGAACTTTCTATTGATGCTCGATGTGATATTCCACTGCTTCAACCTTGGAATTTCCTCTTAAAGGTGATGTGATGGACAGTGGATGATATCCATAAAGCGCCATAAATTGGGTCATTTTTTCTAGAGGATGGAAGGAAGTGTTATACCACCATTCAGCTAGAGGTAACCACTTGACCCATTGTGTTTGTTTATCGGATACAAAGCGATGAAGATATCCTTCCAAACATTTGTTCACTATCTTAGTTTTCTCGTCAGATTGAGGAAGATAAGATGAGATATGATCTAATTGAGTACCAAGACAAGAAATAATCTCGTCCTAAAATTTCCAGTGAAAATTGGAGCTCTATCACTTACAATAATTTTTGGGTGTCTATGTAGCCTGAATTGTTTCCATAGATGCAATAATAATTGTATTTCCTTTAAAAGGATAAGATAATGCACAAAAGTGTGTATACTTGGTAAGTCTAACAACTACCACCATGATGACACTCTTTCCCTAAGACTTGGGTAAACCTATAATAAAATCCATTGAGACCTCCTCCCAACACTGACTTCGAATGGCTAAAGTTTGTAATAGACCCGGGGCTTAATTGTCTCAACTTTATTTTGTTGGAAAACCAAACATTTTGTCATAAACTTCTGAATATTAGATTTAAGGACATCCCAAAAAAATTCCTTCTAGACCCTATGGTAAGTTTTTAAAAATCTTGTGTGCCCTCCTAAGGGGGAGGTGTGGAATTCCAGAAGAATATTTTGTTTGAGTTGGTAATTATAACATAAATATAAGTGATTTTTGTACCATTATGAATCATTTTTCCAGATAAATGTATTAGATGTATTCGTATCTTGTTACAACTTTTGAATGAGTGTCCACACCTCTTCGTCATTTTTCCATTCATCTCTTGCTTCATTTATCCAATCAAGTTGGATAATAGAAATGACACAAAGTAATGTTTCCACATCCTCATCCTTTCTTGAGAGCACATCTACAACAACATTTTTCTACCATTTTTGTAGATGATTTCAAAGTCATAACCCAACATCTTTGTGACCCATTTTTGCTTCTCTTTTGAAGATAATCTTTGTTCCAAAAAGTATTTAAGACTATAATTATATGCTTTTACCTTTAAGTGTCTTTCCATTAGGTAAGGTCACAATTGCTTTAGTGCATGTAGTATTTCCAACATTTCCTTCACATAAATAGGTCTGTGTAAATACCTTCCCTTGATTAGACGACTTTCAAATGAAATTGGTCTTCCTTCTTGGATTAAAACAACACCCATTCTATTTCATGAGGCATCACATTCCACAATAAAGGTTTGTGTGAAGTCTGGTGAAGCTAAGACCGATGATTGGCACATTGTCTCTTTAAGATGTTCAAAGGCCTTAGTTGCTTATGGAGTCCAAGAAAATGCATCTGTCTTCAGTAATGATGTTTGAGGTGCTACTATTCTCCCATAATTCTTATAAGACTTGCAATAATACCCTGTAAATCTAAGAAATCCTCAAAGATTCTTTAGGGTTGTGGGGATTTTCCATTCCTTAATGGCTTTAATTTGTTTATGGTCTACCTCAACAACCTCATGAGATACAATATGACCCAAATATTCCACCTCCTGTACTCCAAAGAAACATTTGGAGGTTTTTGCATATAATTGTTTCTCCTCCAACAGTTTTAAAACCATGTCAACATGTTGAATATGATCCTTTCAAGACTTGTTGTAGATTGGTATATCATCAAAAAATACTAACACAAAACTTCTAAGGAAGGGTTTGAAAATGGAATTCATCAAACCTTGAAATGTGGAATGTGCATTAGTAAGGCCAAAAGGCATGACCAAAAATTCATAATAACCTTCATGAGTTCTTAATGTTGTTTTCATAATGTCTTTAGTCGTCATTCTAATTTGATGATATCCTTAACGAAGATCTAGCTTGGTGAAGTGAATTGCTCCATGTAATTCATCCAACAATTCATCAATAATAGGAATGGGAAATTTATCTGTAATAGTGATCTTGTTGAGCTCCCTATAATCTGAGCACATATGCCATGATCCCTCCTTGTGCACCAATACTACTGGAGCAGAGAAGGAACTTTGACTAGGTTGAATTATACTGGCCTCTAGCATTTCTGCAACCATTTGTAAGGCCTGATGTTTGGAGGAACACTTCCTGGAATCAAGTGAATAGCATGATCATAATCATGAATAGATGGGATGCCTTTGGGAGTCTCAAATACCTTGGAATTATTGTCCAGGACTTTTTGCAGATATGGAGAAATGGATGATTTCGATGTTTGAACCTCTAGCGAGCATAATTGTGCAATTACGCCTCGTTGTTCTTTCTTCAAAATATTTGTCAATAAATTAAAGTTGATTATCTTCCCTAGTTTCCCTGTGATACCCCTTAATTCAATTTCTTTTTCTTTCCAAAAAAAAATCAAGAAAATTTCTTGAAAATTAAAACTATCGTCCCCAAAGATTGTAACCATTAGACTCCTAGTACAACATCAGCATCACCCATTGGAATATAAAGCATTGGACTATTCAATAAATATTCGCCCATGGTTAGCTTGATATTACAACACTTTCCAGATCAATTTATAGTTCCTCCATTTGCAACCATCACTTGACACTCTAGTGTTGGATATAGAAAGCAATTCAATTCCTTGGCTATCTTACAATGAATATAATTATGGGTACTACCCGAATCAATAAACACTATTACCTTTTCATTCTTGGTATATTCTTCTATCTTGAGAGTTTGGGGAGTGGTAATTCCTTCCAATGCATTACAAGATATGGCCAGATTCATTTATTCTTTTTCCAGCGTTGGTTATTGGTGTATATCTTCTTGTTTTGATGTTGCTTGTTCCTTTCCTTCCTCCTCTTCAAAATCTATGTAAAATAATTTCTTCTCAGCACACTTATGACCTTTATTGTATTTGCTATCATAATTATAACAAATCCCTTTTGTTCTTTTTTCGTTTAGTTGTTGTGGTGTCAACCTTGCAGGTTGTGGGAGGGTAGGACCAACAACATTTTCATCTTTATAATTATGAGTGGTAGACTTCCTTGTTGCCATAATTTTGCTTTCAACGTTTCTTGCCACCTTGCATGTCATCTCCAATAAATTAGGTTCCCAAAGGTGAAACTAATGTTGTATTTTATCCTTTAAAATTCCTATGAAGGCATTAATCCTATGCTCCTTTGGAATATCAGTTACCCTGATATTCAATTTTTGGAAGTCCTCAATGTGCTCTACCATTGAACCCTTTTGTTTGAGATTTATCAATTGGTTAAAGGAGGTGTGCTCTTGTATCCTCATAATGTGGTATCATTTCCTCCATAAAATATCACCAAGAGACAAGTCGTTTATGAGAACAAAGCCATCGATACCATACAAATTGATTAGGTTCTAAATATAAAAATGCAATGCGTACCTCTTGTGAGTGTTGCACATCAGTTAGATCAAAATATTGCTCCATTTGCAGTATCCATGTTACCAGACCCTTGCCATTAAACTTCCTCGTATCAATCTTTGGAATGTGTTTGGTCTTCAACCTAAACTTAGAGTCTCTAAAATCATGATTAGCATTCCTTTTATTTTCATCATGAGTTTCATGGAATACCTTGTTGCCATTATGAATCATTTTTTGTAGCATTTTTATCAAACCTTCCTTCAAACTTTCCATGTTTACTTTTAAACCATCAATGTCACCTTTTATTTCCACTTTTAAACCATCCATGTCTTTTTTTAAGCCATCCATGTCCCCTTTTAGTTCATCTTTGGCTGCTCTTTGTGAGAGTGAAATTTGTTGCACTTGGTCCCATAATTTTGATATATCATGTTCCAATTATTCCTCTTCATGTGTCATAGTATAGGTTTCTAAGGGATTAATGGGTGTATAAATATTTTGTTTGGGCAGAATTTTAGAACCAGATACTGATATCTATGCTTCAATATGCTCTTGGAATCACTTCAAACTGGTTTTTCAAATAAAAGTGATGCAATTTAATTTTTTTGAAATACACACATTTTTCTTTATTTTAGAAACTTGATCTTGAAATGATTGTATCTCTATAATTTCTTCTCTCCAAGATCTGAAATTTGGTACTATGGTACCCATATGAGTCTTATTTCCAATGCCACAAGTCAGATTGAGATTGGATTCCTCAAGATACAGTTATTCCCAATCTCACACGATGATCTTATTATGTACTGGTTCAATAGAGTGAAATTGTACAGACTTCCATGTGTCGTTGTTTCAACCTTCGACCCTTAAAATGATACACAAAAAACAAAATTCATTTCACTTTCATTCACATTTTACGAAATTCTAATCTGATGCTCATAGAGAAAGCTATGATGATTTTCCCTCGGTCACTTGTTTGAGGTTGGATTATGGAGCATGGAAAAACCCTAAACACTTTGGACCATATCTCATAAGATGTGGTGAACCAAGATCTAAAAGTTTTACACGAAGTTCATCAATATTTTGGCTACAAGTGGTCAAAATTTCATCTTCTTAAGCCTCGTAGAAAAGAAGTTATAGTGAAAATTCCAAGATGAACTATTTGAAGCAGTGAACCCCTAGAATCCAAAGCTCTAATATCAAATGTTATGCAACCAGATCACAAAAAAGAAGAAAAGATAGATCAACGACTTGAAAATTAGTCTCTTCGAGGGGGGAAATTACTTTACATAATATAAACGAACAATTCTTGGATGATACAAATGACAAGGCCTCCTTGGTATATATAGGAGTCTAAGGGGTCATAATATAATAAGAGCCTACATAACAATAATAATATAAGGGCACAACAATAACAATAGTGGGCTCATATAAGGCACAAAAATAACAATATGGGGGCTACATGGGCAGAACAATAATAATAAGGGGGTTAAACTAACAATAACAATAAGGAGACTACACTAGTTTTATAGGGACCTAATAATTTTTTATACACATATATATTTTGTGGCACCATTTTACATGTGAATGATAAATGGAGATACAAGGGGACTTTAGATACAAGGTTTTATTTATGGGATCATAATGTATGATGATATGGATTGGTTTTATTGGTTGATTTTCTATGATTTATGGTTGTGTCCCAATCACGTTATGTTTTATAATAGTCATCATTTATAAGATAATTGAGGTTGATGGTTTTAATTTGATTTATCTTTTAAAAAAAGACAAAGAGGCCTAATCGAATGGAAATGAGGGTCCCACCTATTAGTGTCTAACTCTTAACTTAAAAATTCCTAAACTATACTTTAGAATTACCTCCTCTTAACCCAAATCACAATGATTAGGAATGAAACTCATCTAATCTTTTAAGTTTGGGAACTGTCAAAACCACTTGAGGAGAGATCTATGAAGGCAAGGGAGAAATAAGATGTGAATAGAGGTATGCTACAATAAAATTAGGTTTTTCTTTACTCCTTTTATTTTATTTTTTGTAAATTAGAGAGCTAATCTTAATGGTGATAACAATCATGCCTCTAAAGGAGATACTAATTAAGGTAACTTCCCTCAATTATTTAGGGATTTCTAAAGGTATCTTGTGTGTTTTCTTATCGTTTATTTATTATTCTGAAGGTCTAATTTCTATTTTTATCAGTGCTAACAGTGATATTTCTGCAGAAAGCAAGTTTCCCACTCATGAAAATTGCTTGAAGGATCGTTATGCTGACATTTTCATTGAGTTTCCTTGGTTGTTGCACATGAGTCTATACATTGCAACAATTTGAGTCTTAGAACTGGTCAATGGTCTTCATTGAGACCTAATGTTGAGATTTTCCTTTTATAAGTTAATAAAATCAACCTATTCTTTTACAAAATCTACATCTTTATATACCTCTCATATTTTTTTAAATTCATCTGTTGTTTTTAAGAGCTTATGCTCTATAGGATTTCAAGGTCTTGGCCTAAATCCCTGACTAGCTTGCTTTTAATTTAAATCTAATTTTTCTTTTGCTTTTTTAACCATTTTTTTATTGCCTATCATGTTGTGAATATTTGTTTATAAAGGTATATATCAGTTTTCGTTTCTATGTTCATTTAATGTTTTGTTTATATAAATAAAAAATTATCAAAGTATTTTCATTTTATTTTGCGCATCTCAAGTAATATCTCTCATTATCTTTTTATGATAAGAATATTTGAGGAGTTGAATAGTTTAGTCTAATTCAATTTAAACAAAACCTATCAACATCTTTTGGCGACCATACTGGGGAAATTCCTAAATTTCTCTTAATCATGTTATGTTTATGACTGTTTGATCACTTAAACAAGTCTAATCTTGACTCCCAATTAGCCAATCACTCACAAATCATTGTCTTATAATCAATACCATATTATTCTAACTCATGACTATTCAATCCAATATACATTGTAGTTTAATTCCTCAGTTAAATAATCAAAAAATTATCGCCAATTCATGACTTGACTATATCTTGAACAATGCTTCCAATATTCAACAATTGAACGATGATTGGTCTATAATATCCCGTGAAATTGATGAAGCTTATCAACGTGACGTTCTCTTTAATCAAGAACATGAACATGAACACCAATGCATACATGAACTTCATCAATAATATCGTGTGAGTAGTGAACCCCGAAGCTCCTGACATTTTAGAGGCGATATACTTGAATACACTCCTATCAACGAAATTCAATGTCATAGGATCATCTTAGAAGTTGAATCACATCGAAGGTTCCTCCAAAGTCTTACTAGCTCTTCTCGAACCACTTCACATGCTAGAAGAATCATGTCTGAGACACAAAGTCAATCTTCGAGTGGCTCCCAAGGTTCCACCTCCTCGAGGTCATCTTCTTCCAGTTTTGGCTCAATTGCAACTCCAACAATCTCTATCAGTTCTGTTTATTGTTCTTTCAATCCACATCCATTGAGCACTAACCCTAACAAGGTCATCAGGAAATTTGGGATTTTTCAATTTGAAGAAGATGTTAATACTAACCCCCTGGCATATTTAGTTTTCTCTAAATATCACCCCTGCGAATGCACATCTTCCTAAATTTAATCATCATTTACCCAAATTTTCCATAGATGGTACAATTACCACTAATGAGTATCTAATCGCTTTCTCAAACACTTGCCACAATATAGGGGCAAATGATAACGATACTTGTATGCAATTATTTGTCAATTCCTTGGCCAGTAAAGGTGCCACTGATTTCTTTGAATTTCCTTCAAAATATTTTAGTGACTTGGATGAGCTTTGTTATTGGTTCAAGTCTACTTATGGGGAACTACAAAATCCTATTGACTTATTACATGACTATAACAATGTTTATTTCCCCAAAGGAGAAAACATTAAGAGTTTTAACCTACGTTTTTTCTGAGCTTTACAATCAAATTCTTGAAATCATTAGCCCCCAAAAACAAGCTACCATGATGCAATACTATAGTGTGTTACTCCCTATCTATCGCCAGTACCTGTAAGAAAAGAATGCCATGAGTTTTGAATTCACTTTGTAAATTTGTTTAGAATATGAAGAGCAACTTAGGATAACAGGTATCTATAGAAGTTAATGTGTGGATTCAAAACTGCTCATGAAATTTACTAAATCACAAGACTTGAAGCTACTTTACTGATTTGCAGAAGTTAATTCACCATCTAAAACAAGAATCAATGACATGCAAAAGGAAACGTCACACATACACAGAGATTTATCTAGGGGAAAGAAACTACTCAAAACCCCTTACTATATGTATTGCATTAATCAAAGAATCTTGATGAATACAATATGTGTGCTCAAGCTTGAGCACAACCTGCACCTATATCTTTTATCCTTTCCCTGATTGATTGATCTTGGCCCAACGCTTAGCAAATTTTTCAAGCCTCCAAACTCATATTTCCTTACATTGTTCCCTTGGGAAATTTCCCTTATTATTTGGGAATTTCACACCAAGTAATTGCACAGTTACAATAAACCAATCCTTTGACTGCATGCACCACATGTACAACTTGGAATAATTTACAATTGATAGTACACTACCCTTGAACTCCAATCTCAACTGGGTAACTTGAATTCTTTGCATGTAACAATTATTTTGAGTTGTCTGATGAGCTAACTGGTTGATCACTCTGTGTGGAAAATGTTACACACCCACAACATGACCTCCACTAGTTCTTCTGACGGTTAGAACTAGTTAAACTAACAATAACTCAAATTAACTGAAATAGATTGCTACAAATCGGCAATGAATCATGTAGAACTGAACTCAAGTGTATCCAACTCAAATTTACTGCGTTAAATGAGGCATAAGAGCCATGTCACCTTGGTTAACTACCTCCAAGTATTTTGTTGAAATTGAAATTCGAATTTTAATCTAGTTTGACCAAGGAAAATTCACAACTAGATTTTCTTGTTGCATTTTCAACACCCCCTCTCAGCAAGCAAGGGATTATCAAATACCCCAATACTTCTTCTATGGAACTAGAATTTTCCTCTTGACAAGGCCTTTGACAAAAATATATGCATCTTGTTCCTCTGTCATAATGTACTGCAACAACGTAATTTGCCTCTACACACAATCTCATAGATGGTGATATCGGATGTCGATATGTTTGGATCAATCATGAAATACTAGATTCTCATAGAGTTTGATAAAAATATGTTTTGTCAAAGTAATTCAATGTAGGATCCATATTCTGACCAAATAACGCAACAATAATCTTTCTCATCCAAATAGCCTCACACGCTTCTTGACTTGTAGCCATGTACTTTTCTTCTGCTGAGTTGAGTGCCACAGGTCTCTACTTCCTGTTGTACAAAGAAACCGTTGTTGAACCAACACTAAAAATTCCTCATGATGTGCTCTTCCTCTCCGATGGACTCCCCACCCAATCTACATCTATGAAGCCTTGCAACTTCACTCCCTTTTTTTGTCTGTACCAAAGACCAAACTCAGTAGTGCCCTTGAGGCATCTCAACACATGTGTTGTTGCCTTCCAATACATTTTAGTTGGCTTAACCATTGCTTGACTAAGCTGGTTAACTACATAACACATGTTTGGTCATGTGTTCACCAAATACATGAGTGAACCCACAAGTTTGATTTAAATGGTAGCCTCCACTACTTCACCTGAAGTAGCATCTTCCTTCCTCCAATTTCCTACTAAAGGAGTCTCCATGGGTTTGCACTTGTCCATGTGGATCCTCTGAAGTATCTCATTGGCATACTTACTTTGAGAGAAAAATAGTTTCCAATCTCCCTGCCATACTTCCAATCTAAGGAAGTAGTGCATGAGGCCCATGTCCTTCACATAGAACTATCTTGCTAGATCTGATCAACTGATCATCACTAGTAAGAACCAATTCATCGACATATAAAACAATAATCAATAATTTACATTCTACCACAATTTGATAAAGTTTTTCATCTGCTTCACTTTTGGTGAAGCCCAAACTAGGGAGAGAGCTATTGATCTTGGTATACCAAGCACTAGGTGATTTCTTGAGTCCATATAATGCTCACTTGAGTCTGCATACATGCGACTCTCTGTCAAAAGTCTCAAACCCCTCTGGTTGCTCAATATACACCTCCTCCCCAATATCTCCATTGAGGAATGTTGTCTTCACATCCATATGATGGATCTTCCACCCCATCTATGCTAATAATGCTAGAATTTACCTTATGGATGAGTACCTTGCTACTGGAGCAAAGGTATACTCATATTTAATTCCCTCCAATTGAGAGAACCACTTGGCTGCAAATCTCGCTTTGTGTTTCTCTATGCTCCCCTTTGCTGCATGCTTTACCATGTAAATTCATCTCAAACCAACCATTGATTTTTCTGCTAGTCATGGGACCACTTCCTAAACATTGTTTCTGACAATGGAATCATTTTCCTCTACCATAGCATCAACCCATACTGGTTGCTCTACAACTTCCTCTAATGAGGATGGCTCTGTCTCTACCAGGTCACTCATTAGAGCCATGTAGCCAGTGTACCGATCTGGTGACCTCCTATGTCTGCACTTTGATGTGGGTGCTCCCACATTATCTCTAGCATCCTACAATAATATGTCAACTTCCCTCATCTGCTTCCTTCCTTCTCTAGATGTCTCCGCTTGAGTGGATGTCTCCACTCTCTGCTCCTATACTTGTGGCTACTCCACAACTTCATGAGGTTCTTCCTTTGGAGCCAAAAGCTTCTGATCAGGCTGCAACCGAAGCCCCCTCTAAAGAGAACACATCATTTCCTTATCCTCATAAAAATTCACATCTCATCTGACCATTGTCATACTAAGGGATGGAAAGCACACCTAGTAGTTGTGAGGTGTTTCTGTGTACCCCACAGATATGCCCAACTTTGTTGTCAGCTCTAAATTTTTACTTACTTCCTTGGAAACATGAGAGTAAACTGATGATCCAAAGATCCTTAATTGTGACAAATCTAGTTTCTTCCCTGAAAAAACTTCCTCTAGTGTACTCATGCCAAGAAACTTGTGAGGACTCATGTTCTGCAAACAGACCATTATGTTGAATGCTTCAACCCACAAGTGTAGATGTACACTTTGGTCATGCAACATTGCTTGTGCTTCTCCCACAATACTTTTGTTCTTCCTCTCAACCACCGCATTCTGTTGTGGGTTATGAGGTGTTTTCAACCCCCATCAAATGCTTTTTTTGCACATAAATTTTTAAACTCATTCGACACATAATCACCACCGTTATTGCTCCTGGGAGCCTTCACTTTCCTTCCAATCTCTTTCTCAACAAGTGCTTTAAACTCAACAAATTTGGAGAATGTCTAGTGTTTTTTTTGCATGAAGTAGATCCAGAACTTTCATGAGGAATCATCTACAAATATAACATAATACCTGTGCTTGGTAGTGGAGTTTGTTAAGAAAGGTCCACAGACATCAAAGTGGATCCTTTCAAGGACTGTATGTGCCCTGCGGTCCCGATCATAGAAGGTGGATTTTGTGTACTTCCCTAACGTACACCCCCTTGCAAGTATCCCACTACTCTAGTGCTCCTTTGGGGAGGCTTGTAGAAATCTGATGCATGATCTTCAAAGTGCCATGATGCAAATGGCCAAGTCTTCTATGCCATAATTTGTCGACATCTTGACTATGCACCTTCTCTGATTTTGTGCTCAATGCTACGCAATATTCCACATCTAATTTGTAGAGGTTCTTAACTGGAACCTCAATTTGCTTCACTTGTCCTGTGGTGATATGTCTCAAGAAATCCTTCCCTTTACTGAATATGACCCCGTAGCCACGGTCCTCCAACACAGCTACGTAAACTAGATTCTTCTTGAGACCTTGTACAAACATCACATTCTTGAGCGTGAGAGGGGAGCCAAACTCCCTCTGAAAATTAACTTGACCAACACTGTCCATGTTATACCTTCCATCATCTCCCATCTTGATAGGCATTTGCAGATTCTTCTCCTCCAAATCATTGAAAAAATATTTGTTTCCCATGATGTGGAATGAGGCACCGATGTCAAGATACCACACACTACCCATCATTGTGTTTGTCATGCATGTAATGAGGGTAAAATCAAGTTTGAACTATCAAGCCAAGGCTTCAACCGATGTTCCTCATGTTGGAATTGTGGCACTGATTTAGAGCTATGGCACAGTTGTTGTCCTTGATGGCAACTCTCTTTGGTGACAGATCTCAGTACAGGCTCTAAGAATGAAGGAAAAATATATATACGCAGGTTCACCTAGACGAAGGCGCGTATACACGCAGGTTAGACGTTACAAAGGCGCGATGCGTATACACGCACTTTCACGCAAGAAAAAACACGTATATGTTGGAGAACTTACTTTTGGTTCATGGTAGTTAGTCCTTGGTATTTGAACCTGTTAGACTCCGTCTCATGTCAGAGACTGATTCTTCTTCAAAACCCTGTTTTGAAGAAGAAATCATTTAAATGTTGCTTTTTATATTATGTAATTTATCTTCAGCTCTTCAACTGGCAGCGACTTCAAAGCTCCTATCCCTGCACAAGCACAATTCAGAATATCATTAGCAATCAGAGGCAAAAAGCTATGTGGAGAAAATACCAATTGCAGCAGTATCAATTGCACAAGTTCATGGTGGTATTTTGAAAGATGGTACACGGATGGTTATAAAGATGCAACACTTGCAAATAGAGACAATGATGCGTTATGGTCTTCGTAATCTTGCTTGGATAGTTTATGGAGACAATAAAAAGGAACCTTGAAAAGAATAATTCAGACATATTGTAAGCCCCTGCCTACAATGTGACCCTCCTTCATCAGGTACAGATCATAGTCTTTGCAAAGCCTGTGGTATTGATGAGTGCGCTGATTGTCTTCTAATATGTGATGCCTGTGATGGAGCATATCATACATATTGCCTTTCACCTCCAATTAATCTTCCACGGACCCACATTTTCTTGACACCCTTATTTGAAAGCTAAAATGTCACTGCTACCAGTGTGGGCAGACGTTGTTTCAGATATTCCAGCAATGTTCTCTGTTTGGCCATTAGAAGCTGCAGGTATTGCATCTACAAACACTGTAATGTATTTCAAGAGCTTTGGCAGAAGTCTCCCTGCAAACTCTTCAGTATTGTCCGTCACCACACTAGCATGATTGATTCAGTGAAGGGCATAAAAATTTTGGGTCTGGATGGGATATGGTGCTGTTTCCAACTGTTTTGTCAATTATTGCCTCAAATATTTTAGTAGTGTCTTCCGGTGTGTTATCAGGAGTTGCAAACAGAGAATTAACATAACCGGGGACTTCTGTTCTGCCTATTGCTGTGGAATGACTGTATATATGGGCATGGTGAGATATGCCATCAGTCAACATACCATTTAAGCTGTATTCATACATATCATGGTCATCTTGTTTCCCATCGTTCCTAGAAGACAAGTAATGGGTGTCATTAACATCAAATGGTCCACGTTTTGCCAGAGGAATTACCAGAGAGTTGTCCATCTAATAATTTGATTGCAAATGTTTTGCATCACCATTTAACTCTAGGTTCCTTCGCAAAACGTTCCCAGTAGCATTACTGGCAGATTCAGCACTTCGCAGTGTTCGTATTGCTTCTGACAGCAGCTTCTTAGTTTCAAAGAGCGATGCCTGGGCAGTAGCATTTACAACTGATGATGATGTTCTGTGTTCATTTACATTCTGTTTCCTCGCAACTTTTCTGACAGAGGAGCATGGTCTGTTTCGATATATATTTTTCATTGCAGAGCACGCCCTCTGGCGGTAATCCTGGAAGTACATAAAGAAATATTATAATTCACTGACATCATGCAAGAATTTGAGATTGTTGCTGTAGCATACAGAATGGGAGGAGACCCTGAGAGATTTGTTTAGTGAAAATGGGAATGTCTTGGGTGCAAAAGTCATTTATAATCGTAAAGATGGAGTGCCTCGTGCCTTTGGTTTTGTTTCTTTAGCCTCGCAATCAGAAGTGGAGGCTGCCATTGCTTCATTGCACGGGAAGGAGTTTCATGGAAGAATTCTGGTGGTGAGACAAGTCAGAGCAACGAACAAAGAATTTTATGAAAGAATACTAGTAGTGAAAGATGCAAAGGTGAAGAGCCAAGTATGATCTTTTGCGAAAAGTTGAGGAAACGAGGATGTTCCATCATGGATGCGATCTTTATAGAGGCTGTAATTAAGCAGGACATGTACAAGATGGTATATTGCTCAGTTATTGTTTGTGACTGCAGTCTCTTCCTTAGGACTTTAATCAAGCATGAGCAAAAGTATGGTCTGGTGAAAATCTACCTTTGCATTCCCTTTTCGCTGGTTACAGGAGTAGTATAGGAGCAAAATTTGATGGGTGTAGAGGTAAAATATTTTGTGTGGCTCTTTGCGTACACACATCAGAGCTCTTGCAAGTTTGTGCATCGTCATTACAGTTTGTGCCTCCTATAAACTGTATTATATGTGCAAACCTTTCTTTTGCCAAGTAAGTTTGTCATTAGTTGACTAATTTAATTGCTACGACACATTCGAGGCCAATGACTGTTCTTTTATCCGAATGGGATGTCGAGCAAGGAAGACAATTGCTCAAATTGAAGACGGTGAACCTATATATTCAAATGCTTTCAAATGGGTTGCGCAACGGGTGTCTGCATATATGGTCTGCGAAGGAAGGAGTCTGTGTTTTTGCTCACCATCCCGATTCTCTTAAGGAAACCTTCCAAACAGAAAACATTTTGAAGGGGCGCATCACGTGCTTTGGCAGAGAACCCTTCTAAGCCTGTGAACGAGCCTCTTGTTTGTGATATATGCTGCTATCATTTCCAGGTTCTGTTTCTACAGATGAAGATAGGCAAGGCATATTTGTTTCCGACACTAAATCATCATCGAATCATCGTGGCAATGCAGATGGAAGCGTTTTAGACAGCGCAGGCAGATAAAGAGCATACATGGAATACAACTGGCACAATGTGCACAAATGTGAGATTGTTAAAGATTTCAAACAGAAAACGAAGGTGAAAAGTAAAAACCCGAAACATACACAGAGACATCTGTCATAAGCAGCGATTTAGGAACGAATTTTGTCTATTTTGATCCTCTGCTCTCGGAACAGTGATAATGAAGAACAGTTAAATGGAGATGCCGTATTAGAGCGCCATGTTACAATGGGGTCTTTGATTGTAGACATCTGTCACAGCAGAAAAACAGTCAATTCGCCTACTTTTATCCTCAGTCAATGCTTCAAACAGGATTTGCGCTCCATATGTCAGCCATCAGAGGATTTTTAGGAATACGATGTTTTATTTTAGCATAGATGAAACAACCTTTTCTAATTTTTGTAATTGTAGTTAAAACAGCGCCCCTGTTTTGGGCAGCATTTTTTATTGATTGTATTAAAAATTCATTTTGAAGAGAGAGAGAGGAGAGAGTTTTCTGAGTGCTGAGTGCTGGAACAGAGCTTTCATTGTATAGTTTTTGGCAGAGAATTTAATGGAATTTCACAGCTCTGTTTGCTGAGATTCATGTGGTATGAAAATTTAACATTAGTTTTTCCTCTGTTACATATGTAAACCGTTATGTTTCATTTCATTTCATGATCATTTCTAGCTGAACAAATGAAGTGTTTAGGTAGGAATTCATAGTATTATATGCTCCTCCTATAAGTTTGTTCATGTTCGATGTTTTCTTCTGTTTGACAAGGATTCATCTCCTATGCCCTTGTCAGCTCCTCACCAGTCTTGCCATCCCATTTAAAATCTAGATTTGATGTTAAATTCCTTTCCTACCTTGCCTCAGTCGTCAACCTGTGTTGTTCATTATATTTCTCTGTTTGAAGCTGTGATTTTGCCCATGCAGCCCAGAAAAGCCCCGTCATTTAATTAAAAACCCCAAATCAAACTTCCTTATCAGTTTACTAGCCTAATATTTTTGATCCTAATTGGTCAGCTCACCCCATTGAGAAAATACCTTGAGTCTGACCGGAGAGAGCCTTCTCATACCCCGTAGGGCTAGCTACGAGGTGAAATGGTTTGATGTTGCCTTGTAGGTTTACCTTCCTCAGCCTAGGGTGAAATCTCAAGCGCTAACATAGTGGCGACCATACTGGGGAGAACAAACTTGTTTGTGTGTTGATGTGTTTGTTTCACAAGTCTTAGATGGAGCCTGAAGATACGCCAGGTAGCCTTCGAAAACGCTCTTGTTTTACATCAGCGCAAGTAGATAAACGCTGCTTCAGTCCATCTCCGTGAGCTTGTGAAAACAACACTTCGGTTGCATTTTACCCCAGTACATGCGATCAAGGTGCAGATCTGATGCTGATGGTGGACAGCGGTCAGACACTTATGCAGGCTGAACCATTCACCCGGCGACTCCAACTCGATCCAGACATTCCAGTGCCTGTTGATTCACTCATGCAATGGTAGGGTATGTGGCAAACCCTGCACTGTGTGAAGCTCTAAACGAATTTAGAGAATGCTTAGTGGATATTGAAATTAATGAAGAAGTTTTAAGTTTTTTCCTTCAATGTTTGAAATCTCTGAATTATCATCCTAGCGTCTGTGAGTTACTTGTTGAAAGAATCGAGAAGGAGATCCAAGATTTAGATGAGCAGATCCAGTCTTATGATTTCCAAGACCCTAAAAAGTTTTTGGAAATCCTTCTTCCTTCACAACAAGCAATAACAGACTTGCCTATAGAGGTATACATTGACAATGTGCAGCTGGAAGTATGCATTGCAGAGTTGGGGCAGCCAACAGAGTCCGGTGTCCGTGATCCTATTGCGGCATACATGGGCACATTTTTCAGTTTGATTGATAAATCAGGCTGTATTTTCCGTGACCAGGCTCAGTACGTGCATGAAGGGCTGCCAGCATTTGCGTCTGTGACTTCGTGGCAGCATTCTCAAGCGACTTCATTGTCAGGTTTACTCGAATGGTTAATATGGCATTTTAGCATTACCTGATCTATTATTTGTACAGCAGATTAGAGTAGATGTTGTACATAAATAAGCAGCGATAAGGGCAGCATCTTGTTTTAGTTTGCTTGAAGGTTGTTTGAGTTCAGTTTCAGTTTGAAAATAAGTCAAGAGTTGTGTTGACGATGACTCCATTGCCCAATGGGTGGAGGCACTGTCTGCTCTCCCAAAGTTATGCAGTTCTTGGCACCTCCAGGAAGCTGCAACTGCCATCCCAAATGGAGCCGATGTTAGACTCTGTCTCATGTCAGAGATTGATTCTTCTTCAAAACCCTGTTTTGAAGAAGAAATCATTTAAATGTTGCTTTTTATATTATGTAATTTATCTTCAGCTCTTCAACTGGCAGCGACTTCAAAGCTCCTATCCCTGCACAAGCACAATTCAGAATATCATTAGCAATCAGAGGCAAAAAGCTATGTGGAGAAAATACCAATTGCAGCAGTATCAATTGCACAAGTTCATGGTGGTATTTTGAAAGATGGTACACGGATGGTTATAAAGATGCAACACTTGCAAATAGAGACAATGATGCGTTATGGTCTTCGTAATCTTGCTTGGATAGTTTATGGAGACAATAAAAAGGAACCTTGAAAAGAATAATTCAGACATATTGTAAGCCCCTGCCTACAAAATAAGCAGTGTGACCCTCCTTCATCAGGTACAGATGATAGTCTTTGCAAAGCCTGTGGTATTGATGAGTGCGCTGATTGTCTTCTAATATGTGATGCCTGTGATGGAGCATATCATACATATTGCCTTTCACCTCCAATTAATCTTCCACGGACCCACATTTTCTTGACACCCTTATTTGAAAGCTAAAATGTCACTGCTACCAGTGTGGGCAGATGTTGTTTCAGATATTCCAGCAATGTTCTCTGTTTGGCCATTAGAAGCTGCAGGTATTGCATCTACAGACACTGTAATGTATTTCAAGAGCTTTGGCAGAAGTCTCCCTGCAAACTCTTCAGTATTGTCCGTCACCACACTAGCATGATTGATTCAGTGAAGGGCATAAAAATTTTGGGTCTGGATGGGATATGGTGCTGTTTCCAGCTGTTTTGTCAATTATTGCCTCAAAGATTTTAGTAGTGTCTTCCGGTGTGTTATCAGGAGTTGCAAACAGAGAATTAACATAACCGGGGACTTCTGTTCTGCCTATTGCTGTGGAATGACTGTATATATGGGCATGGTGAGATATGCCATCAGTCAACATACCATTTAAGTTGTATTCATACATATCATGGTCATCTTGTTTCCCATCGTTCCTAGAAGACAAGTAATGGGTGTCATTAACATCAAATGGTCCACGTTTTGCCAGAGGAATTACCAGAGAGTTGTCCATCTAATAATTTGATTGCAAATGTTTTGCATCACCATTTGACTCTAGGTTCCTTCGCAAAACGTTCCCAGTAGCATTACTGGCAGATTCAGCACTTCGCAGTGTTCGTATTGCTTCTGACAGCAGCTTCTTAGTTTCAAAGAGCGATGCCTGGGCAGTAGCATTTATAACTGATGATGATGTTCTGTGTTCATTTACATTCTGTTTCCTCGCAACTTTTCTGACAGAGGAGCATGGTCTGTTTCGATATATATTTTTCATTGCAGAGCACGCCCTCTGGCGGTAATCCTGGAAGTACATAAAGAAATATTAGAATTCACTGACATCATGCAAGAATTTGAGATTGTTGCTGTAGCATACAGAATGGGAGGAGACCCTGAGAGATTTGTTTAGTGAAAATGGGAATGTCTTGGGTGCAAAAGTCGTTTATAATCGTAAAGATGGAGTGCCTCGTGCCTTTGGTTTTGTTTCTTTAGCCTCGCAATCAGAAGTGGAGGCTGCCATTGCTTCATTGCACGGGAAGGAGTTTCATGGAAGAATTCTGGTGGTGAGACAAGTCAGAGCAACGAACAAAGAATTTTATGAAAGAATACTAGTAGTGAAAGATGCAAAGGTGAAGAGCCAAGTATGATCTTTTGCGAAAAGTTGAGGAAACGAGGATGTTCCATCATGGATGCGATCTTTATAGAGGCTGTAATTAAGCAGGACATGTACAAGATGGTATATTGCTCAGTTATTGTTTGTGACTGCAGTCTCTTCCTCAGGACTTTAATCAAGCATGAGCAAAAGTATGGTCTGGTGAAAATCTACCTTTGCATTCCCTTTTCGCTGGTTACAGGAGTAGTACAGGAGCAAAATTTGATGGGTGTAGAGGTAAAATATTTTGTGTGGCTCTTTGCGTACACACATCAGAGCTCTTGCAAGTTTGTGCATCGTCATTACAGTTTGTGCCTCCTATAAACTGTATTATATGTGCAAACCTTTCTTTTGCCAAGTAAGTTTGTCATTAGTTGACTAATTTAATTGCTACGACACATTCGAGGCCAATGACTGTTCTTTTATCCGAATGGGATGTCGAGCAAGGAAGACAATTGCTCAAATTGAAGACGGTGAACCTATATATTCAAATGCTTTCAAATGGGTTGCGCAACGGGTGTCTGCATATATGGTCTGCGAAGGAAGGAGTCTGTGTTTTTGCTCACCGTCCCGATTCTCTTAAGGAAACCTTCCAAACAGAAAACATTTTGAAGGGGCGCATCACGTGCTTTGGCAGAGAACCCTTCTAAGCCTGTGAACGAGCCTCTTGTTTGTGATATATGCTGCTATCATTTCCAGGTTCTGTTTCTACAGATGAAGATAGGCAAGGCATATTTGTTTCTGACACTAAATCATCATCGAATCATCGTGGCAATGCAGATGGAAGCGTTTTAGACAGCGCAGGCAGATAAAGAGCATACATGGAATACAACTGGCACAATGTGCACAAATGTGAGATTGTTAAAGATTTCAAACAGAAAACGAAGGTGAAAAGTAAAAACCCGAAACATACACAGAGACATCTGTCATAAGCAGCGATTTAGGAACGAATTTTGTCTATTTTGATCCTCTGCTCTCGGAACAGTGATAATGAAGAACAGTTAAATGGAGATGCCGTATTAGAGCGCCATGTTACAATGGGGTCTTTGATTGTAGACATCTGTCACAGCAGAAAAACAGTCAATTCGCCTACTTTTATCCTCAGTCAATGCTTCAAACAGGATTTTTGCTCCATATGTCAGCCATCAGAGGATTTTTAGGAATACGATGTTTTATTTTAGCATAGATGAAACAACCTTTTCTAATTTTTGTAACTGTAGTTAAAACAGCGCCCCTGTTTTGGGCAGCATTTTTTATTGATTGTATTAAAAATTCATTTTGAAGAGAGAGAGAGGAGAGAGTTTTCTAAGTGCTGGGAGTGCTGGAGACAGAGCTTTCATTGTACAGTTTTTGGCAGAGAATTTAATGGAATTTCACAGCTCTGTTTGCTGAGATTCATGTGGTATGAAAATTTAACATTAGTTTTTCCTCTGTTACATATGTAAACCGTTATGTTTCATTTCATTTCATGATCATTTCTAGCTGAACAAATGAAGTGTTTAGGTAGGAATTCATAGTATTATATGCTCCTCCTATAAGTTTGTTCACGTTCGATGTTTTCTTCTGTTTGACAAGGATTCATCTCCTATGCCCTTGTCAGCTCCTCACCAGTCTTGCCATCCCATTTAAAATCTAGATTTGATGTTAAATTCCTTGCCTACCTTGCCTCAGTCGTCAACCTGTGTTGTTCATTATATTTCTCTGTTTGAAGCTGTGATTTTTCCCATGCAGCCCAGAAAAGCCCCGTCATTTAATTAAAAACCCCAAATCAAACTTCCTTATCAGTTTACTAGCCTAATATTTTTGATCCTAATTGGTCAGCTCACCCCATTGAGAAAATACCTTGAGTCTGACCGGAGAGAGCCTTCTCATACCCCGTAGGGCTAGCTACGAGGTGAAATGGTTTGATGTTGCCTTGTAGGTTTACCTTCCTCAGCCTAGGGTGAAATCTCAAGCGCTAACAGAACCTATGGTTTTGGACCATGGTATCTCGTCAGAAGTGTTGATCCAAAGTATAGGGTCCATGGTATTCTTTTATTATGGTTTTGGACCTTGGTATTGTGAAAGGCCTAAGACTATAAAAGAGGAAGGAGATCATTTGGCAAAGGATCATCTAAATTAATTGAATATCTGATAAGTGCTAGATCTGAAATATTGGTGATTGGGGTTATGGTGCAGATCTGGATCTGAATGAAGGAGGAACCTTAGCGCAAAGAGAAGGATAAGTTCTACTGATGGGTCATGTTAGCGCTTGAGATTTCACCTCAGGCTGAGAAAGGTAAACCTCAAGGCAACATCAAACCATTCAGCCCCGTAGCTAGCCCTACGGGGCAGGAGAAGGCTCTCTACGGTCAATCTCGGTAGATCTTTAATTGATGAGATGACCAAACGGGTAACACTGATATTAGGCTAGTAAACTGATTAAAAAGGTTGATTTGGGGTTTTTAATTTAAATAACGGGGTTTTCTGGGCTGCATGGGCAAAATCACAGCTTGAAACAGGGAAATATAATGAACAACACAGGTTATCGACTGAGGCAAGGTAGGCAAGAAATTTAGCATCAAATCTAGATTTAAACGGGATGGCAAGACTGGTGAGGAGCTAAGGAGGGCAAACAATAACTTTGAATCCTCCTTAAACAGTAGAAAGCATTTAAACATGAACAAACTTATAGGCAGAGCATGGCAGGCATGAATTCTTACCTAAACACTTCATTTGTTCAGTTAGAAATGATTATGTAGTGAAATGAAACATAACAGATTACATGTGAAACAAGAGAAAAACTAATGCTAAATCATCATGCCATAGGGATCTCAGAAATCAGAGCTGTGAAATTTTCATTAAAAATCCCTGCCAAAAACTGTACATTGAAAGCTCTGTTCTCCAGCACTCTCAACACTCAGAAAAAACTCTCCCCCCTCTCCCCTATTTTAATTTTTAATACAATAAATATAATACTACTAAGGGGAAAACAGATCGACCCCATAATCAGGGCGTTGTTTGAACTGCAATTTACAATCATAGAAAGGAGCGTTACATTCTATCCTAAAATAATACAGCGTTCCTCTAAATCTGCTGATGATTTGGCTAATTACGAGGCATAACTGGTGCTCAGATCCCATAGAATCAGGGCTGAGGATCAAAATAGGCAGATTGACCCTGTTTTTCCGCTGTGACAGATGTTTTCGTTCTGTTTTAGGCGTATCTTGACTTGGCGTTGTGAAAGCCATATGCCAATATGCTCAACCATTTGTTGCCGTGATCTTGGCATTTGGAAAATGAACCAAGTTACTATCGACGGGTGGACCTTTTCTTTTTGGTTGATTCTATCATACAATGTTCGTGTGGACAGAAAGGAATTGCTGGAGATATGTGTCCATCTGCTGTCCAATCTGCATTTCCGCGGCTGTTGAGTGCTGCTGCTCCTCCTGGAAGTCTAGCGCATGAAAATCGCAGACAATGTTTAAAGGTTTTGAGGCTTTGGCTTGAGCGCAAAATTCTTCCCGAGTCCGTTATAAGGAGGCACATAAATGAGATTGAGGCTTCTGTCGAGGATAGATCAAATGCTATCATACCTAGGCGTCCATCTCGATTACAGCGTGCTCTTGATGATCTCATCAGGGAAATGGAAGGCCTTACCTTGTTGTGGAACTATCAAAAAGTCCCCATCAGCATTAACAAATGCACAGCCTTCCATAGATGCAATTGCGACATACATGTGCACTGCAAAACCATGCCGAAGGAATGAACTACCAGCTCGACTTACAGTGAACAATCCATCAATGAAATTTGTTTTTCGTATCTGGAATGTTGAAAGGATTCCAACGCAATTGTGTTGGTGTTGCAGGTAGATTTGGCTGCAAAGGAGGTCCTCCCAAGATGATCAGGGTCGCTTGACAACAAGGTAACACCACGGCCCAGATTTTTTGATAGCCACTGAGGTGCTAATGTTTCCAAGAAGCCAGGTCCAGAAAGTTCCCGAATCATACCAGAAAAGAGAGAAATCCATCCCTCAATTATCCGAACCACGGTGACTTGGTCTTTACTTCTTGCCATGTCAAGAGGTGTCTGGCAATCATCATTGATTGTCAAAGGATTCGCTCCATGAGAAAGAAACATTTTCACAGTTTTGTCAAGGCCGAGACCGGTTATAATGGTTGTTTCTGGTTGGTCAAAGACAACAAAATCCAAATTGTTGATATCTGTAAAGCCAATCTGTATGTCAACCAAACTTGGAGATGCCCGTTCAATTCTTAATTAGCTTCCAGAGTCTTCCCTCACTACAATTTTTATAGAATAGTTTGTGTGTTGGGTAGAAGGCCCCTAAGTCGATATTTCCCTGAACTTTCTGTTGTTGTTTCTTCATAATAGCCTTTTGAGAGTGATCTTGCCTCCAAAGAAATGCCTTCCCTGTACCATCATTGCTCACAACTTTATGTCGTTCTACTTTCTCTGCACAATGAGTTCTTGTTTGTTCTTTCTTAGCTGAGTTCCTTTGACGTTGTTTCTCACGAGCTTTATCTTTATATTTGATCGCTCCCAGATCAATGCCTTCAACAGGCACAAAACCATCAGTTGACAAAGTGCGCTGCTTAAGCTCAGGCATAGATGGAAGCTGCAGTAGACCATATCCCATTGCTAGCTTCCCTGCCTCCAATTCTTTCCATCTGAAGATATAGGAACAATGGTGCTCTTTGTACGCACGAATAAATGACACAAAAACCTTCAATCCCTTCTCCATTACATCTCGATCCTCCTTTGCAGCTGCACGTATCTGTGGAATAATGTCAGAAGTAGTCACTGAAGATTTTTTCTCTTGAAGAGGGATCTTCCGGATACGCAAAAACTCCACATAAGCATCTTCCTTAGGTAGGAGGAACGCAAGTGCATTCCCAGATCTTCCCATTCGTGCTGTTCGGCCAACCCTATGTACAAATACATTAGGGTCTTGTGGAGGATCATACTGCACAATCCAGTCAACATCAGGAATATCAAGACCCCGTGCCGCCACATCAGTGCACAGAAGAAATCCAGCAGAAAGCTTTGTGAAAGACTGTAATGCTTTCTCCCTCATAGACTGCTTCATCCTCCCATGCCAATGAGTTTAAACGTTGAAAACTGCTCAATTGCCTCAGCTAGTTGTGAATAAGAGAGCTGTTGTACAATTGTGCCTGGTACCATTTCACTTTTACTGTTGAATTTGAAAGATTTTCTTCCCATGCATCCTGTAATAGATCTGAGACATGAGCTGTCATGGGCATGAAACTCCTCCGTGAAAGATGACCCCTGGCTTATTAGATTAGTAAAACTGTTTGTGCTATTATCAAATGAGACATTTGAAAACTGGATTCTTAGTCTGTACTTGTAGTGTATAAAGCAAGCCGCAGAGACAAGAAGTGCTATGGCTACCAGTATAATGCACAATATAATAGTGGATAGAATTAATTTTCCCATGGTACCATACCCTGAAAATCTAGATGCATATGGATAACTTGATTCAAGGGGATTCTCTATTCTAAGGATTGAGAAAGGTCCAAGAATTGGATCCTGCAAGATGCCTTCTCCGCTGCTATTCTTCTGAATCAAGATTGTTTCTGTGGTTTTCATATCAGCATAGTTTGTTGATCCTGAAAATGATAAAATATAGATATCTAGAATGACATTTACACCATGACTCGCAATGGGAACCACCTGTAAAGGGGACACTTGCAGAGTCCAAGCAAAATTCCTTGTAAAGCTTCTTTCCATGCTCAATTATTAAATTGCCAGACTTTGATTGCTGATGATGCTTTGTTTTGTGTTTGTGCTTTTGCAGAGATAGGAGCTGAGGAAGCTGCCATTTGGAGAGCTGGAGAATAAATTACACAACACATTTAATGATTTCTTCTTCAAAAGAGGGTTTTGAAGAAGAATCAAACTCTGACATGAGACGGAGTCTAACAGGTCATAATCTTAAGGCTTGAATAATAGTATCTTTGTATGATTTTGATCTGTTATATGTGGTGCATGCTTGATCTATAAATCTAATACTCTGGGCTAATCAGTGTCTGAATTTTTGAAAGAGTGAATTATCCTTTATAGATCTATACATAGGTTCAGTGAAGCGAAGGCGCATATACATGTTGTTTTGGTAAGGTAAAGAAGCGTATACGAAGGTTGGATTTGATACAGACACGTATACACGTAGGTTTCTGAACAGTGAAGTAGCGTACATCTCTTAATTTATGTTCTAGTTGTTTCTATTTATTGCTGCAGTGGTCAAGGTTCAGAATTGGTGTGTGGTTATAGTTACTGTGTTCTGGGTACAACTGTCAGAGAAGTGTTTATCGTGATTCAGTTCTAATTAGTGAAAAGGAGATTGTTTGATGTAGAAATCCTTGATGATTGATTGATGTTCATGGATCCAGTTTGAAAATTTATGAAACGTGGTCCCTGGAAGAAAGAGAAGGTTGTAGCCTTCTATAGGCCAGCACCTACGTACTAGTATCTTGGCTAGTGCAAGAGCTAAGGGGGTTGTAGCTCCCTTCCAGGAGAAGCTGGAGAATGAGAGAGGGTTGTAGCTCTCTGCAGGTTGCAGCTTGCGTACTGGTAAAGGAGTACACCAGTACATTGTAAAAAGAAGTTTCTAATTAAAAGAAGATAGAGACGAATTGCAGCAGGTGGTTTTCACCCACATTGGGTTTCCACCTTATATCTTGTGTTCTTGTGTGTGATTGTCTTCTGCTCTGTTTTACTATTTCTGGTTACTGGTTATTTAATTCTGATACACAGATTAACAATCAACATCTGAAAGATAAAGTAAATTATAAGTTTGCATTGTATACGCGGGTTTCCTTCTACATAGTTGCGTATATACGCGGGTTTAATTAACTGAAGTAGCGTATATTATCTGGATTTGAAAAAGGGAATATTTGACTTGATAATACTGATTCACCCCCCCCCCCCTCTCAGTATTATTTCCAACACCTCATGTGGTATTCTTGCTTGCTTTTTTTGTGTGGAAACTTCGTTGCATAGTGCCAGAATTCATGACAGTGAAAACACTTGATTCTAGACAAGTATTTATTGTTGCCCCCTTGACTTGAACATGCCTTGGATTGTGATTTCTTCCCTTTCCCTTTCTTTTCCTTTCTAGCCAAGGCACAATTGTCCTCATCCTCACCCTTGGATGAGGTTCCATCTTTGGTGCTCCACCTTATCTCCTCTTGTACCAAATCAGACCACAAGCATTCCCAATTTGGTAGCTTCTCCCTCCTGTTCACTAAATCTTGGTAGTTGTGCCAACTCTTGGGAAGGCCTAGAAGGGCTAGGCTCACCAAATCATCCTCTACTATAGTAACACCAACTTGACCAAGTTCATCATGACATTGTGGGAATGTTCTCAGGTACTGTAGGATGGTCTCGTTCCTCTACATCTTGATATTTCGAAGCTTGTCCTTGAGTGCCAATTTCCGATGATCACTACTATTCTGGAAAAAATATGTCAACGCTTGCAACATTCTATACAAAGTCTATTTCCCATGGATATTGGAGAAAATATGGTCGCGTACTCCCTCCAATATGATCCTCCTTGCCTTGGCAACACACTTCTTCCAATCTGATAGATTCTGAGCATCAGTTGTTGTTGGTTTCGGAATAACATTATCTATGAATTCCTTCAACCCATTATCCTCCAGTACTCTCTCCATTTGGTCCTTCCATGCAACATAATTTGAGCTTCCCTGAAAGGCATACTCGAGCCTTAATCCAATGAAATCCATATTCTCAGTCCTAAAGAAAACCTGCAACCTGATCTGCAAATTCAAATCTCCTGCAATGACAACTTCGAAATCTCTTCTCTACAGTGATTCCATCTTTGATACCATGTAGAAATTAATATGTAGATTAAAAAATGCTCATGAAATTTACTAAATAACAAAACTTGAAGATACTCTACTGATCTACAGAAGTTAATTCACCATCTAGTTGACATGTGAAAGGAATTGTCACACATACACAAAGATTTATCCAGGGGAAAGCAACTGCTCAAAACCCCTTACTATCTATATTTCATTAATCAAAGAATATGGATGAATACAATATTCTTTCTCAAGCTTGAGCACAGCCTACACCTGTATCTTCTATCATCTTCCTTATTGACTGATCTTGGCCCAACACTTAGCCATTTTTTCAAGCCTCAAAGCTCCTATTTCCTTGCATCGTTCCCTTGGGAAATTGCCCCTATTATTTAGGAATTTCAAACCAAGGAACTGTGCAATTACCATAGGCCAATCCTCTGACTGCATGCACCACCTCTACAACTTTGAATAGCTTACAACTGATAGTACACTGCCATTGAACTCCAATAACTGGAATTCTCTACATGCAACAATTATTTTGGGTTGGTTGATTAGTTAACTGGTTGATCACTCAGTGTACAAAATGTTACACACACACAACTTGACCTCCACTAGTTCTTATAACACCCTCCTCCCACATCTACCTAAGAAACCAGCCAATCGAGGTAAGCATGCGACGAGAGGCCACTATGATATGATTCGACCTCCTAAGTCACGTTAAGGAAGTGGAACCGACAGAAACACGCCATACAAACATTAAACATCATATACAAGACCCTCAAGACCCAATCCAATACTTTAGACAACTTGCCTTGGGGTCCTAATAAGCTTTTGGACAATTTAAGGCTGAATCACTCCCATGCTATAGGCATGAGTGCGGCCAGCAACCCAAAGTGTCTCTCACAGACTTTCTTGGTAGCGACCAGAGACCAAAACTGTTAGTGCTATGCCGGCGACTCCAGGATTTGAGCCACTTTTTCAAGCCCAAGGCCCAGGTCACTGCCCAAAATTGAACCATCTCTTCAATTCAGTATAATAACATGGAAATGACAGTATTAAAGAAAATACTCGTTTAATACCTTGACTAGACCCCTACTAGCGATGACAGGCATTTCATCAAACATATTGCAAATGTGTAATCTACAAGCGTAGTTAACGGTTCTAAGCATAGGGGTCTCATACTTAGCTGAGAATCGCTAAGAACCATTTATGCCTCAACACATCAACTTCCATTCCATCCATTAGGTCATAGATACATTGATCATTCAATTACAAGTAAAAACATGAGGAAATCCATACATGGTTGTTGTCATAAAACACATACATAACCAACATAATAGGGACAAAAATACTCATGAAAGTACAACCATATAAACCACATACAATCCATCAAAATTCTCATAGAAATACAAGGAGAAATAACCTTTCATTAATGATGCAAAATCCAAACCCAGGATGGGACTTCCACGTTCCACCCGACTGTAGAATGGCTGAGCCAAATCTCTCTTCAGTCATTCACCCCCATGCTACATTCCAAGGATGAATGTGGGATTTCATAGAACACATCAATCAAAACTCATCCAGGGCTTCGAGAGGCCATTAACCTCAACCCATCAAACAGTGATTCCACCTCACAGTCGTACATCACAAAACCATCAACAGATTAGTATCCATCCAATCCTTCCAGAGCATTTTTCCAACCAAGGCCTATAGAACTAGTAACTCAACCCACAACTTATACAGGGCTTCTAGAGCATTTTTCCAACCAGGGCTTCCAGGACTAGTAACTAAACCCACCAAGGGCTTCCAAAGCATGTTTCCAACCCAGACTTCTAGGACTAGTAATTCAACTCAAGTTGTTATAGGGCTTCCAAAGCTTTTTTCCAACCAGGGTTTCCAAGACCAATAACTCAACCCAAGCTAAGGAAACATGAGAACCAACCAAAACAAAACAATGAAAGTAAACCCAAAATCACCATGGCTATCTGAGAAATGGAAAGGCTAGGCAATCCATTGTCAATCCCAGTGATCCTCCATGCCAATGACAGATCACAACCAAAATTCCATATGCATATGACATGCATGTCAAAACTAGTAAAGGAAACATACATTCAACTCAGTACCTGCAAGCAAATCTGATGTAGTTGCTGATCCCAATGCTCTCTTGCACTTTCCTGCCCTTCCTTTGTCTTCTTGCTCCAAAAATCCAAGTATGCCACACCCACCAAGAGTACTCCAAGAAAACTCGAAGTCTCCAAGAGTATGAGAGAGAGAGAATATCTGGAGATCTCCAAAACTCAACTAACAAAAGGTTACCAAGTGATCCTTAAAATCCTTTTTATGAATGAGGCCTCTATTATTTTCATTTTCCATTGTTTTCCTTCATTTTCCTCCTCACATGCAACATGTGACCTTTCACCTCTCTTTTCTCCTAATTTCCATCATTTTCATAAATAATTGTGCCAAAAATGCAATTTTGCCTTTCCAAAGCCTTATCCATTGCCTTTGCCAATTTCCTTAGTCATAAACAATCACAAGCTATCCCCATCACTAGGATTATGCCCAACATTCAGCTTGGAATAAGTGTCCCATCATCTATGGTTATTATTTTTCCTTTATTTACTTTTTATTTCATGGAATTTTCACCAGGGTTGTTACAAAATCCCCCCCCTTGGGGGACACTGTCCTCGATGTTTAATCACACATATAGCTCAGCAACCTGCTAAAAGAAGACACACTGCTTATGGATCTTTATAACACAGCTCTATATAGTATTTACAATGAAAGAACTTCTCAAACATAAAACATCATGACAATGTGACAACATACCGCATAGTGGAGCTTTATAACACAACTCATTATGGTATTTACAATGATCATCCTGCTGAGTGCCAATCCACATGACATCATAACATCATGATAACATAACCACATGATAGCATAGTAACATGACAACATAATCATAATAACATGACACCCATATCGCATAGTGGATCTTTATAACATAGCTCATGGCGGTATTTACATCCATATACATGTGTACATATAACAACATTACCAAAAATACATACCAAAACATATATCAAAACATATACCAAAACATATATCAAAACATATACTAAACACCATATCTAAGCATATATCAAAACATCATATAGCATATACCAACCCATCATAAAGCATATATCAACCACCATAAAGCATATACCAAACCACCATAAAGCATATACCAAACCATCATATCGAAGTTGCTTTGCCTCAATTGGAAAACAAGGAAGGATGCATAGTCCGCATCTGATCCGTCATCTCCCATGTAGCTTCATCGGGTCCAAAGTGCTTCCATTTCACTTTAACTTGTTGGATTGCTTGGTTCCGGAGCAAGAGCACATTTTTCTGCAATATACATTGAGGCTTCGGCTAGAATTCTCCATCTAGTTTCACCTACAATACAGGCTAGTAAATCACATGATCATCATCCTTAACATAAGTCTTAAGAAATGATACATGGAAAACATCATGTACTTTCACCATTAGAGGTAGTACAAGTTGATAGGCTACTGGTCTAATCCTCTCAATAATGTTGAAGGGTCCACAAAATCATGGTGCCAACTTAGCACATGATCCAATATGCAAGCAGATCTTCTTTGGTTTGATGTGCAAGTACACATGTTCCCCAACCTGGAACTCCTTGAACAACATGTTCTTATTTGCATAGATTTTCTGCCTATCCTATGATTCCTTTAGATTCTTCTTGATCACCTGCATTTCCTATTCCATGTCTGCCAACATATATGGTCCAATCAATACCCTGCTAACTAGATCACTCCAACTGATGGGAGTGTTACAACTCCACCCATACAATGCCTCAAAAGGACTCATCCTCAGTGACTCCTGATAACCGTTGTTGTATGTGAACTCTACCAAAGGGAGATACTCTTCCCACTTCTGTTGCTGATGCATCACATACATTTTCAATATGTCCTCTAATATCCTTTGACCCTCTCTGTCTGTTCATCTGTCTGCGGATGATAAGTCGTGTTAAAGGCCAACTTTGTGCCCAAACCTGCAAATAACTCCTTCCAAAACTTGGAAGTGAACTTCGCATCCTTGTCTGACACAATCTTCTTTAGAACACCATGTAGTCTAACCACATCTCTGATGAATACATGTGCCACATCGCTAGCTGAGAATGTAGACTTAACCGGAATGAAGTGTGCAACCTTTGTTAATATGTCCATAATGACCATAATGGAATCATGTTGTTTCATTGTCTTCGGCAACCTGGTGATGAAGTCCATGGAAATAACTTCCCATTTCCACTCTGGAATCACAATCAGCTGTAGCAGTCCACCTGGATGTTTACACTCTGCTTTCACTCGCTGACAGTCAAAACACCTCACCACAAACTCTTCTACATCCCTCTTCAAATTCAGCCAATAGTAAAATCTCTTCACCGTTATCAATGTCTTTTGATAACCTAGGTGACCTAAATAAGGTTTCACATGAAACTCTCTCAAGATCACCTTCTTGAGTTCACTGTTATCCAGTACATATATCCTATCTCGGAACCTAACCAATCCATCTAGTGTAAGACAATAACTTGCACTTATACCTGTACCTACACATGTACCTATACCTGCACCTGTACCAGTGCCCTGCTGCAATCTGTGTACAATCTCCATATACCTAAAATCCTATTGACCTGCCTATAAGATCCTATCATGTAAGTTTGTCCCATAGGAGCCAATGGCTACCAAATGATGTACCTGATTTTAAAATCAAACTCGCTGATTGTGGCCAACCATCTAGCCTACCTAGCATTCAGATTTGGTTGGTCAAACAAATACTTCAACCCAATGTGATCACTCATAATTAAAAGTCTCCTGCTAAGAAGATAGTGTCTCCACATCTTTAATGCATGTATGATTGTTGCTAACTCCAAATCATGTGTTGGGGAGTTCTTCTCGTGCTCGTTTAGTTTTCGAGACTTATAGCATACTACATGTCCATCTTGCATAAGGAATCCTCAAAGCCCTCTCTTGCAAGTATCTATGCGTACCACAAACTCTTTGTCTGGATATACAATCTATAACATTGGTGCATGTGTCAACAACTGCTTAAGTTTCTCAAAGCTAGTCTCGCACTCCTCTATCCATTCGAACTTCTTACCTTTCCTTTGCAATGATGTGATGGGATAAGAAACCTACAAGAAGTTCCTGATGAACCTCCTGTAATATCCTGCCATACCCATGAAAGATCTTACATCATCCACACTCTTAGAAGCTACCCACTCCACGATGACCTTTATCTTTTCTAGATCTACTGCAATGCCTTCATTGGAGACAACATGTCCCAAGTAGTGTACCTCAGTATGAAAGAAACTACACTTGTTGAGTTTAGCATACAACGGATGCTCTCTCAACAACCTCAACATTGTTGCTAAATGCTCGGAATGCTCTTCCTCATTTTTAGAATATACCAATATATCATTAATGAACAGAATAAAAAACTTATCCAGATATGGACGTAAAACACTATTCATCAAACACATGAATGTAGCTAGAGCATTAGTTAAGCCAAATGGAACAACAACAAATTCATAATGCCCATACCTGGTCCTGAACACAGTCTTGTAAATGTCATCTTCTTTGATGCGTACCTCATGGTATTTGGTTCTCATATCGATCTTTGAGAACAGCAGTACTCCCTTCAATTGATTGAACAAGTCATCAATCCTCAGCAAAGGGTACCTATTCTTGATAGTCACTTTGTTCAACTTCCTATAGTCAATGCATAATCTGAGAGTACCATCTTTCTTCTTCACAATCAAGACCGGTGTGCCCCAGGGTGATACACTTGGCCTAATGTATTCCTTGTCCAACATTTTCTTCAACTGCAATTTTAACTCAACAAACTCAAGTGTGCTCATATTGTAAGGTGCTTTTGATGCCGGAGTTGCCCCTGGCACTAACTCAATAGAAAATTCTACCTCCCTGTGAGGTGGAAACTCTGAAATGTCCTCAGGAAACACATCCCTGAACTGTTGTAGAAATGGGTATCTTCTCAACACATCTGCATCCTCAACCTCCTTATCTTTATCACTAGAAATGTGTACTGCAAATAACATACACCCTTTCCTGTCACTACGCTTTGCTTGCATAGTTGTCACCATCCTAACTGATGTGGCTTTCTTCTTTCCCTGTAAGACTCTTGGTTCTCCATTGTCATCAACACACTCAATGGCTTTGTCATAACAACCTACTTTGGTTCTATGAGGATACAACCAGTCCATGCCCAACAACATATTGTATGATCCCAATGGTAATACACTCAAAAGTGTTGCAGCAAGCATACCATTCAAGTCGAATGCACAAGCTCCTACCCAATGACGAACTTGTTTCTTCGTACCTATAGCCAACTGTACTAACCAAGACTGTGCATGAAATTCCTTACTCAAACCACACTTATCCACCAAGTCAGGGCAAACATGGCTATAATTAGATCCAGGGTCAATCAAAATAGAAATAACTTGATTAAAAAGCTTACTGTCCATCTCAATGATAGATGATTGATGCTCTACCTGCCTATTTTCCACTGCTGCATAGATACGTGGAACACTCTTACCAACATCCCCAATGGTATGTGCCTCCTGTGTATTGTATATCTAAGGTCTACCACCCTGATTTTGCGGAGAATATATCCTATTATGATCTTTTCCACAAGTCCAACACTCTATAGGTTTCCAACCTGTCTCCTTGTTCTGTTCTTCTGACCGGAATCCTTGTCCTCTATATGATGTATTGAACTTCTTAGGTGGTGCAACATTCTCCTTGTTACATGTATCTTGTCATTGTACTCGTTTCTTGTCCCATTTTCCTTTGTTCTTTGCATTACCTCTCTAGTCTGGCTTAGTCTCAATTCTGCGCTTCAATTGTTCATAGCAATGCTTCAGCTTTCGGATGGCCTCCTCCAATGATCTAGGCTCATCGAACTCAATCCTATCTTTGAATGCAACTGGTAATCCACTAACGAATCTCTGAATCTTAGCCTTCTCCTCCTTGAGGTAAGGCACATACCTCAGCAACTCCAAAAATCTACTAGTGTACTCATCATCTATCATGGATCCCATCTTTAGCTCATAGAATTCTTTCACCCTGTCATCAAAGTATCTTTTCGACAAATACTTCTTCTTGAATAGCCACTCAAACTCACTCCAAGTCAAATATTCCTCATTTATACCTCTGACATTCTTCACGTCTTCCCACCAAATGTCTGCTTTTCCTTTGAGACTGAATGTAGCCACTCTAGCTTTCATGTTCTCTGAATATTCATGCAATCTGAATAACTTCTTCATGCCTAGAAACCATGCCTCTACATCTTGTGACTTCTTTACCCCTCCATCAAAAGTAGGTGGCTTTTCTTTCTTAAACTCATCTAGAAAATAACCCTTATCACTCCTCCTGTAACGATGATACAAATGACGATCATAGTGCTTATCTGAATTAGATCTAGAATCATATCTGTGCCTATCCCTTCTCCTATCCGGAGTGTCCAATAATCTTCCATCTCTGATTGTGTCATCTCTATCTGATCAGTGCCCACCATGCGATCTACCACCCTATGCCCCATTGATTCTATCCTCCTTCTCATGGCTGATCCGAAGTTGTCCCTGTCGCTGCAATTTTGACAAGCTCTAAAGTATGATTGCATTTACTTCTACAAACTTTTCATGTGCCTGTATGATTATGTCATTATCTACCTTACAACTCCTTAATTCTTCCTCTAAACTTCACAATGTCACTACCAAGTTAGAAGAGTTCCCAACACCATATTGCTCTTATGAGTCATAGGGAGAGTCTTTATAGTCAACCATCTTGCTATCCATTTGCTATTTCTTCTTGCAAGATATGTCATTTCAGCTAAACCAAATCACAATAAAACAATGTACCTCAGTATAGCTCGGGGAGGATACCTTGTTCGCGAGATTAAAAAATCAGATTGATACATGTATAACATAATCATGACAACATATAGAAACATAAAATATAAGCATATGACCATGCAACCATCATTCTAGCTAGGGTCCAGTCATTAATGCATGATCTCAACAACAACAACACACCACGATCTCATGCCTGACAACCACCATCATTACGTCACTATACAATTGAACACATGCAAAAATGAACATGCATAAGCGATGCATAACCATTCACACATATGCATAAACACATATGACCAAGCATGAATGAACAATATTTGTAATCAAAATTGTAAGAATGATACATGAAACCAAGCATACAAGGATGTAACCAAACATAATGCAACCATACATGTATGTGACATAAATCGACATGTAAGTAGACATACACTCACAACGATGCATTCCACAAGCACACCTCAAATTTCACATGACAACATCACTACAACCATGAACAACATCATGCAAATGAAATAAGAACATGGAATGCAAGGGTGAGAGACACAGAAGAAAATGACATGCATGCATGACCAACACATAGCCCATCGAGTCCAAGGGGTGAACCATGCTCTGATACCACTCTGTAACACCCTCCTCCCACATCTACCCAAGCAATCGTCCAGTCGGGGTAAACATGCGATGAGAGGCCACTATGATATGATTCGACCTCCTAAGTCACGTTAGGGAAGTGGAACTCACGGAAACGCACCATAAAGACATTAATCATCAGCTACATGACCCCCAGGAACCAATCCAATATTTTAAAAAACTTGCCTTGGGGTCACACTGAGCTTTTGGACAATTTAAGGCTCATTTTCTCCCATGTTATAGGCATGATTGCGGCGAGAAACCCAAAATCGCTCTCACAGGCTTGCCTGCCAATGACTAGAGACCAAAATTGTCAGTGTTATGCCAGCGACTCTGGGATTTGAGCCACTTTTTCAGGTCCAAAGCCTAGGTCACTGCCCAGGATTGAGCCATCTCTTAAAATCAGTAAAACAACATGGAAATGACAATATTAAAGGAAATACTTGTTTAAGACCTTAACTAGAACCCTGCTAGCCATGAGAGACATTTCGTCAAACATATTGCAAATGTGTAATCTACATGTGTAGTTAATAGTTCTGAGCATAGAGGTCTCATACTTATATGAGAACCATTAAGAACCATTGATGCCTCAACACATCAATTTCCATTCCATCCATTAGGTCATAGATACATTGATCATTCAATTACAAGTAAAACCATGAGGAAAGTCATACATGGATGTTGTCATAAAACACATACATAACCAACATAATAGGGATAGAAATACTCATGAAAGTAAAACCATATAGACCACATAAAATCCATCAAAATTCTCATAGAAATACAAGGAGAAATAACCTTTCATTAATGATGCAAAATCCAAACCCGAGATGGGACTTCCATGTTCCACCTGACTGTAGAATGGCTAAGCCTAATCTCTCTTTATTCATTCACCCTCGTGCCATATTCCAAACTGACATGATCTGCATATGGTGTTGTCAGGAATTTTGATATCTGGAAGATCGCGAACTGCCTGATATTTGCATGCTTTCCTTATTTGTGAGAAGCTTAGATGTCCCAATCTTCGATGCCATAACCAGTGCTCTTCATCCTTGCTTAGATAGCATTGTTGTTTTCCTTCTTCAAATATGTATAGATTATTTGGAGTTCTTTTCCCTTTGAGAACTGTTTTTCCTGTATCAAGATCACGAACAAGACATCCATTTGATCTGAATATAACCTCGGTTCTTTGATCACACATCTGGCTGACACTTAGTAGATTATGCTTCAATCCATCAACAAACAAAACATTTCCAGCCTTAACATCTTCTTTTAAAGGAGCAATACCTTTTCCTTTTATAGTTGCAGGAGTATCATTTCCAAAAGAGACTTTCTTTCCCTTTTCTAAAATAGAATAAGACTCAAGTTTTTCTTTATCACCTGTCATATGCTTCGAACATCCACTGTCAATGTACCATAGATTTTCCTGTCCTTCTGCATAAAACGCTATCCCACATCTTTCTGTTTGAGGTTCCTTTATTCTCCATGTTTTGGTTCCTGAGGCTTGTTCCTTTTTCCGCTCTTGTTCCTTTCTTTCCTGAAACCTGCTTCTGCATTCAAAGTCTTCATGACCAAAATTATTGCAAATAGAGCATTCAACTTCATTTTCAAGAGCCGAAAAGCTGTTATAGGTCTTTTTTGTAATCCCTGTCATACTTCTTTGTTTTTGAGCTTCCCTAGTCATGATTGTTTTATACGCAACACATTGAGCTGCTTTGTGACCAAAGTTATGGCAAGAAAAGCATTGTCCATTGAAGAAGCTTCTGCGGTTATTGAATCTACCAGCCAACTGATTGTAATTTCTATTTTCATCTATTCTTGAACCAAACTGGGAAGATTTTACCTGTGGCTGGTTGTGGCTTTTGTTCACCCTTAAGCTGGATTGCCCCTGATAGTTTATGTTTGAAGTTTGTCCCTGCTTTACCTGATGATCTTCATTGTGCTTTTGCTCATTTCTTCTTGCTGCATCAAGATAACTTTTTGAAGTGGATGCTTGAGAAGTTTCTCCATTATAGCCCAGACCTGTCTTATTTAGTGGAGACCGCTGCACACTGATAATCTCATCCAAAGTTTCAGATCCTTTGACAAACTTGAGATTAATAGTTTTTGTTTTCTCAATTTCTTTTCTAAGACCAACAATTTCACCTTCTAATTTTTCAAGATGTTTTTCCTTTTCATCAATTTGAAATTGTAGAGTGTCAATGATCATGTTCTTTTCTTCTATACATCTCTTGAGTCTAGTAATTTCATCATAAAGGTTATCCACATCTACAACATCCTCATAATCATCATCTTCAAATGCCATTAACAACCTATATTTATTACCTTGTTCATCTTCATCACTGTTTGATAAGCCATCACTATCTTCATGGGTGTAATAGCTTTTCTTATTTGCACTTTGTTTCTTGTTCCATCTAGCTGGTTCCTTTCCTTTATCCTTATAAGGACATTTTGCAGCATAATGACCTACTCTCCCACAAGCAAAGCATTTGAAGGGTAGCTTACCTCTGAACCTTCCCGAACCCCTTTGAAGATTTCTGACAAAATTTGATTCTTCTTCCTCTTCTTCTGGAACATGGCTTGCTTCATAGTGATCTTCTTTGCCTGATGCCTTAAAAGCAGCCTCCCTTCTGTCTGATGGACCTCCCTTTCTCATTTCATAAGCAGTTAGAATTCCATGTAGCTGAGACATAGTGAGAACACGGAGATTTTCTTTTTCTTCTATTGCAGATACTTTAGATTCAAACTTGGGGGATAATGATCTTAGAATCTTTTGAACTACTATAGACTCTTTTACTTCTTCACCCAAATTTTTCATACAATTAACAATCTCATCTACCCGAAGAAAATAATTAGCTACACTTTCATCATTATACATCTTGAGAGTCTCATATTGAATCCTGAGAGTTTGAAGTTTAGCTTGTTTTACCTGTTCATCTCCTTCATAGCTCGTGATCATTTTGTCCCATATTTCTTTTGCTGATTTGAAGTGCATTACTTTCATGAATTCTGTTTGGGATATACTTCCTAATAGAGTACTGACTGCTTTTGCATTTGTTTCATACTTCTTTTTCTCAGCTGGATCTGTAGGAGTGGCTGAAGGAAAAGCATAGCCTGTTTCTACAATGTCCCAAACTTCTGTACCAAGAGATTGAAGATATGCAGTAACTCTTACCTTCCAATAATTGAAGTTTGTCCCATCAAAAACCGGTGGCCTGATTGATGCTTCTCTCTCGTAGTTGCTCATGATGAACGATCTACCTTCAAGCGATCAAGCTTTTCTGAAGGACCTGCTCTGATACCAATTGTTGGAAATAATACTGAGAGGGGGGGTGAATCAGTATTATCTAGCAATTTAACAAATCTTCCTTATTTGATCTTTTGAATTATTCTTGCATATCAGTACCATAAAATAATGAGCATGAACAAAGAAAATAGACAGTCACACCAAAGAACACAAGATGTAAGGTGGAAACCCAATGTGGGAGAAAACCACCTGCTGCAATATGTCTCTATCTTCTTTCAATTTAGAAATTCTTTTACAATGATTTTGTACTGGTGCAGTCCTTTACCAGTACGCAGGCTGCAACCTGCAGAGAGCTACAACTCTCTCTCGTTCTCCAGTCTCTCCTGGAAGGGAGCTACAACCCCCTACTTCTTTTCATGAAGAATCAAATGATCAACAAGTATACAACAGTTACAGTCCACTACATTTATCAGATCAGTAATCACTGAACTAACCCAGAACACCTTATGAACAGAAAAAATACAGTCAACAGATCATCTTAAGACAGGGACGCAATTTTTCTTTCTGTGGCCTGCGACTGGACGCAGTTTTACCTTCTGCTGCTCTGCGTACCGACGCACTGTTCCTTTAAACTGCTCTGCGTACCGGCGCACCCAACACTACTATCGCGCCGCGTCTTTTGCTTCAGAGACGCACCCAATAATACTATCGCGCCGCGTCTTTCGCTTCAGAGACGCACCTGAGCCCTTACTGTACTGCGTCTCGGCGCACTTGCACTTCACTGAACCTGCGTCCCTTCAGATATAAAAGATATGAAGACTTCAGAACTAGCCCAAACAGTCAGATCTGCAGATCTGATCATGCGCCATAGAGATCACAGTCCATTAGAAGATTCGCCCTCATAGATCTGGACTAGATCACACCAAAAGATATTCAACCAAAGATGATGATGAATCCAAATGAACTCCTTTGCTTTATATAGGCAAGCTCCTCCCCAAAACATGGAACAATACCACGAGCCGACACCATAGAAACACAAAACCGTCGGCTAGATACCACACAAGAAACCCCCCTCGTGCTTTTCTCTGTCTTGAAATGTGTGCACTGGGTGGACGCACCCCCTTAACGGCTGGCCTGCGTCCCTGGACGCGGGTTCTGCATGGTATACCTGCGGGGACGCATTTTCTGAACAGATTGCCTGCGTCCTTCTTAAAAATAGAGAGCTGATCATCAAGAATAGTGATCTACCACCTGAATGGGTTGCCATCAAGGACAACACCTGAATCATAATGCCAACAATCTCCCCCTTTGGACTTGATGGCAACCTCATGATCTTCAGCTTCATTCTCCCCCTTTGACATCAAGGGCAAAGGGTATGCTCCCCCTACGCTCATGCTCCTCCAGATCTGCAAATAACCAGAAATCCACCATGAAAGAGATAGAGACATATTGCAGCTATTTCCAAGATCTCCTTCTTCATAATGCCAACAATGCATTATGTGCTCCCCCTGAGCCTGTACCACCAATAAGAAGAGGTTCAACAAGATGATGCATCAACAACCCCCAGTTTTTGCCTGAGGTATTCAAAAGTGTCCCTGGGCAACGGTTTGGTGAAAATATCAGCAACTTGTTCCTTAGAAGGAACATACTCCAACTTGACCTTCTGTTCAAGTACTTGTTCCCGGAGAAAATGGTACTTGATTGGTATGTGCTTGGTTTTTGAATGCATAACCGGATTCTTTGAGATGCTGATTGCACTTGTGTTGTCACATAAGATAGGGATTGGAGGTGTACAAGTGATTTGATAATCCTGCAAGGTCTGCATCATCCAAAGGAGTTGGGTGCAACAAGATGCAGCAGCAACATATTCCACTTCAGCTGTAGACAAGGCAATTGAACTCTGTTTCTTGCTGAACCAAGATACCAGTCTGGAACCCATAAAGAACGCACCACCACTTGTGCTTTTCCTGTCATCCACGCTTCCGGCCCAATCTGCATCTGTATAAGCATGAAGAGTGAGATCTGTATCTCTAGGATACCATAAGCCATAATTTTGAGTCCCTTGAAGATATTTGAAAATTCTCTTCACTGCCTGAAGATGAGTCTCCTTCGGATTTGCCTGAAATCTTCCAACTATTCCAACTGCATGCATGATGTCTGGTCGGGTACCTGTCAAATATAGTAAACTTCCAATCATAGATCTGTAGGTTGGTTGATGTACTGCTGCAGATTCATCATTTGCACTGAGACTACATCCTGTGACCATGGGTGTACATACTGGTTTTGCATCTTCCATGCCATATTTCTTCAAAATCTGCTTGAGATACTTGGTTTGAGATAAAAGGATTCCTCCTTCCTTTTGTTGGATTTGCAAACCAAGGAAGTATGTCAGTTCTCCTAGTAAGGACATTTCAAATTCTTTCTGCATGACCGAGGCAAAGCTTTGACTCATAGCTTCTTCATTGCTGCCAAAAATAATGTCATCTACATACACAACAAGTATTAGCAATTTGTCATTTTCAACTTTTATATACAGATTGCTATCTGCTGAACCTTTTGAAAAACCTTGTTGATGAAGATATTTGTCCAACCGGTAGTACCAAGCCCTTGGGGCTTGTTTGAGACCATAGAGAGCCTTTTTCAATCGGCATACAAGATTTGGATCATTTCCAAGAATGAACCCATCTGGCTGTTCAATGTACACTTCTTCTTCCAAGTCTCCATTCAGAAAGGCTGATTTTACGTCCATTTGAAATACTTTGAAGTTCTGAAAACTTGAGAGAGCAAGGAACATTCGGATGGCCTCAAGTCTTGCAACAGGAGCAAAAGTTTCTTCAAAGTCTATTCCTTCTTGCTGCGCATACCCTTTACAAACAAGTCTGGCTTTGTTTCTAATTACTTCTCCATTTTCATTCAATTTATTTTTGAAGACCCATTTAGTTCCGATAACATTCTTATCCTTTGGTCTAGGAACCAGCTCCCAAGTGTTGTTCTTTTCGATTTGCTCAAGTTCTTCATCCATTGCTTTCACCCAACATTCATCTTTGCATGCCTCTTTCACATTTTGTGGTTCAGTAGAGGAGAGTAATGCCAAATAGCTTGAAGCTTCTGCAACTGTTCTTCTAGTTTGTATACCTGCTTCTTTCTGTCCCATGATCTGAGATTCTGGATGGTTCTTCTGAACATATCTGGATGGAGTCTTTTCTTCTATTCTTGTTCGTTCTTCTGCGTCTTCATGAGGTTCTTCTTGAGATTCTTCTTGAGGTTCTTTTTCTTCATCATTCTGTTTTTGAGGGTAGCTTTCATCTTCTTCGATGTCTTCACGATGTATTTGCCTAGGAATGTATCCCTTCTCATCAACCACTACATCAATGCTGTCAACAATTCTGCCAAGTCTTTTATTGTAGCATTTGTATGCTTTGCTATGTGGAGAATAGCCAAGAAGAATGCCTTCATCTGCTCTAGGATCAAGTTTGCCAAGCTGCTCTTCAGTATTCTTGATATAGCATTTGCTCCCAAAGATTTTGAAGTGCTTTACCGAAGGAGTTTTACCACTCCAGAGCTCATGAGGAGTTTGAGTGCTGTTCACCCGGACATTTGTCTTGTTGAGAATAATAACCGCAGCATGTGCAGCTTCACCCCAGAAAGTTGCGGGAGTTCCTGATTCATCAAGCATAGCACGAGCCATTTGTTGGATTGTTCTGTTCATTCTTTCAACAACTCCATTTTGCTGAGGAGTTCTAGCCGTAGAGAATTCTCTCCTTATCCCATGTTCATCACAGAAATCGAAAAATTCATTTGAAGTAAATTCCCCACCTCTGTCGGATCTGAGGCACTTAATTTTGTGACCTGATTCATTTTCAACCAAGGCTTTGAAGGATTTGAATTTTTCGAATGCTTCATCTTTGTGCTTCATAAGTCCTAACCAAACAAACCTGGAGAAATCGTCAATAAATAATATCAAGTATTCCTCTCCTCTAGGTGTTCTTTTCCTGAATGGTCCACATACATCTGTATGTACTAGCTCAAGAGGCATGCTAGCTGATCCTTCTTTCTCTGGAAAGTTAGTCCTGGTTTGTTTTCCAAACTGACATGATCTGCATATGGTGTTGTCAGGAATTTTGATATCTGGAAGATCGCGAACTGCCTGATATTTGCATGCTTTCCTTATTTGTGAGAAGCTTAGATGTCCCAATCTTCGATGCCATAACCAGTGCTCTTCATCCTTGCTTAGATAGCATTGTTGTTTTCCTTCTTCAAATATGTATAGATTATTTGGAGTTCTTTTCCCTTTGAGAACTGTTTTTCCTGTATCAAGATCACGAACAAGACATCCATTTGATCTGAATATAACCTCGGTTCTTTGATCACACATCTGGCTGACACTTAGTAGATTATGCTTCAATCCATCAACAAACAAAACATTTCCAGCCTTAACATCTTCTTTTAAAGGAGCAATACCTTTTCCTTTTATAGTTGCAGGAGTATCATTTCCAAAAGAGACTTTCTTTCCCTTTTCTAAAATAGAATAAGACTCAAGTTTTTCTTTATCACCTGTCATATGCTTCGAACATCCACTGTCAATGTACCATAGATTTTCCTGTCCTTCTGCATAAAACGCTATCCCACATCTTTCTGTTTGAGGTTCCTTTATTCTCCATGTTTTGGTTCCTGAGGCTTGTTCCTTTTTCCGCTCTTGTTCCTTTCTTTCCTGAAACCTGCTTCTGCATTCAAAGTCTTCATGACCAAAATTATTGCAAATAGAGCATTCAACTTCATTTTCAAGAGCCGAAAAGCTGTTATAGGTCTTTTTTGTAATCCCTGTCATACTTCTTTGTTTTTGAGCTTCCCTAGTCATGATTGTTTTATACGCAACACATTGAGCTGCTTTGTGACCAAAGTTATGGAAAGAAAAGCATTGTCCATTGAAGAAGCTTCTGCGGTTATTGAATCTACCAGCCAACTGATTGTAATTTCTATTTTCATCTATTCTTGAACCAAACTGGGAAGATTTTACCTGTGGCTGGTTGTGGCTTTTGTTCACCCTTAAGCTGGATTGCCCCTGATAGTTTATGTTTGAAGTTTGTCCCTGCTTTACCTGATGATCTTCATTGTGCTTTTGCTCATTTCTTCTTGCTGCATCAAGATAACTTTTTGAAGTGGATGCTTGAGAAGTTTCTCCATTATAGCCCAGACCTGTCTTATTTAGTGGAGACCGCTGCACACTGATAATCTCATCCAAAGTTTCAGATCCTTTGACAAACTTGAGATTAATAGTTTTTGTTTTCTCAATTTCTTTTCTAAGACCAACAATTTCACCTTCTAATTTTTCAAGATGTTTTTCCTTTTCATCAATTTGAAATTGTAGAGTGTCAATGATCATGTTCTTTTCTTCTATACATCTCTTGAGTCTAGTAATTTCATCATAAAGGTTATCCACATCTACAACATCCTCATAATCATCATCTTCAAATGCCATTAACAACCTATATTTATTACCTTGTTCATCTTCATCACTGTTTGATAAGCCATCACTATCTTCATGGGTGTAATAGCTTTTCTTATTTGCACTTTGTTTCTTGTTCCATCTAGCTGGTTCCTTTCCTTTATCCTTATAAGGACATTTTGCAGCATAATGACCTACTCTCCCACAAGCAAAGCATTTGAAGGGTAGCTTACCTCTGAACCTTCCAGAACCCCTTTGAAGATTTCTGACAAAATTTGATTCTTCTTCCTCTTCTTCTGGAACATGGCTTGCTTCATAGTGATCTTCTTTGCCTGATGCCTTAAAAGCAGCCTCCCTTCTGTCTGATGGACCTCCCTTTCTCATTTCATAAGCAGTTAGAATTCCATGTAGCTGAGACATAGTGAGAACACGGAGATTTTCTTTTTCTTCTATTGCAGATACTTTAGATTCAAACTTGGGGGATAATGATCTTAGAATCTTTTGAACTACTATAGACTCTTTTACTTCTTCACCCAAATTTTTCATACAATTAACAATCTCATCTACCCGAAGAAAATAATTAGCTACACTTTCATCATTATACATCTTGAGAGTCTCATATTGAATCCTGAGAGTTTGAAGTTTAGCTTGTTTTACCTGTTCATCTCCTTCATAGCTCGTGATCATTTTGTCCCATATTTCTTTTGCTGATTTGAAGTGCATTACTTTCATGAATTCTGTTTGGGATATACTTCCTAATAGAGTACTGACTGCTTTTGCATTTGTTTCATACTTCTTTTTCTCAGCTGGATCTGTAGGAGTGGCTGAAGGAAAAGCATAGCCTGTTTCTACAATGTCCCAAACTTCTGTACCAAGAGATTGAAGATATGCAGTAACTCTTACCTTCCAATAATTGAAGTTTGTCCCATCAAAAACCGGTGGCCTGATTGATGCTTCTCTCTCGTAGTTGCTCATGATGAACGATCTACCTTCAAGCGATCAAGCTTTTCTGAAGGACCTGCTCTGATACCAATTGTTGGAAATAATACTGAGAGGGGGGGTGAATCAGTATTATCTAGCAATTTAACAAATCTTCCTTATTTGATCTTTTGAATTATTCTTGCATATCAGTACCATAAAATAATGAGCATGAACAAAGAAAATAGACAGTCACACCAAAGAACACAAGATGTAAGGTGGAAACCCAATGTGGGAGAAAACCACCTGCTGCAATATGTCTCTATCTTCTTTCAATTTAGAAATTCTTTTACAATGATTTTGTACTGGTGCAGTCCTTTACCAGTACGCAGGCTGCAACCTGCAGAGAGCTACAACTCTCTCTCGTTCTCCAGTCTCTCCTGGAAGGGAGCTACAACCCCCTACTTCTTTTCATGAAGAATCAAATGATCAACAAGTATACAACAGTTACAGTCCACTACATTTATCATATCAGTAATCACTGAACTAACCCAGAACACCTTATGAACAGAAAAAATACAGTCAACAGATCATCTTAAGACAGGGACGCAATTTTTCTTTCTGTGGCCTGCGACTGGACGCAGTTTTACCTTCTGCTGCTCTGCTTACCGACGCACTGTTCCTTTAAACTGCTCTGCGTACCGGCGCACCCAACACTACTATCGCACCGCGTCTTTTGCTTCAGAGACGCACCCAATAATACTATCGTGCCGCGTCTTTCGCTTCAGAGACGCACCTGAGCCCTTACTGTACTGCGTCTCGGCGCACTTGCACTTCACTGAACCTGCGTCCCTTCAGATATAAAAGATATGAAGACTTCAGAACTAGCCCAAACAGTCAGATCTGCAGATCTGATCATGCGCCATAGAGATCACAGTCCATTAGAAGATTCGCCCTCATAGATCTGGACTAGATCACACCAAAAGATATTCAACCAAAGATGATGATGAATCCAAATGAACTCCTTTGCTTTATATAGGCAAGCTCCTCCCCAAAACATGGAACAATACCACGAGCCGACACCATAGAAACACAAAACCGTCGGCTAGATACCACACAAGAAACCCCCCTCGTGCTTTTCTCTGTCTTGAAATGTGTGCACTGGGTGGACGCACCCCCTGAACGGCTGGCCTGCGTCCCTGGACGCGGGTTCTGCATGGTATACCTGCGGGGACGCATTTTCTGAACAGATTGCCTGCGTCCTTCTTAAAAATAGAGAGCTGATCATCAAGAATAGTGATCTACCACCTGAATGGGTTGCCATCAAGGACAACACCTGAATCATAATGCCAACAGATAAAGGTGCTAAGGACAGATAATGGTGGAGAGTTTTTCAAGAAGGAATTTGAAGAGTTTTGTAAGAAGTGTGGTATAACATGGTAGAATACTACTACATACACACCTTTCTACGGGCACCCCGAAGAGGAGTAGCAGGACTGGCGGATGTGGGTAGACACAGATGCGAATGAAGCGACAAAGAGAGCTATAGTGCAAAATTCCCAGGATAGCGTGAGGTTAGCAGGTTGCAATAGTGCAAGAGGCACGAGAGTGTTGCACCAGTGCAGGATGGCACAGAGGGGTGTGCAACGGTGCGAGATGCAAGGATTGTTGCAGCAACGCAAAGGTCAAAGAGGGAGCATTTGTCAGCGGCAGAGGGAGCTTCAACATTAGGAGTACTCTAGCCTGACATAAAGGTTAGAGTTGGGAGATCAGTTACTTACTTCTCAGTAATTGAGTTGAAGTGTAGCTGTTAGTAGTGGTAGTTCTATGGACAGCATGATGCAGCATGATGAGAGGAGATGCAGTGCAGACGCAGCAGTGGCAGTGGCAATGCCATGGGCAGCATCACAGATGCAGAGGGAGTTGTCGTACAGATGCAACAATGGCACTGGCAGAGCTATGGGAAATAATACAGCATGCCTAGCATCATAATAGGGACTGACGCCAGATAATCAGGGTGATACTCAATAAGGAGTATTGCTAGAGAACAATCCTCACTAATAGGGAGTGTTCATTTGGGGTAGCATCGGATGTTCTCTAGCCACAGAATCTAGTAGAGAGGTTAGGGCACATGAGATCTCCAATACCCAGAAAGGGTTTGGGCAGATTCTAAACAGTTAGGGAGATATTAAAATAATTTATATTTTTAATGGAGTCCCTTAGGGAAATTAAAATATTAATGTGAATTAATATAAAACTGTGTTAGAATGGTCCAAAAGAAATGGATCAAGCCGGATCTAATCTTAGCCGTCAATTAGGGACTTAATCTCGACCGTTGATTTGTCAACGAGAAAAGTATAAGAGGAGGCTTGAGGGTCACTTGGAGAATAAACTAGAGTGATCAATCATTCTATTCTCTAGAGCGTGGTTTGCTAAGAGAGATAGAATCAGTGATCAGTTGCAGCGAGGGGCAGTGAGTACGAGGCAGAGAGGCAGGGACAGTGCTGAGAGACCAACACAAAAGTAGAAAGAGGCGGACGCAAAGCCATAGGGAGCAATGCAGAGGCAACAAAGACTGCGCAGAGCCAAAAGGGCCTGCGTCATCCATGCAAAGGCTGTAGGAGTGATGCAGAGAGCCAGAGATGATGCACAGAGCCTCAATAGGCTGATGGAAAGGCCAGCAGGGCTGACGCTGAGCTTCAAATTGTGTTGGAGAGGGATTTTGTGGAGCAAGCTTTCCGAATACCTGTTTCCAAAGAGAGGTATTGCTACCAAATTTTTTATCTCTGTCGGGTTAGCCAGTTTGGAACCCAGTGTACTCAGAAACTAACTACTTAATAATAAAACCCTCAGACAGCTGCACCGGTTTTCTCGCATTGGGTTTTTCTGGGGACATTAGTCCAAAAATGACAGTGTCATTTGTGTGCTTGTTTCTGTTTCCTTCAGTTGATGATCTATAATGTGTTGAGCATGCACTTGTATTTATTTTCAGTATTTACATGGTAAATAAGTTGTTAATTAACAGAACAAGTAGGTAGGAATAAATCAGTAAAGTGCATGGAGGGTTTCTAACTGTTAGACTTAGAAACTTCAACGGAGAGTTTTTCAAGAAGGAATTTGAAGAGTTTTGTAAGAAGTGTGGTATAACACGGTAGAAGACTACTACATACACACCTCAATAAAATGGAGTTGCAGCTAGAATGAACGGGACATTGATGGAAAAGGTAAGAAGCATGCTAAGTGGTGTCGGGTTAGGACAGGAATTTTGGGTAGAGGCGGTGGAGACTATATGTTACTTGGTCAACAAAAAACCTTCATTACCTTTGGAGGATAAGACTCCACAAGAGGTATGGACTGGTAAGAAACCATCTCTTTCACATATGAGGGTATTTGGATGTGATGCATATGTACATGTTCGAAAGGAGAAAAGAACCAAGTTGGATAGTAAATATGAAAGGTGCATCTTTATTGGATATAAGGATGGTTTAAAAGGTTATAATATTTGGAACCCCAAAACAAGGAAGGTTGTGTACAATTGTGATGTGGTGTTTAGAGAGGTGAAATATGTTATTAAACATGAAGTCCTACCAAAGGAACCTGAGAAGATAGAGTTTGATCTAAAGGATAAAGAATTAGACTCTACAACAAAAGAGGAATTAGAAGATGAAGAGCCACAAACTCTATCTACGAGAAGATAAATTCAAGAAAGAATGCAACCATAAAGATACAGTCCAACTGCTTTCTGTTCAAATTTTTCTTTATCTATTGCTGATGATGATCCCAAAACTGTGAGGGAAACAGTAGATTCAAAGGATGGGAAACTCTGGAATGAGCCCATAGTTGATGAAATGGAATATTTGCACAAAATGAGGCTTGGGATCTGGTGGAGTTGCCCACTGGAAGGAAACTCATTTGTAGCAAATGGGTGTTTAAGAAGAAGATGAATGTAGAAGAAAACGTGGAGAAATATAAAGCTTGGTTGGTAGAAAAAAGGTTATTCCCATGTGTCGGGAATTGATTTGGGTGATATTTTTTCTCCTGTTACCAAGGTAGCTTCTATTAGATTACTTTTATCTATTGCTCTTGCTTTTGATTTTGGGGTAGAATAGATGGATGTGAAGACAACATTTCTTCATGGGGATCTAGAAGAAGAGATCTACATGATGCAACATGAAGGCTTTGCGGTGAAGGTAAGAAAGAACTTGTCTGCAGGTTAAAAAAGTCTTCATATGGATTTAAATAGTGACCAAGGATGTGGTATTAGAAATTTGATACATATATATGGGGACTTGGCTTCACCAGAAGCAAAGTAGATCACTGTGTGTATTTTAAATTAATTGGTGACCGTGTTATTTATTTGGTCTTGTATGTGGATGATATGTTGTTGATTGGAAATAACAAAGAAATTATCTTGAAGACCCTATTGTCCTCCAAATTTGAAATGAAAGATCTTGGTACTACAAACTATATTTTGGGCATGGAAATTAAATGAGATCAAGCAAAGAGGAAGCATTGGTTAAACCAAAGGAAGTATGTTGAGACAATACTGCAGAGGTTTAATATGCAGGATAGTAAACCAGTGAAGGCTCCTATTTTTGTAGGTGTAAAGTTATCTGCTGAACAATGTCCCAAGACACAAGAAGAGGAAGAGGACATGTCCCATGTTCCATATGCAAGTGTAGTCAGTAGCCTGATGTATGCAATGGTCTGTACTAGACCAAACATTGCACATGCAGTGGGAGTATTGAGTTTGTTCATGTCAAAACCAGGGAAGGAGCATTGGACAATAGTGAAGTTGGTTTTCAGGTATTTGCGTGGCACTAGTGATTATGGTCTATGTTACCAAGGAACACTAGGATTAGATAGAGTTTTGGGCATATGTGGATTTGTTGATGTAAACTGGGCTGGAGATCTAAATCAGAGAAGATCCACAAGAGGGTATGTATTTAACCTGTTTGGAGGTGCATTTAGTTGGATCAGAAAGGGACAGTATGTAGTGGCACTTCCAACTACAGAGGCAGAATATGTGGCAGCCACTCATGCAAGCAAGGAAGCAGTTTGGTTGTAGAGATTATGTTCAAGTATGGGGTTGGTACAACGAGCTATAAGGATAGGCCGTGATAGCCAAAATGCAATTTTCTTGGGAAAGAACCTTGCTGATCATTCAAAGACAAAGCACATTGATGTTAAATATCACTTTGTGAGGTATATGGTTGAGGACAAAAAGGTGTTTCTCGTAAAGGTGGACACTTTAAAGAATGTTGCAGATGCATTGACGAAGTTTGTGAGCACTAAGAAGTTTTTTTGGTGTAGAGAAAAAATGGGCATTGTAGGGTTGGACCAATGACTAAGCTCTCCTGGGGCCCCACGTGGAAAGAAAAAAACAAGTGGGAGAATGTTGAGTGTGTGTTATATTATTTCCACGACTAGCCCCACGCGTAGACTACACGGATCTAGATATTTCCACGACTAGAAAGATCTATCCGAGGACTACAACTTACAAGCAGCCAACACTGATCAATAATTCCTATTGGACTCGGTTTTCCCAAAAAACATTGTTTAGGGCCTCAAAACAGCTCCGGAAGTTCAGGACCCAAAAAATTGCCAAAAATAGTAAATTGTGCTACAATTAAGGAAATTGAAAAATTGAAAGAGACAGTGGTGGGGATCCAAGTGGAATAGGCTGGTGACCACCAACATCCACCTGGATTAGTCCTCCCCCCTTAGGAATCAATGGTCCCCATTGCATTGAGTGCCTCCATGACATTGTTGAGTGTGTGTTATATTCTTTGCACGACTAACCCCATACGCGGGGGCGGTAGGGGGTGGCAAGGAGGTGACAAACCCCCTGTTTGTTGCACTGGGTGTAGCAGAGGGGTAACAGGGGGGCGGAAGCCCCCCCTTTTCAGGGGGTGGTAGCCCCCCCTCTACAAGGTCTAGGGCAGCATCCTGGGATTTTTTTTTAGGCACTATATTAGGTGGACGGACCTACCTATGGTTTTGTGTGTGGTTTTCGCACATGGTTTTGCCATGATGGTTTTCCACCCATGGTATTTTGTAGATCTGGTCAAGGGAACTACAATTATGTTCTAATCCAGGGTTAATGGATTGATATTTATGGATACTTCGGCATGTATATATATTTATTTTAACATGGAAAGGAATATAATGAAAAATCAATCTGGTAGTCTCGGTTTTAGGATCCAGGGAAAAATCTCTATGTATATTTGTTTTATGTTTTATTCTCTCGCCATTGTTTATTTTCTGTTTTTTAGAATTCATATCTAGGTAATTTCTGTATGAGGTTAAAGCCTACAGAGATGGGGAAACTTCTGTTGAACTTGGTCCTTGGTGAGCCACTTGCCTTGGTGCAGGAGTTGTCCAACTTTGATAACCCGATATAGTTGGATCGTCTATTGGCGAGTGTTCTTGACCCATGTGTCCATAATCTGATCAGTTGTGACCTGTTCCATGTAGTTTGGGTTTAAATTTGTTCGTGTGAGCTATTCTGCAATGTCTGATGTGTCTAGTAATGGTGGGAAGTATAGTCGAAGGCGATCCACATTGAACATTGGGTGTAGGCCAAGGAATGGGGGAATGCTGAGCTCAAAAGAATTGTCTCCCATCTCCTTGGTAATGGTGTAAGGGCCATATCGAAGTGGTATGAATTTCTGATGGGATCCGGTAAGGTGTTATTTCTACAAATGCAACCAAACTTTGTCGCCCACCTGAAACTTGTGTGGCACTCGATGTTGATCATGTCATTGCTTGTACTTGGAACTTTCCATAATGGAGTAGTGATTTATTGGCTCGTTGGGTAGAGGTGCTTCGGGATTCAGATCGAACGAATGCTTGACTTGACAGTGCAAGGGTAACCCTGTGGGTGAGGAGAAGATGTCCCTGTATTCTTCCACGACCGTATCCACTTGCTTTTGTTGCATGGAGGAACCCTTCCCAGGGTCGTAACTTTGGCATATGATCTCCGTTTGACATGCACAATACCTTGATAAAAATATCTATCCGAGGACTACAACTTACGAGAAACCAACACTAGTTGGTTACCCCTATTAGCCCTAGTTTTCCCAAAAAAACGTTGATTAGGGCCTCAAAACGGCTTCGGAAGTTCAGGACCCAAAAAACTACCAAAATAGTAAATTGTGCTACAATGAAGGAAAACGGAAAAATGAAAGAGACAGTGGTGGGGATCCAAGTGGAATAGGCAGGTGGCCACCAACATCCACGTGGATCAAGTACAGCCAAAACAAAATACTAGAACAATTGGACAGCCTTCGATGCCAACATTTCCGCACCAATGAACACCTCCGTAGCCTAGAAACGAGGATGGAGCACATTGATTTTCATATGCATGAACATGTCGGCTATTTCATAGCTCCTCCTGTAATAAACCCAACCCCCCTCCTTAATATGCTTCCATCAGTTCTGGTTAACTTTTTGTTTTCTTTAAGCATGCCAAGGCTATAAGGCCTATCAGAAATAATGTATGTTATTTGCTTTTTATGGTTTCCTCTAGGTCTTGATCTCAACAAGTCTGGTCGGAATGAGAGATAGCGGCTTGTTGAGATGATTTTTTTACTCAATGTTTTTATGAAAATCTAATGAAAGTACTTTGATTGACAAAAAAAAATGTATGTGAGAGAAAGTGGTGTTTGATTTTTCTGTTAGACATTTCATCTAGCATTAAGGATCAAAATGCCAGAATATAATAAGAGGGTACGAGGAATGAGATTAAATAGATAAGAGTAAAGAGTGGTTGAGAGAGACTTTAAGAAAAAATAATAAAAAATAATAAATTAAAGATAAAGAAAATGATTAACATGGAGATAATAAATTAAATAAAAGAGATGAAAATGACCAAAGAATGAAAAAGGGGAAAAGAAGAAGAAGAAGAATAAGAAACAAGCACCTCAAAGTTGGTTATTCAATGCCGCTCGTCTGTTATGTCACACTCTACCTAGGTGATTTCCTCCTAGATGTTTGGTAGAGTGAATTGATGATAACAAGCAACCAAGCAATCTAGTTGGTATTGGGCTCCAAAACCTTAAAGTTCGCTATAATAGATGTTGCCACTAAGAACGCGAGCTCTTTGCCTCAACATGATAGCCAATGGTGAGGGAATCTGAGTGTATCTGCAGAGGGAGGGTAGTAGCGAATTGGATTTCTCCCAAGAGAAGTTGTCTAGGAATGAAGCGCTAAAGTGGAAAAGCCATACAAGAACAAAAGCCAAGAAGGTGCACTAGAGGAGGGGAGGAGGCGTAGGAATGAGAAAAACCAATGAATAAAGACCCAACAAAAATTTAGGAGAGGACGAGGAAATATCTAAGGAAAGGACCCTGATAGAGCAGGGAGATGGTTTCAACATTGCATTACTAGTAAGGAAGTCCAATGCTTTCCTCAAGGAAGACAAGATGTGATAGATAAAAAAAACTTATATAAACCAAAAAACCTACCCTTGCTCCATATAAAGACCTGTAGCTAGGCTGATGATGCCAAGCATGTTCCAAACACTATAAACTAGAGTGTACAAAAAATGATTGCAGACAAATTGTGAGCCACTTTCCTCATGCATAAGGAGATGGCTTTGCATGACATAATAAGCATACACCTCCGAGAATTACCAATGTGAAAAATATGAGTTGGATCACATGCATCGTAACACATGTGGGTGTGCAAGGCTGCCAAAAACCAAAACATAGTTAAAGGACTATTCTCTAAACCATCTGCCAACTGGTAAGAGGTGGTTGTTGGGTTTAGGTGATATTTTAGGGCATTTTTCATTAAAGAAAAACAGGTGGATTGGAAGCACAACTCTATGGAAAATTTTGTAGAAATGGGGTTGATATTTTGACTCCCAGAGAATACTATGATAAATGTGGATAGGCATAGGGTCCTGTATGGTCCATTTCTGTCCCATGGAAGGGAAATCAGAGGTAAAGAAAATAGCATCCATTACATAGGCATTCATGTAAAATAGGGGAACAATGTTTTCAGAAAAAAACATGTTTCTTCCTATAATCTAGGATTTGGATACTTAAATTATTAGATAGAACAATCCCCTAGTCCATAACATAGTTATCACCGGCTGCATCAATCAAGGGTACCAACTAGTCTGAAATTACTTTTGGGTATTGGCATAACCAAATAATCTACATATCATGGTAACAACATAACAATAGGGATCAACAAGAGAAGCTATAGAATACATACCATTATCATCTCGCTTGTGCTTGCTGGCATCTCTTCTCCATCCTTCGATGACTTCAGATTGATCATGAATTTCTCAATGAAGTCCTTATCATATTTCTTCTGAGGTGCCGACCACTGGTACATCTAAGTTAAATATTTGCTGGTGAAAGATTCGATGACCGTGTTCCCCTTGGTCATAAAGTTTCTGTCAGCTATGTTTAGATGGTCAACAACCCATCTGATCATATCTATGTAAGGCAGGTTGTTTGGCTGAGTAGTAATTCTATGGAGGAATGAATTGGCCAGATCACTATATGTAGTATCAAGAACCAGGTATGAATCTTTAGTTGTGGCTACTCTTTCTGTGACTCTCGGCTCTTCATCTTCGAAAAGTTAATACATGGCCTCCCAGATGGATGTTTTGGTGTCCGGGTGCATGTGGTATCGGTAAATAATGCAGGAAATTTTGTAACCTCAGGGGGAGGAGTGACTGATTGTTGGTGGACAACATGTTTCTTCCTAGGTTTGGTCAGCCGAGACATTTCTGCTGAATTATGCTTATCGGGACTGGCTTGTTAAGAGAAACACAAGAGTGAGGAGTAACTAACACTCAGAGCGAATAACTTATAAAATAATTGATTACACAATAATGCAAGACTTTAATGAGCGGAATTGCAGGTAATCATTAGTAATAATGAAGGCATTTATTCTATCGAAAACCATTATTTCTCCACATTTGGCCATTAATATCACATCCGCCATATCGAAACTTTTGAAGCCTTGTCACTTTGAAACCTCTGATTGTGATACGTGTTGAGGACTTGATTACTCTATCATAACACGCCTTAACATAATATCACATTTCCCGCGTCACACCATTCATATCGCAAATTTTAAAGCCGTGTGTCTAGTCATGGACATTAAAAGTCACAATGGTTATGGTGTAAATAATTAAATTGAATGGATATGGTGTAAATAAAGTTGCAAGTAGGAGGCTTCGGAAGTCTGGTCATGCACATTAAAACGAAAACACCGCTCACAAGATCCCAATATGCTACGTGGAAGTTTTATGGGGTCAACATCTTTATTACTATTTACATATATATGTTGGCTTTTATTATATTTAGGCCTTAAACCTTTAAAATTTATTTGGGAAAGGTTTTAATCGCCATTTTTATTAAAAGGAATTTTTAGGATGTTCCGATATAATACCTTTGCATCGAGGCTTTAAAGTTAAACCTAAAGTTTATCTCTCTTTTTAATTAAGTTTTTTTGGGATCTTAAAACTAAGATTTCCTTATCTTATTAGAAATTTTTGGATTATATCCTAAATTTTAAAACGGTCCCCATTCTTTATTAATTCTATTATTAACTATAATGGGGGGTTGTTGAGTCGTACAACACATATCTAGCATTTTACTCAAATGTTGCTTTTACTTACTTCCATATCCCTCATTACTCCTATTGGCGTTGCTTTGCACCTCTTGGTGCAAATGCTAGTGCAAGTATCTTCCAAAAGGCTATAAAGGTGGATTTTCACTTTCATATCTTGGACTACCCTACATGATTGCATGCAAGCAACAAATGCACTCCATTCATGTACAACACAATACATGCATGTTGGTGATGAATGCACCCATGCATAATTGCATTCTAGTAATGAATGCACCACTTGATACATGTACAACACATCATATAAAAAATAAAACTAGGGTGAAGGATGTAGGACTTGTAGTATATTTATTAAATATAAAAAGTGAAATGAGGGGGTTTTGGTAATACCTTTTTGGTGGTTACGAGAGATTCATGAAAGTTCATAAATTTTTTCGAATTGTATTATATATATAATTTTTATTTTTAATAGATGTGTTGAATGGTAAATGTTGATTGAATAACGACTCAGAATGACACTAAGAAAATATATTAACAATGTTTTAAAGAATAGCTATTTCCATGTGCTTAGACATGTGTTTAGAACCGTCTTAAGGTTTATTTGGAAACATAGAAAATTTTAGGGGCGAATGTTCGCCCTTTGGCGAAATTAAGGGGTTTTAAATTTTTAGTGGGCGAATATTTTGTATCATAGTACATTTTTACAAATCACCTCAAATAGCCCACCTTATTTTAAGGGAGAGGGTAAAAAAGGTAGATTTAGCCCTTGAAATTAGGAGTTACAACCTTCCATTTGCCCATTTTCAAGAATAGGCTTTATTTAAGTGAATCCATTCGCCCATTTTCAAGAATAGGTTTTATTTAAGTGAATCCTATGGGCCAAAGGCCCAAATACCATATTTATAAAAGAGGTATGGTAAATTAATAAAAATATAAATAAATGAGAGGTATGGTAAATAAATAAAACATTTTTTTATATTTACTCCATAAGTCACTTTATATACATGCAAGGGTGTAAACAAATAAAAATATAAGTAAAGTGGAGGTATGGTAAATAAATAAAACGTCTTTTTATACTTACTCAAAAGGTATGGTAAATAAATAAAAATATAAATAAACTAGACGCATGGTCAATAAATAAAACCTTTTTTTATATTTAGTCCATAACCCTTGTTCTATTTATGAAGGCTCAAGAAAGAGGTTTTATTTAAGTGAATCCTATGGGCCAAATACCATATTTGTAAAAGAGGTATGGTAAATTAATAAAAATCTAAATAAACGAGAGGTATGGTAAACAAATAAAACATTTTTTTATATTTACTCCATAAGTCACCTTATATTTACAAACACTCAAAAAAATGTGTTATATTTAGGTGAAACCTATGGGACAAATACCATGGACTAGATTGTTATTAATACCATGCAAAAAAACATTATTAACCCTAATATTAGTATTAATAAAAATAAAAATGGCACATGGTATTGACCCATGGTATTCACCTGGAATGTAGCCTATTTAAATGGGGGAATTAAACCAGCATAGATCCATCTTAATTCTGGGTCTACCAAGTGCTCAGAGGGATAAATAGATTTCATCCCCCTAAGAGTGGTAGATGTGGAGTTAAGATGGATATAGGTTGGTTTTTATGATAATGAAGATATTAAATAGACTTAGGAAATTATATTGTAAAAACATCTTAAGGTGAATGGTTAAAGCATAGACATTGGACAAGTATATTTGTATACTTCTGTTTTAAATTGAAACAAATCTAGGGCTAAAAGGAATGGATTGATTGCACTAGTCATCCTTCTATAACTTTCCAACATATGCTGGAGTAAACATATTGTAATTTGGGTGATTTTTCTAATTGCAAACAGGAACATACTTGTGTATTGGCAGGGTGGTTACGAGGTCCCTAGAAGTGATGAATTTGAATTTTTCTTGGTATTATATATAGTATTAGGTTTTTTCTCATTCTTTCTGTGAATGGCACAGGTGAATTTTATCCTCCACCCACTAGGTTATCGATATGTAATTTCTGTAATTTTGATTTCAAAAGATATTTAAAAAAAATGCAATGATTTCATTTGTGTATTCAATAAACACGAGATTTTATAATTGAGTAAAATATTCGCCATGCCTGGTGAGAGATTCGCCAAAAAATTATATATACATATCATATTATTGATAAAATCGCCTTCCATTTTTCCTATATACCATGGAGATTCACCCATTTATTATACATGTAAATTTAGAGGGGGTTCTTAAAATTTTCCCTATTTGGAAAAATGGTTGCTTAAAGTTGTCTATTTAACATTTGGAAATTATATGTTTGTAACAAGATGATTATGAACAATTGTTCTTGAAAAGTAAGCATTGCCATGAATATGGAGACTTTTCTTGGAATTTCCCGAAGAGGGAAGGACTGAACAAGAACCCCAGAATCTTGAGGAACAATGGAAAGTAGCTTAGAATAAAAAAGGGAATAGCATGCATATGACCACATTTGCCTACTCAAAGTGGTAGCACTCAAGAGCTTAGGTTAGGTCCAAATTGACCTCACCAACCCACTTCTTCAAATCCCTCCTGCAATGCTTCAAACCTCACAAAAGGAAATTAGGCTAGAGAGCTCATCCCATCTAGTAAAAGATACATTGTGTTATCTCAAAATGACAGTGATATAGAACAAGTAGCCTCGTCCTTAATGCACAACGACTCTCATCCTAATGGCCTAGATCCATATGAAAGGATAGAAGCAACAATACTACTAAATATAAATTTGACCATCTTTGGCATGAGGAGGGGCAAAGAATTTCTCCATCTAGATCCATGCTCTTGTCAAGAAATGATTCTACACATTCCATTCCACAGTTTTAGAAGAACCTTAATCTAATGAAGAAATAAAAGAGAGTATTAGGGAGAAACATCAAAAGAGAAGAGGCCAAAATCCTTGAAAAGAAAAGTAAGAACATGAGGTAGAGCAAGAAAATAATCTTGAAATGACCTGGGATGAGACGTCTAAGTGAATGAAATGACATTGTTTAAGGGAACGAAATAGCATCATTAAAGTTGTAAGATTTTTTTCAATAAAATATATAAAATTAAAATATGGTGTTTAATGAAATAAATAAATAAATAACTATATATATATATATATTAATTTTAATTTTAATTTTATGTATTTTATTGAAAAACTTCTCATAATTTCAATGATGTCATCACGTTCACTTCAAGGAAAATTTTAGGGGCTAATATTTGCACGCTTTTTCCAAAAAAGGATTCGCTATATATATATATATATATATATATATATATATATATATATATATATATATATATATATATATAATTCACCCAAATTTTATAATATAAAATTATTTTACCTTAAAAATTGCCAAAATATTATATATATATACTGTGTAAAATTGTTATAAATTTGAATATTTTTATAAAAATATCCTAAAACATTATACAATTTGCATATTATAAACTAGCCAAGTTCACCAAATTTTCTGAACTTTAAAAAAATTTCTATCCTTAAAATTTTCCTTAATTCACTTAAATTTGTTGAATTGAGGCTTTTGTGATCCATATCAAATTTATGAGAGATTTTTCGGCGTAAATCACATGATATTTCATTTGTCGACGCGTTTCGAACCAACCAATGTGGTTCATTGTGTATCAATTATTTATATGTTACAGATGGCCCCTACGCATAGAACTTTAAGAGAAGAATATGGGATTGGAATTTGTACTATTTTTATATTTATATGCCTTTTAGCGAGTGTAATATGGATTTTTTTGTAAATGATGGTTATTCCGATAATATTAAAATTTGTATTTATTTAATTTTTATATTTTTAATTATTATTATTATTATTATTATAAAATTTATTAAGGGTTTCGTTTAGTGGTTAGTATTAATATTATTTATTTATATTTAAATTTTTTTAGTTAATTTTAAAATGTAATTGGGGATTTTGTACGTAAAGATTAAGAAGTATAGTAATAATTTACTTTAAATTATGTAAGAGAGATTCTATTTAATTATTGATTTTTCTAATTTAATTGATAAAAAATATTATTATTATTATTATAAAGTGATTTTATTTTATTAAATTATAAAATATAATATATATGTATTTAAGACCAACAAAAAAGACTTTAGAACCAATTTGTTTGGAGGAAATTAAACTAGTTAAAATGATAGAGATAAACTCAAAAAATTGTTGTGTCTCAAGAGTCCACACAAAAGTTAAAAGAGTGACTTGACCTGCTTAGAGGGAAACCAAGCTATAGCAAATATTTGAGTTGCTAGTTTTATCATAACAACAAATTACACTAGTCCACCTATATGAAAACTAGAATCAATATGGAAAAGTAAGGTTGCAGACAACAAGAATAAATTCAAAGCCATGGCTTGAAGAACCTGAAGCACACCCATCAACAATTTCATTGATTAAATGAATAATAGGAGGGGTATCTTTTAAAACTCTTATCGATGTTTGTTGAAGGATTCCTCCATTCTTGCAAACAAGCCCAGAGCAAAGAGTGACTAGGGACTGATTTTGTCTCTCGAAAGTATATAATCACTGTCAAATTTCTTAATGGTCAATGTCTTTCACAACTAGATCCTACATGGCAAAGGTTGGTGTGTCAATACAATTTTACTATTATGAAGAATTTGGTATCTCTTGTGGAGTTGGAGAGGATGTCTAGAATGAAATCATTTTTCACTGGGTCAATTATTCCATCCTCAATATAAGCCCTCAACCTCAACATCTTGTTCTAAGGCTTGGATAAAGTCTTGGATGGTAAATGGGGTCAAATTCTTAAAAGAAACAACCACAACCTTAGTGTCATTCATAGTCCTTAACTTACGTTGTTGACAGTGAGCAATGGTCTTCCGTAGCCATGATGCCTAGGGACCATATTCACAAGGGTTGTAATCAAAACCCTATTATCTCATTGGCCAATGAAAAACCAACCTTTAGATGTAGAGTGAGCAAGGAAATGTCAACTTTCCAAGTAGGAGGTTGTCTTTAATTCTTGGCTACCATGGAACTCAAGATGTCAAAACGGTATGATGAACCACACTCGAGTGGCTTTTATTGTGCATGTTTCCTTCTTGATTGTTGTTGGTATTAGCTACATCATTTGAACAACATTCCGTCAAACACAACCATTCTTCTAGCACGACTTCCCTATCCATTTATTTTCTCGACAGGATACACACATCTAATAGAGATGATCTAGCACTTGACAACCTGCATGTCACCCTAATTGCATGACTCTGTTGCCTATCCATTAGTTGCTAGAAACACTTTAATTACTACAATTAATACTTGATACAAGGAATACAAATAATAATAATGTTTTATTTCTAATGTTAAATTATAGTTCTCCTCCTTAAATTCTTAAAATTTAAATTTTTTAGTAAGATTAGTTCTCCTCAAATCGATGCTTCAGTCGCACCCAATTCACAGAATTTTGGTCCTGGTTGCACCGCAAGGTGTCCAATGCTCAATGCCTATTGTGGAGGAGCAGCCCGAGAACGTAAGTGGGAGCTTGTGGTTTGGAGTTCGCTCAGTCTTCCCAAATCAAGACGAGGACTGACTCAGACATCCACAGGTACTTAATAGAGTCAGGGGAGAAACTCTAGTGGCTTTGGATTCAAGGGGTCAACAAGATGTTTGGAAATTAATATGGGATGTTTCTCTAGTGGCTTTGGATTCGAGGGGTCAACAAGATGTTTGGAAATTAATACGGGATAGCAAATATAGTCAAGGACTCAACATAGACTCCAAGTTGTGTAGACACAACCTAAAGCTAGGCTCTTCTATGTGGAATTTAGCTAACAGCAATAAAGACATCATTCAAAATAATTATTTTTGGGAACTTTGTAATGGAGGCATGGACAAAATTTGGTCTGATTCTTGGCAGCAGCTTCCAAAAGCTCTCTCCTCAAGAGAGCCTGTCGCAAATCTCTGCTACAATATTGGTGCCTACATCATTCGATCCTTGTGGTCTCTTTTGTGCAGAAGGCAATCATACACCGATGTTATGGTTCGACTGACATAAAGTTGAAAAAGATGAACATTAGTGGCGTCCTTTGCATATAAGCTTTGAAATTAATAAGTGATACGAGAGTCTTGGTTTCTGCTTTATAAATTCATTATTTCCTTTTTTTAATTGCTCATCTAGCCATTGAGACAGAAAGGGAAGCTCCTAAATATCCTGGTCATATCCTTAACAAAAATTAAAGGAAGCCTTAACCAAATTTTAAACTTAAAAAACACCACCTATAGAATTAGCATTAAAAAACTCGCACCAGCGGAGTCCAGACAAGTAAGTAGTGAACACTCATTCTGAGAAAGGGCAAGGCAGTTGCCTCTGTTATGGCTGCAAGATGGATATGATTCGAAGTTTGGGTATGGTGGTTTGTTATTACTTGCTTGCAATTGCATCGGTTTTGTAACAATATTTGAGAAATGTTGACTTGTTAAAATGATTGGGGACTATTTCTGGGATTTTTTTATTTGACTTCAAATCAAATCATACTACAAAGCCTAAAAAAGACACTTCTCTTTATTGTATTTTTCCCTGTAAGCATAAATGTCCTTGTCCTAATTGTAACCATACATAGGTGGCCCTGATTTACTGATATATTGATAGGTTGCATGTTTCCAGTAGGTGTTTTATAATATACAATGATTGAGCATGATGAAAACTAAAATCCCAAGCTTTGCTGGAAGTTGAGACATCTCTGTTTTTGAAAAATCCATTTATATGTTCACTCAGCAGTTCACATGCATATATTTGTATTTTTTCTCTATATATTTTATTTCGCAAAGTATCTATCACTTATTATGTTGTTGAAAAAAATCAATAGTGGCAGTGATTAACCTTATTTTCTTTAGCGTTAATATTTGCTTGTGAATTTATTAGCTTTCTTGTGTTTTTTTAGTTAAAGCTTTTATAAAACAAATATCAAGAACATAAATTGCAACAATAGAGGACAAAAATATTAGGTTCTCAATTAAGGCAAAACCCTTCTAAAGGGAAAACTTATTAGCATTGATTAATCTTTTTTTCTTTAGTGTTAATGTTTGCTTGTGAACTTAATAGTTTTCTTGTGTTCTTTTAGTTAAACCTTTTATCAAGCAAATATCAAGAACATAAACTGCAACAATAAAGGACAAAAATATTAGGTTTTCAACCCAGGAAAAACCCCTTCAAGGGGAAAACTTGAAAACTCTTCTCTTCTTAAAATTTGTTTCAAGTGAGATACAAAGACCCAAACCTTACACCAGTCATTCTCCTAGTACCAAGTCAGTCCTTCCTTGATTTTGCACCAACTAGTTTCAATATTGCAGCATCGACCCTACAATTTGGGCCTTGCAGCTTCTCTGGAAACCCTAACCTAGCATCCTTCTAAGACCTTCCTAGAGCAAGACAACTCTCCCAAGGTCAACAAGGTCAATACAGGGTTTCCTCCCTTTCAGTTACAAGATTCTTCACTTCATCCTACTGCAACTCAGACCTGCAACTTCACTGTCTGGAAACCCTAACCTAGCATCCTTCTGAGACCTTCCTAGAGCAAAACAACTCTTCCAAGGTCAACAAGGTCAATACAGGGTTTCCTCCCTTTCAGTTACAAGATTTTGCACTTCATCCTACCAACTCAGACCTGCAACTTCAGCCTCCTTCTGCAGCACTAGAAACCCTAGAACTTTGCACGTGTGAGAGAGATACAGTCCAAAATAGAGATTTTTCGTCCTAGTTCTTTTTCCCATACCTTCACTCTTCTTCTTCTTGCTTCCTTTCCTTAAGTCAAACTCTTTCCTAATAGATCGAACTTGTGAAGTGAAGTAAGTATGTCCAAATGCGTCTTTATATAGCCTTCTCAAGGGGTCAAATTCCCTCCTTAAGGCAGACTTGAGGTTTCGAGGGCCGACTTATACTTTGGAGCTTCCAGGACTTTATAGACTAAAAAATAATTCTTTTTACAAATATATTTTTGCTTGGAAGAGCCCTATAAGCATGATGTTGACACCTTTGAGTCATGACATTAAATTTTAAGACCTAATAACATGTTTTTACTTAGAAAACCATCCATAATAAGCATGAAACTCATGCTTTAATAATAATAACTTTTCTTTATTAGTTTGTTACCTAAATACATTAAAATGAATAAGACAATTATAAAAACCAAAATTAATTACATTGTTAACCTATACAAAGATGTACAAATTATCATAAAACTCAAAACATTTTTAATATTATGAAACAAAACATTTTTTTATAGTACCAAGATATCTCATAAGTAAGGATTGAGTGAGAGCAACTAATTTTTTTGCCAGAGCAGCTAATTATTTTGCCATATAGATATAACAACGACAAATACTGAATGATAGTGACAACTCAAAACCTATCAGGATCCCTACATTCCTATTCATGTCCTTCACAAACCACGAAACAAACCGCAGTCACTTTGAACAAAGACAAAAGTCATCCAGATCCACAGAACACCAACCACGATCTGAGACAAGTAACATCACCATAAAGTGCACATCTCTCAATATCCTTACTTCGAAGAACTACAGACCATTCCATAACACAACTGTAAACAAAACAACAACCACAATATATCCACCGGATATCCTTCAAAAGAAACTAGAATTTCAGACTGATAACAACGCCATATTAACAGCAGCCACCCACCACCAAATCTTCTTCATGAAACCAATGAATGAGACAATGTGCTGCTAATCACAACAACAACAACCAGCCCTCCAGCACTCCATATGTATTCACAGAACCACTTTCCCCATCAAATCCATATTGAATCCTGCCATGAACACTGCATTAAAAAATTAAATTCTCAGTCCTCCTCAATTCCCCTCATGGATTCCGTACAAAAGCAAAAACCAAGAAGAAAAGAAAAGACTGCTCCCAATGACTTTGCCTGTAAGTTGCAACTACCGTCAAGACAACGTAAAATTCATCAGAAATCGGCTGTCCAATCTAATTCGTTCTGTAACATTCCGATGAAGTTACGTTAAATTTGATGTGACATTTTATCAATGGTGTTCATATCTTAGCATTTGTTGTCACTGTCAAGTTATTCACCAAACCGTGAACGCGTTTAACTCCTACCTGCGTTATTTACCCTGGGGGTTAGAAAGGATAAAAGTGTCGTCGTCGTGAGTCGTATCTACCTTGCACGAGTGCACGATCCACACAAAATCCCGGCCATCCCTCTCGTCTGTTACAGGGAACTGTGGATCTTACTTTTACATTGGGAATTGTGATTTTTTCCTTAAAACAAGTGCGTAGTGCACATAGGCGAATTTGATGGGCAACTAATATTTCTAAGCGCTTTCGATACAGATTGTCCGTAGGTGGTCCCCTCAGCTGTCGCCCGCCAAAACAACGTGGATTGTTGTGCTGGAATGGTCCCATCACCATGTCTCCCGCCAACCAAACACAGACGTTTCTTAAAAATGGCTTTACTAATTACTTTATGGGTTAAATATTAGTGTCATGCCTAGTCTAACTAAGAGTTGTCCAGAAAGTTATGGAAATTTCGATCATATTTAAAGAAAATTTGACAAAGACTCTTTAATGTCATGATTTTTTTAAAATACTTTTATGATTTTTTTTTTCAGATGTTAAAATAAATTCATTAACTTAAAAATGTTAAAAAAAAATCACAAACCAAAATAAACTTTTAAAGGGTTTATACAATTAAAATGCAGTGTCTAAAATTCTTGAGAAAGTGTGTTTGTTTGGAAAAATTATTGTCATTGCAATGAACTTTCATTTCTAGACCTTTTGAACAATTTAGATTAACAAAATTTAAAGTTCAAATTTTATGAAATCATTATGTGCCAGCATTGAATTTCAAAGTTTAATAGAAATACATATGCTTTCGTCATATTCATCTTCACTTCTAAATCATAAAATTTATATAAACTATAATTAATCATAAAAAATATATACTTACTCATAAGTAATTATATTTTATTATAATAAATATATATTTGATAATAAGTATTATAAAAACAATATTCAAGTATAAAGAATATATTGAACATTAATTAATATTAGATATCATTTTGGGATTCAACTGCGTTAAGTAAGTCATTCATGTATGTGCAAGCCCCGGAAGTGATTATTGACGCTATGTGATTCATTTCACTAGTTTCAATCCCACTTCTTCACCCCTGTGAGCATCACCTGATGCAATGAGTGCTAAGTGAACTATTCAAAAATCATGAGAAATTAGTGACTACCTCTCATAGAAATGGTCATAGGTAAATGACTTACTTAACGCAGTTGAATCCCAAAATGATATCTAATATAATGCACTGCGTAAACACCCTAATACTTAAATTAATGAATATTATTTTTTATCAATTATCTATTTAATTAACTATGATTTTAAACATTTATCTATCAAATACCAAAAGCTATCAACTTTATTGAGCTGTGAATTTTTTATCTTTTAATATAAAGGAATCAATACACGACATGCAATTAAATGATAAAAAATATACACCTTATTTTTTGAATAAGCACTAAGAGGGATCGCATTTCTTGAGGTGTAATTTTTTTTTATCATTTAATATTCATTTTTTGAATATACCAATATACATAGATGAAAACAATTACAAACTTGTCAAAATATGGACGCAACACACTATTCATCAAGCACATAAAGGTAGTTGGAGCATTAGTTACACCAAATGGAACTATAAAAAACCCATAATGCCCATACCTGGTCTGGAAAGTTGTATTGTAAATGTTCTCCTCGTTAATGTGTACCTAATGATATTTGGATCTCATATCAATCTTCGAGAACATTATTTCTCCCTTAAACTGATCGAAGAAGTCATCAATCCTTGGTAATAGATACCTATTCTTGATGGTCACTTTGTTTAATTCCTTGTAGTCAATGCATAGCCTAAGAGTACCATCCTTCTTCTTCACAAAAAATATCGGTGCACCCCATGGTGATACACTTGGCCTAATATACCCATTTTCAAGCATTTCCTTCAACTGCAACTTCAACTCTACCAACTCAGTTGTACTCATCTTGTAAGGTGCCTTTGATGTCGAAGCTGCCCCTTACACCAACTCAATAGAAAAGTCTACTTCCCTACGAGGTGGAAAATTTGAAATATATGCAAGAAATACATCCTGAAACTACTTAAGAACTGGCTACCTGCTCAAAAAATCTGCATCCTCAACTTCCTTACCTTTCTCACTAGAAACATGCACTAAAAATAACACACACCCTTTCTTGCCACTATGCTTGGCTTGCATAGATGTCACGATTCTAACTGATGTTTTTTTCTTCTTACCCCACAACACTCTTTGTTCTCCATTATTATCCAAGCACTCAATGACTTTGTCATAACAATCCACCTTGGTTCTATGAAGGTACAACCAATCCATGCCCAACAACATACTATATGATCCCAATGGTAAAACATTCAAATGTGCTAAGGTAGGCATACCATTCCAATCAAATTTACAAGATCTTACCCAGTGATCAACTCACTTCTTTGTACCTATAGACAACTGCACTAACCAAGACTCTGCATGCACTTCTTTATTCAAACCACACTTATCCACCAGGTCAGGATTAACATAACTATAATTAGATCCAGGGTCAATCAAAATAGAAACAACTTGATCGCAAAGCTTATTTTCCATCTCGATAATAAACGCCTAGTGATTTGACTGTTTGTTATCCGGTGCTGCATAGATCCTAGGAATACTCTGCTAAACATCTCACACTGTCTGTCCATCCTAAGCATTATATATCTATTTTCTACCACCCTGATGTTATGGACAATCTCTCCTACGTTTCTCTCCTCCACAAGTCCAACACCACATAGGCTCCTTATTATGCTCGTCATATCGAAGTCCCTGTCCCCTATCAGATGCATTAAACTTCTTAGGTGGCACTGCATTCTCTTTCTTACCTGTACCCTGAGGTCATGCTCGCTTCTTATCCCATTTTACTTTGTTCTTTGCATTACCTTTCCAGTCTGGCTTAGTCTCAGATATGTGCTTTAATTTCTCATAGCATTTCTTTAGCTTTCGGATGGCCTCCTTTAATGATCTAGGATCATCGAACTCAATCTTGTCTTTGAATGCAATCGATAATCCACTAATGAATATTCGAATCTTAGCCTTCTCCTCCTTGAGGTAAGGCACATACCTCAATAGCTTCACGAACCTGCTAGTGTACTCCTCATATGTCATCGATCCCATCTTTAGCTCATAGAATTCTTATGCCCTACCATCAAAGTATCTCTCTGATAGGTACTTCTTCTTGAATAGTCTCTCTAAGTCACTCCAAGTCAAGTCCTCCTCATTAATACCTTTGACATTCTTCACATCTTCGCACCAAATACATTCTTTACCTTTGAGATTGAATGTAACTATTTTGGCTTTCCTGTTCTCTGAATAGTCATGCAACCAAAAGAACTTCCTCATACCAAACAACCATGCTTCTGCATCTTGTGATTTCTTCATCTCTTCATCAAATGTAGGTGGCTTTTCTTTCTTAAACTAGTTCGAAAAATATCTCCTGTCATTCCTCTAGTAAGGATGATAACGATACCGATCATAATGCCTGTCATAGCCAGAACTAAAATAGTACCTGCGTCGATCAACTCTCCTATCTAGAGTATCCAAGGACCTTCCATCTCTGATCATGTCATCTTTATCTGACCTGTACCTACTAGGAGATTTATTTCCATACGCCCCATTAGTTATGTCCTCCTGGTCATGGCTGATCCGAAGGGGTCCCTGTTGCTTCAATTATGACAAACTCTGAAGTATTAGTGCATTTACCTCTGCTTGTTTCTCCTGTGCCTGTATGATTATGTCAATGTCTACCTTACAACTCCCTATTTTTGCCTTTAAGCTTCCCAATGTGTCTACCAAGTCATAATAATTCCCAACACTACACTGCTCATCTGATCCATAGGGAGAATCTCAAGAACTGTAGTCTACCATATTGCTATTCATCTTTGATATTCTTCCTGCAAGGTATATCATGTCAGCTAAACCAAATTACAGCAAACCAACGTACCTTAGCATAATTTGGGGAGGATACCTCATCTTCAAGATCAACAAATCAACGTAATACATGTATAACATAATCATGACAACATATAGAAATATAACACTTATAACCATATAACCATCATTCGAGCTAGAGTCTAATCATCAATACATGACCACATCAACTACACATACCATGACCTCATGCATGACAATAACCACCACAACACTGTACACTTGGCCACAGTGAATACTAACATGCATAATCAACCATAGAATCATGACAACACACTCCATAATGACACCATAAAATTTCCATGGCGACCTCACTGCAACCATAACCCATACCATACAAATGCAACAAGCACATGGTCTCACAACATAAAAAACACATATGTAACCGACATGAATGCATGACCAATACACAACCCATCAAGTTTGAGGGGTGAATTATGCTCTGATACCACTCTGTAACACCCTCCTCCCACATCTACCCAAGTAACCGACAAATCGGGGGTAAACACGTGACGAGAAGTTACTATGATATGATTTGACTCCCTATGTGTTAGTTAAGGAAGTGGAACCAGCAGAACACATCACACAGACCTTCCACATTAGCATCAGAACTCCCAGGAGCCATCCCAACCACTTATGTAACCAACCCCTAAGTCCCACTGAAGTTTTAGACCATTAAACCCCCATACGCTCCCTTGATATGGACAAGCATGCATCCGGGAGGATCCAGACACTCCCACTGCAGGGTATGCATGCGTTTGGGGACTTTTCTCCTCAAACACGTGCCTGTGACTCTAGGATTTGTGCCACTTTTTCAGCCCAAAGCCCAGAACCCAATGACAAACTCAGAAATGAATTTACACAACAGAGCAATGCAACAATATTGACAAGGACTAGAATGGACCCCTACTACCCATAACAGGCATTTCGTAAAACATGTCACAAATATGTAACCTACATGTTTAAACAACATATTTGAGCATATGGGTCTCATACTTACCTAAGAATCATTAAGAAGAATTGAGTCCTCAACACATTAACTGCAATTTCATCTATTAGGCCATATATACATTGTTCATTAATTGACAAGTAAAAACATGATGAGAGCCATACATAGATATTGTCATAATACATTTTCATAAGCAACATGATAACAATAAAAATACCAAGGGAATAATGACCATATAATCCACATATAAGGCAGTACAATACTCATGAAATAACAAGGAGAAATAACCTCATATTAATGATGCAAAGGCCAACCATGTTCGAGACTTCCACAAACCACCCGACCATAGACATGGTTGATCCAAATTTCTCTCCAATCAGTCACCCCCATGCCATATTCCAAGCATGAATGTGGGATCTCACAAAACACATTAATCACATCCATCCAGGGCTTCCAGAGGCCAAATCACCTCAACCCATCAAACAATGATTCCACCTCATGGCCGGGCATTGTAAACCATCGCTAATTTGGTCTCTACCCAAGCCTTCAAAGGCTCCAAAGTGTTTGTTCCAACCAAGGCTCAAGGACTAGTAACTCAACCCACAACTGTCGCCAGGCTCCAAAGAGTTTGTCCACCCAAGGCTCTGGAATTGGTAACTCAACCCATTAAAGGATCGAGGACTAGTAACTCAACCTAAGATGTTACAGGGCTCCAGAGCATTTGTCCAACCAAGGCTCCAAGAACTAGTAACTCAACCCAAGCTAAGGGAAACATGAGAACCAACTATAAAAACAAAGAAATGAACCCACAACACCATGACTATCCAGGAAATGGCAAGGCTAGGCAAATACATTGTCAATCCAGGCAATCCTCCATGTCAATGATAGATCATGACCAATAAACCACATGCATGCCAAAACTAGTGAGGAAAACATACATGCAACTTGGTACCTGCAATAAAAACCCATTGTACCTATTGATCTTGATGTCCTCTTATGCTTTCCTGCTCTTCCTTTTCCTCCTTGCTCCAAAACTCCAAGTATGCCACACTCCTCCAAGAGTGCTCCAAGAAAACTCTAAGTGTCTAAGAGTATGAGAGAGAGATCCAAAACTAAACTGACAAAAGTCTCTAAATTGATTCTCAAAAGCCTTTTTAGTAATGAGGCCTCTATTTTCTTCATTTTCCATTATTTTCCTTCATTTTCCTCCTCGCATGCAACTTGTGACCTTTCACCTTCCTTTTCTCCTAATTTCCATTATTTTGATAAATAAATGTACCAAAAATGTCATTTTTCCTTTCCAAAGCCTTTGCCTTTATCTTTGCCAATTTCCTTAGCCATTAATCAATCATCAGTGATTCCCATCACTGTGATTTTTCCCAACATTCAGCTTGGAATACGTGTCCCATGACCTTGGTAAATACATTTCCTTTATTAACTTTTATTACATGTACCAATGATTCCCATCACTATGATTTTGCTCAACATTCAGCTTGGAATACGTGTCCCATGACCTTGGTAAATATTTTTCCTTTATTAACTTTTATTACATGGATTTTTTACCAGGGTTGTTACATCATGGAATACCTTATTACCAATGGGAAGCCTTTCTTCTAACAACTTTCTCAAACTCTCCTTCAAAACTTCCATATTTTATTTTAAATTATCTGTGTTCCCTCTTATTTTTGCTTCTAAACCATCCATATTAACATTCATCACCCCCAATTCATTTTTGGTTTCTCTTTGTGAGTGTGAAAATTGTTGCACTTGTTGCCACAATTTTGATATATCATGTTACATTTCTTCCTCTTCTTCATGCATCATAGTAGTGCTTTCTAAATTCTTAATGGGTGTAGAATTTTTTTGTTTGGAAGGCATTTTAGAACCAATTAATGATATACATGCTTCATTATGCCCTTTGAATCACTTCAAACTGACTTTTCAAGAAAAACTTATGAAAATTTAGAAATACACGCCTTTTAGAGCTTGAATTTGAACATGTTGAATAGAATGACCTTGAAATTGTTCTAGCTCTATGATTTCAACCTCCTAACGTATGAAATTATGTCCTGGGGTAGTCATTTGTTTCTTGTTTCCAAACTCACGAGTTAGAACGAGATTGGATTCTTCAAGGGAAAGTTATACCAAATATCTCTCAATAACTTGAGTATGGACTGGTTTAGTATATCGAACTTGTACGTGATGCCATGTGTCATTGTTTTAACCTTCACCCTGAACGTCTTTCCCAAAAAACTACAGTCTGTGAAATTTTAGTAACTTTTTACAAAATTCAAACCCGATGCTCGAAGAGAAAGTTATGACGATTTTAGCTAGAACACCTATTTGAGACTGATTTCTAGAGCACGCCGAAAGACTAACTTCCTTAGACCATATCACTAAAAATATAGTGAACCAAGATCTAAAATCGTATCCATATGTTCATCAAGATTTCTCCTTCACATGGTTACATTTTCACGGTATGACTTCACTTGCAGTAGAAAAACCCTAGGATCAAGAGTTTTGATACCAACTGTTATGTATCCAGAGCAAACTAACAAAGAAACATAGGAAAACATAGATCAATTATTTGGTAATAAGCCACTTCAAGGGGAAAAACTCCCTTTACATAACATAAATGAAATATTCTTGGATGATTCAAATGACAAGTCCTCCTTGGTATATATAGGAGTCTAAATGGTCAAAATATAATTAAGGCCTACATAACAATAATAATGTAAGGGCACAACAATAAAAATAGTGGGCTTCTATGAGACACAATAATAATAATAATATAGGGGCTACACTAGTATTATATGGATCTAAAAATATGTAAAACATTTACTTATGTATATTAAATTACTTGAATATTGATAATTATGTTGATATACATGTCTATTTTAGAATAGGGCTTCCATAATTTTAAGTCATTATTATAATTATAATTGGATATTAGAGATTTAACCTCCATGGATTATTCTATAATATTCATAATATGATACACAAATCAAAGGTCAAAGTAGTTATGCTCTTTTTCCCTTTTAATTAAATTTATTAATTTAAAAAATGTCATACGAAAAAGTGACATATGAAGTGAGGTATGGTTTTTTGGGCATGTGATATTGATAAATCATGAATTGAACCATGGTATTGTAACATAATCTATTTACAAATTAAGATGGGGGTAAACCTCTATGATTAAGAATCTTATTCCATTTTTTTTTTTAATGTACATATATTTAACTTATATATTAATTAATTATATAATTAGTAATAATAATAAAAATAAAAATTCAAAATATCCTCAATCAGGGTGTTGGAATTCGGGGTAGTTGGGGGGTGGGGGGGGGGGGGGGGGGGGGGGGGGGGGGGGGGGGGGGGGGGCCATGCATTCACAAATGAAAACAACTACCACCTCCTTTCAAACTTATGGAAAACTACTTTTTGTCTCGGCACTCTATGTTGAGAGACCTTGGTCCCGTGTTTATTTGCAACACCTACGACATCCCCATCTCGAGTGGAACAATTCCTCTATGAAACAAGAAGTGTGGGGCTCCTATATGGTGGCAAAGATTCATGGTTGTGTGGAAAATTGTGTGTTTCCTCTATGTTGTGGAGGATCACGTATTTCCATGGCCAAGGCTTGTCATGCATGTGAGATCATGAAGGCTTAGCTTTTGGGCATGTGTCTCTCCAATGCATGCGTTGGACTATGAGAAATAATGAAGGGAAAAGATAGAGGATTATAGTGGAGGAGCTCTCCAAGACATTAACGACAATTACAGTGACAACCATTCTAGGGGAGGGAGGCAAAAACCATCAACTTGCCCCCACAACAAGGTAGGTTCTTGCTCGGTGGACCTACCACATTGGGCAACTCTTCGTATGTTAAATTCCTTCCTCTTTTTCAACTTTTTAATGATTTAGCTTTTTTTTGGTGGTTGTCGGTATGTAGTACTTAGAGCATAGTGGGGGTGAGCATTTTTTGGTCTTTCTATCTCTCGGTGGTTGTTGGACCCTAGCCAAAGCCCTTTATTTGTCTTCCCTCAACTGCTCAATTTCACTATAAATTGTTATAGACTCCCCTAACATTTCGTGTCTCCCTAGGCTTTACTTTGATTTGGTTTTCTAATTAACAGTCCCCTTGGTTTAAGGGTTTTTTGCGCAATATTTTTATCTTGGTTCTCGACTACCTGGTTCAACATGCCCCAACTGAGGATGCACTATTTCCAAGGGTTTGGTGGAAGAGATACTTAAGGCAGACCACAAGCCCATGCCTAAACTCAAGATGCAACAACCATTTTTCACTCCTCCACTCCTATGGAAGTCCAAGAGGGAATTTTTCAACTTGAAGCCTTGACCGTTAGTGACCAAAAAACCTACTCAGTGTTAGAATTTCAAGTTGAATTACCCAATTGGGTGCCTAACCCTGGACATACCAGGAGATCACAAAGCCAATATTTGAACTCCATTACCCTCCACTGGAAAATGAATACACTCTTTGATAGGGTCTTGAGGGAAAAACATGAAGACCATAAAGATATAATATATTTCATAAATGAAATCCAATGTGTTCAACCTCATTAGCGCTCCTATCTTGCTAGTTTGGAAGCTATGCTTGCTCACATCGAAGGCCATCTCTAATGTAGTTTGAAACCTTCAACACCAGTAAGAACTAGTGCTTAGGATCCAACCCCTGTTACTTCATTTGATTCAAGATATGATATTTAGCCACTTGGCGTTTTCCTTTTACTTGTTGTAGTTCAGTTTATTTCAATTGTCATAAACTCCATAGTGATACTTGTTAACATTTTGAAACATCTAAATTATTTTCCATTGTCAAGAGTTTTTGTTGCCCTTGAGGCAGATTGTGACTCGATGTAGTATAAACCAATCTTATCGATTATTGTATGAAGGCATTTTGAGGGGGTACAATTTCAAATTTACAAAAAAATAATAATAATTTAAATAAAATTATAAGTTATTTAATTTTTATGATTTTTTTTTTGAAATTTTAGTAATATGAAATGTATCATAAAGTAAGTATCTCAATGTTTACATAAACCAGCCTACATCCATCAAATCTATTGAGATGCAAACCTATTTTAGAGTGAAAAATGATTTGACCCCTCTCCACACTTATGTTTACATAAACCAGCCTACATCCATCAAATCTATTGCAATGCAAACCTATTTTAGAGTAAAAAATGATTTGACCCCTCTCCACACACTTATGTTTACATAAACCAACCTACATCCATCAAATCTATTGCAATGCAAACCTATTTTAGAGTAAAAAACAATTTGACCCCTCTCCACACTTGGTAAATTATATTTCACGTGAATAACATGGGTTCTCATACCATGGGCCAATACCATGGCTAAATAAGCTATTTTTATTTTAACTTTATTTATTTTATTTTATTTTGATCCATAATTTATATAGTGTTATTTTTACTTTTACCAAAATTAAAAAATAAATAATTTCATAAAAAAAATTATATTATTTTTTTAAATAAAAGTATTACATTTTAAAATATTATAAACAAAATTTAGAGTCCAAAAACATGTCGATGGTAAATTAACTATTTTACTTTAATCTTATTTTAATTATTATTATTATTATTTTAATTTAAATTTAATTTTTAATTTTTTTAATTTTATGTAATTTGATTGAGTCAAAATGTTAAATAGGAGAGGACATGACAAGACATGATAGGACATTACAACATCTCTATCATACTAGGCTTGAGAGTGATCAAATCTCGAGCCACAAATCTTTCCTGCACATTTAAAGATTTTATCCCTCTTTTTGCTTGATAGATCCAGAGTTAAGATGGATCTAGGCTTTATTAAGAGAAGAAAATTGTAAAATGAGTGTGAATCTTTCTCATCTAAGGTCCTAAAATATTGTGGTCTTTAACCCAAAAGTTCCAATGATTCTTATTATTATTTTTTAAAATATAATTTGATCCAATCAAAACGTTTGCATAAAAAATAAAACATTATAACATTTCATTCACACTATACTGGAAAAACCACCCAACAAATATACAAAAAAAATAAATTAAAAAAAAAAAAAAAACTCTTACTTCAACTTAAATACCTAAATAGCACGATCATACTTCAACCTAAATATAAATGAAAAAAATTCAATCTAAATATATAAATAAAACAAAATAACATAAATTAGGTTATATTCACGCACAAATTACTCACCAAACAACATAACACAATTATTCGTATAAATTAATACTATGACACATCTAACCTAACCTATGAATTATGCTTCTTAGTAGCAATTATCTGCACGAAAAAAAAAGCTATATAGTTATATTATGTGTATCCAAAACCAATGACTGTTTTCAATGCTTCTTAGTAGCAATTATCAATCATAATCACTGTTTTCAATGGCCCATTAAATCGAAAACTAAATAATTTTGCACCACCAATGTTACGAATTAACTTCATGATACAAGTGTATTTGGGATGAGTTAGGAAAGAAAGAAAAATTACTATAAAGTGTTTAATCTCTTATAGTCATCAACCAAAAAGATACATAGAGGCCAATATCTTTTGGAGAGCCAACATTCCAAAACTCTTATTGCTCAGTTAAAGACTAATTCTCATTAACTCAGTGGTGGAACAAGGTTGGAAAATGCCAAAAGAAGTGTGGGAGGAAAGGGTTGGAAAATGCCAAAAGCAGTGTGGGAGGAAAGATGATGCATTTTTTGTTCTTCTGGAAAAGTGGAAGCAGAAAAGCATTTCATTTTAGAATGTGAGGCCTTCAAAGACAACAAGGAAATTTATGCAGATATGCTGACAGCTTAGGATAATATATTTAGTGAGGGGTTTGTTGAGAAGCTGAGAACATTTATTGTGAGAATTCACAGATAAATAACCAAATACATCACGCAGATGAAGAAGCAATCTGTCCTATAAACTATTTTTAACCCCGTAAAAAATAAATTTTTTTTTTTCCTTTCTATCCAATAACCTCTGAACTCAACATCAATATATTCAAATTGCCATTACTGTACTCAAGGCTCATTAAAAAAAATGACGTTGTCGATGACTCGGCAACTATACAACCGTACACCCAACATAGATTTGTAAAAATTGTCTGGTAGCTGTGCTACTGCACTTCTTTGTCTGGGAAAGCCTTTCGCACAATGATAATGTTTTAACGAATTTAAAAAAATATATTGTAAAATCATTATTTCAGTAAAATAATTGTGAAAAAAAATTACTAATCACTCAATCTAATTTTAAAACACACCTCTTTGTTGAGAAAGAAAACGCATCATACTTTTTATGATTTTATTTTGTTCAATCTATAAACAATATTATAAATACTTTCTTCCTTTATACACTCCCAACAAAGTTTGAAATTATTTTGATATGTACCAGCTATATTTGAACTAATGTGTCCCATTAGACAATCCATTCAAAATTTGTGAAAGAACAGCAGTCTAGGATTAACCTGGAGAGGGTCTTGGTCCATTTTCAAACACTTAAAAAAGTTAATGGCAATTCCATTCAAAACATGGGAAAGAGACCAGTCTGGGTCACATAAGTTTTCTTTTTTGTTTGAAAAGTAAAATGCCAGTATTTTGTATATTTGATTTGATGTTTCAATTCATTTATAGTGGTAAGGTATCCACCACTGAACGTTGATAACTATAATTCGGATTTTCAAAATTCTTTACAAAATTATATCAAAATTTTATTGAAATTTCTGTAATTTTTATATTTTTATTTATATTTTTGATATTTTTTAATATATATATATATATATATATATACATCTAAAACCAAATCAAAATTTAAATAAAGTAAAGAATAATTTGTCTATCCGATATCAATTTGTTCACTAAACCTAGAATGGGTTTAGTACATATCTTTGTTCACTAAACCTGGAATGGGTTTAGTACATATTTGCGTTATTTATCAGCATAGATTTATTTTAAGCAAACTTGTTTAGAGTGCAAAATACAATGTGTTAATTTTCATTGTTTACATCGTATTTTTGAATGATAAATAAAGTATATATAGATCAAATAAATGTTTTAACCATAAAAACTTAAATTTTCATAATATATACATAAAAAATTTAAAATTATATATATATATATATATAATTGACATTAAAATATTTTACATAACATGTACATGGAGACATTTTATCAAGCAAATTAAAATGGTTTTTTATTATTGATATATTTCCACTTTGAATATTTTTTTATATACCACATTAAAAACATTATTTTTCTATTAAGAACATTTTTTTTTAAGGGGAACGTAAGTATGGACATACTTACACATCTCCTCAGACGAACATATTTAAACATCCCCTCATACACACATATCCTCGAAGGAACATATTTAGACATCCCCTCATACTGGGTCTCTTTCCTCAACCAACATAGATCCCTCTTAAGTACATATGTACGATTTAACATGAGCTGAGAGAGATCAAATTTCTTCATGTGCAAACTTGTTTAGAGTGCAAAATACAATGTGTTAATTATCATTGTTTAAATTGTATTTTTGAATGCTAAATAACATATATATAGGACCAAATAAACATTTTAACCATAAAACTTAAATTTTCATTAAAATGATATATAATATATATGTAATTGACATTAAAATATTATACTTAACATGTACATGGAGACATTTTATCAGGCAAATTAAAATGTTTTTTATTATTAATATATTTCCACATTGAATATTTTTATATGCCACATTAAAAACATTATTTTTCTATTTAGAACATAATTTATATTTTAAAGGGGAACGGATGGATGAATATACTTACACATCCTTTCATAATGGGCAGTAGAATGAACCTCTCGGATCAATAAAGGGGAACAGACAGACAAACATACTTACACATCCCCTCATACTGGGTTGTAGAATGAGCCTCTCAGCTCAACCAAGAAAATAAAGTATTGTCATCGTGAGTAGTATCTACCATGAGTGCAGGACCCATACAAAATCCAGCCATCCCTCTCATTTGATTACGGGGAACTGTGGAATTTGACTTCTACATTGAGAACTCTGAATTTCAGGGTGGAGTGTAAAGAGGTGATTTTTGTTGGCGTGGTTTTCAACATTAGAATCCAAAGACACGGTTGGTTTGCAATTTTTCGTTGGATTGCACTGTTTTATAATTTAAATTGTAGATTTTTATTGAGATTGTAATGTTTTCAATTTGAATATTTAAATTAAATTAAATATTGAATCTATTTAGTATTGAATATTCAAATTAAATTAGGATAATTTAATAATTTTAAATGATCTTTTTTGAATTTATAAATGAACTTTGGTTTAATTTATTTAAAAAATATTTTAAAAAATTAGATATTGTTTTCCGATATAATTGTATGTGATATTCCCAATGGGGTGTAATTTACGATGGCTACTTGAATCGCCACATGAGCCCATCCAGCCTCCACGCGTGCCTTTACTTCACTATGACAAACCAGACCAGCTCTAAATACCTGCGAGTGGAGACCCTGCTCGCATGCTTAGTCGATAAATACAGGACCTGCAGTGGTAGTTCCTTCAGTTTGTTGTTTCAGGAGATGAATTTGGGTTGCGCGGAGAACAATGGAGTTGAGTCCCAGGATGCCTCGTCGGGGTCAAGACCTTGGGTGAGAAGAGAGGCAGTGGCCTGGGATTGTTGGGGGTGGTGTGATATTGAAGTCTGGGATTGTCCATGGGACCCTGGAACGTGAATCACTGGGGTGAATTTTCTCCTTCCCGTCTGCAATTTCCGCTCAAGGGATGAAAATTCTGCGGAGGCGCCGGAGCTTATGTATGTTGTTCAGGGTAAGGTCATTCCCATATACTTCTATTTTCGCTCTCAGAATTGGGGTGCCTAGCTGACTTCTAATTGGGCTCGCTCTGATTTATGGGTCCTTCTGGTCTATGATTTTTACTGTAATTGGAGGGAGGGGGTTGTCTTGGGATGCCATACGCTCCACTGGGGGCCTGAAGGATGGCCTCAGAGAAATGTGAAAAGTCAGTGTGTGGGATCTTTGACATCCAAGGGCATGCACCTTTTCATTTTCCAGTCCAGGGGGTGGAGGAAGGCGCCCCGAACAGTTGCGCCCTAGGACTGGTTCTACACGAAATTTATATGTGTTTTCATGCATGGTATTGGGATGTTGTTTTACACTCCCTAGAGTATTATTTTCTACAGGTTTCACTGTTGTGTTTCTTACAAGTTTTGTGAATTGATATTTCCTGCCTTCCCTCTCCTTTGGCATTTTCATCTCGTCTATCATAGTATGCCTCGTTAAAGGGGACAACCTCGCCGTTGGGCAGGAAACCGCCTTCATGTCAAGCGACCTGAGTCAGGCATCAATTCACCCTCGGACACTTTTGATAGTTTGGAGACAGAAGATGTTGCTGCCATATCTCCAACTCGCTTCCCAGGCCATGTGGTTTCCCCTACCACACACAACTGCGAAATGTCAAGTTGAATAAGGATATTCTCTGGGAACATCAATATGATGACTGAAATGAGTTAATGGCGTACATCAACAACATCCAATATTGATCCAAACTTAAACAGGAACACAACAAATTATAGATATAACCATAAATACAAAGATGCAGCAGAAATAATACTTCATTTCATTAATATCAAATATTGAAATACGCTTACAAACAAAATGGAAATAAGACTAGCTCGGGCGATGGTAGCTTATCTCTAAGAAGAGATGTGGTGGCTACATGCCTCTGAACTATGTTACAATGAGGCTCGAAGGCCTATTTATTATTGGGAAACAATGGAAAACGCTAAACATCCAAAAACCTAACCCTAGGAGATGAAGCACCAAAACTATGGCCCCGTTTGGGTAAATTGGTATATCAACTTCCCGGGGTCATAACTTTGGCACACGATCTCCACTTGATGCAGACAATACCTTGTTAGAAAGATCTATCTGAGGGCCACAACTTACGAGTGACCAATACCAATCATTATTCTCTAATGTCCCCGATTTTCACAAAAAAAACATCGTTTAGGGCCTCAAAATGGCTCGAGAAGTTCAAGACCCAAAAAACTGCCAAAAATAGTAAATTGTGCTACAATTAAGGAAACTAAAAAACCGAAAGAGACAGTGGTGGGGGTCTAAGTGGAATAGGTAGGTGGCCACCAACATCCACCTGGATCGGTCCTCCCCCATTAGGAAGCAATGATCCCCATTACGTCGAGTACCTCCATGAGATTGTTAAGTGTGTGGTATAGTCTTTCCATGACTATCCCCACACGCGGGGGGTGAAAAACCCCCTTGTTCGTTGTGCTGGGTGCAGTAGGGGGGGCGACAGCCCCCATTTACGGGATCGAGGGAAGTGCCCAAGGAATTTTTTTTGGGACCCTATATTAAGTGGGCGGACCTGCCTATGGTTTTGTGCGCATGTTTCATACATGGTTTTGGGCATGATGGTTTTCTACCCATGGTATTTGGTAGATCTGGTCAAGGGAACTACGATTATGTTCTAATCCACGGTTAATGGATTGGGGATTATGGATGCTTCAGCATGTATATATATATATATATATATATATATATATATATATATATATATATATATATATATATATATATATATATATATATATATATATATATATATATATATATATATATATTGTAACATTGAAAGGAATATAATGAAAAATCAATCTGGTAGTCCTGGTTTTTGGATCCAAGGTAAAATCTCTACGTATATATGTTTTATATTTTATGCTATCTTCATTGTTTATTTTATGTTTTTAGAATTCGTATGCATGCAATTTCGGTATGGGGTTAAAACCTACATTTGGTATCAAAGATGTTTTGGCTCCAAGGGGATGCCTTTGCTGCTGAGGGTTTTTCTCAGGCCTGTGGTGGACCCTGTTCAATGGGAGATCTATGGGATCGATTCTTGTGGTGAAAGAAGATGGTGAGAAGTGGAAAGATAAAGATCGAGAAATTTAATGGTTAGAGTTTTGAGTTTTGGAAACTCAAGATGGAGGATCTGATGGTGGGTAAAATATCAGTGGATCATGGTAGATCCATGTATTAAACCAACGATAATGTGAGCTGAAGACTAGGTGAAGTTGGATCGGAAGGCAAAGAACACAATATAGTTGTGTATCATAGATTCAGTATTATTGAATCTATTAGGGGAAGCTTTGACGAAGGCTTTGTGGGACAAGTTAGGGACTTTGTACCAATTTAAGTCTCTGGTGAATAAACTGTTCCTACGAAAAAATTTGTATAACCTGAGCATGAAGGATGAAGACTTAGTGACAGAGCATCTAAATGCCTTTAATACTATGGCAAGCTAGTTGTTATATGTTGATATAAAAATTTCAGATGAAGATAAATGCATTAGTTTGTTTTGTTCTCTACCGGATTCGTGGGATAGTCTAGTTGTTGCAATAGGTAGCAATGCGGTTGCCTTATAGTTTAATGAAATAGTCTTATCATTGTTGTCGAAGGAGATGAGACGGAAAAAATTGGAGGGCTAGAATGGTGATGACTTGTCTGTACAAGGATGGTCCCAGAACAAAAACAAAAATAAATCGTCGAGTGGGAGATCTAAATCTCCCTGAAAACCTGTAAAGGTGTGCTGGAAATGTGGAAATGAAGTGCACTTTAAAAATGATTGTAGATCTAAAGCTCCTGAGAAAGGAAAGGGATATGATTATGCTCCTTCTATAGAGGCGAAAACCACTTTAGACGAAGGTGGGGATGTGTACTTGACTTCTTTTTCAAGTACACATGTAGATCATGAGGCATCATTGATTGATTCACGTGAATCCTTTCACTTCACTCCCCATAGGTAGTGGTTTTCCGAGTATGTTAAATATGATGGTAGTGATGTCTTCTTGGGGGATGACAGGAAGGCTAAAATCATCAATCGCGAAAAAGTTAAGTTGAAGTTGCAAGGTGGAAGGATTAGAACACTTCCAAGTGTTCTGCATATTCTTGCATTGGCATGAAATCTGATTTTTGTAAGCAAGTTGGATGATGCAGGTGTAAAAATAGTGCTCAAGAAAGATACTTGCAAGATGGTTTGAGGAGCATTGGTATTGATGCTGGGAGTTCGGATTGGAACTCTGTACAAGCTTCAGTGTAGCAATTTTATTGATAGGTACAACAGCTCCATGGTTCCTAAAAGTGGAGCAGAAAATTTGATCTCTGGAGAAAAGACCATGTTATGCCATCAAAAGCTTCGACATATTGGAGAGAAGGGCCTTTGAATATTTCATGGTAATGGTACGGTAGAAGGTATGTTTAAATGCTCTCTCGATTTTGATTTCTACGAAAATTGTGTATATGGGAAGTAGAATCAAGTGAGTTTCCCCTCTGGTGCTAAGAGGGTGAAACAGATATTAGAGCTTGTGCACAGTGATGTGTTTGGACCTGTGTCAGTTCCATTACTGGGTAAGTTTGTGTACTATGTATCATTTATAGATAACTTCTCAAGGAATACATGGATACATTTCCTTAAGAAGAAATATGAAGTCTTTGATAGGTTTAAAGAATTTAAGGCTCTGGTGGAAAGCCATACAGAGAAGAAGATAAAGGTGTTTAGGACAAATAACGGTGGAGAGTTTTTCAAGAAGGAATTTGAATAGTTTTTTAAGAAGTGTGGTATAGCATGGTAGAAGACTACTACATACACACCTCAGGAAAATGGAGTTGCAGAAAGAATTATTAGGGTGTTGATGGAAAAGGCAAGAAGAATACTTAGTGGTGTCGGGTTAGGACAGGAATTCTGGGCAAAGGCAGTGGAGACTGCATGTTACCTGGTTAACAGATCACCTTCATCGGCGTTGGAGGATAAGACTCCACAAGAGGTATGGGCTGGTAAGAAACCCTCTCTTTCACATCTGAGGGTATTTGGATGTGATGCATATGTACATGTTCCAAAGGAGAAAAGAACCAAGTTGGATAGTAAATTTGAAAGGTGCATCTTTATTGGGTACAAGGATGGTTTAAAATGTTATAATCTTTGGAACACAGAAAGAAGGAAGGTTATGTACAACCGTGATGTGGTGTTTAGAGAGGTGAAAGATGTTATTAAACATGTAGTCCTACCAAAGGGACATGAGAAGATAGAATTCGAACTAAAGGATGAGGAATCATACTCTACAACAGAAGAGGAATCAGACGATGAAGAGCCACAAACTCCAGATGTGAGAAGATCAATTCGAGAAAGAAGGCAGCCATAAAGATATAGTCCAGTGGTTTTTTGTTCAAATTTTTCTTTATGTATTACTGATGATGATCCCAAAAATGTGAGGGAAACATTAGATTCAGAGGATGGAAAACTCTAGAAAGAGGCCATGGTTGATGAAATGGCATCTTTGCACAAAAATGAGAATTGGGATCTGGTGGAGTTGCCGGCTGGAAGAAAACCCGTTGGCAACAAATGGGTGTTTAAGAAGAGGATAAATGTAGAAGGAAACATGGAGAAATACAAAGCTCGGTTGGTAGCAAAAGGTTATTCCTAAGTGTCAAGAATTGATATTGGTGATATTTTTTCTCCTGTTACGAAGGTAGCTTCTATTAGATTACTTTTATATGTTGCTGTTACTTTTGATTTTGAGGTAGAACAGATGGATGTGAAGACAACATTTCTTCACGGGGGTCTAGAAGAAGAGATCTACATGAAGCAACCTGAAGCCTTTGCAATGAAGTGTAAGAAAGAACTGGTATGTGGGTTAAAAAAGTCTCTGTATGGGTTAAAATAGTCACCAAGGATGTGGTATTAGAAATTTGATTCATATATACTGGGACTTGGCTTCACTGGAAGCAAAGCAGATCATTATGTGTATTTTAAATTAATTGGTGACTGTGTTATTTATTTGGTCTTGTATGTGGATGATATTTGTTGATTGGATATAACAAAGCAATTATCCAGGAATTGAAGACCAAATTATCCTCTAAATTTGACATGAAAGATCTTGGTGCTACAAACTATATTTTGGGCATGGAAATTAAACGAGATCGGGAAAAAAGAAAGCATTGATTAAACCAAAGGAAGTATGTTGAGACAATACTACAGAGGTTTAACATGCATAATAGTAAACCAATGAAGGTTCCTATTCATGTACGTGTAAAGTTATTTTCTGAACAATGTCCCAAGGCACAAGAAGAGGAAGAGGACATGTCCCATGTTTCATATGCAAGTGCAGTTGGTAGCCTGATGTATGCAATGGTCTGTACTAGACCATACATTGCACATGTAGTGGGATTATTGAGCACGTTTATGTCAAAACCAGGGAAGGAGCACTGGACAACAGTGAAGTGGGTTTTCAGGTATTTGTGTGGCACTAGTGATTATGGTCTGTGCTACTAAGGAACACTAATATTGGATAGAGTTTTAGATATCCATGGATTTGCTAATGCAGACTGGGTTCGAGATCTAGATCAGAGAAGATCTACAAGGGGGTATGTATTTAACTTGTTTGGAGATGCAGTTAATTGGATGAGCAAGAGACAGTATGTAGTGGCACTTTCAACTACAAAGGCAGAATATATGGCAGCCACTCATGCAAGCAAGGAAACGGTTTGGTTGCAGAGATTGTGTTGTGTTCAAGTATGGGGTTGGTACAGCGAGCTATAAGGATAGGCTGAGACAACCAAAATGCAATTTTCTTGGCAAAGAACCTTGCTTATCATTCAAAGACAAAGCACATTGATTTTCAGTATCACTTTCTGAGGGATATGGTTAAGGACAAAAAGGTGTTGCTGGTAAAGGTGGAGACTTTGAAGAACGTTGCGGATGCATTGACGAATTCTGTGAGCACTGAGAAGTTTTCTCGGTGTAGAGAAAAAATGGGCATTGTAGGGATGGACCAATGACTTAGCTCTCTTGTGGGCCCCCGTGGAAAAAAAAACAAGTGGGTGAATGTTGAGTGTGTGTTATATTCTTTCCACGACTAGCCCCACGCACGAACTACAAAGATCTAGATCTTTCCACAACTGGAAAGATCTATCTGAGGAATACAACTTACAAGCGGACAACACCGGTCAATTATTCTTATTAGCCCCGGTTTTTCCAAAAAACTTTGTTTAGGGCCTCAAAATGGCTCCAGAAGTTCAGGACCCAAAAAGCTGCCAAAAATAGTAAATTGTGCTACAATTAAGGAAACTGAAAAACCGAAAGAGACATTGGTGGGGCTCCAAGTGGAATAGGCGGGTGGCCACCAACACCCACCTGGATTATTCCTTCCCCCTTAGGAATCAATGGTCCCAATTGCGTTCAATGGCTCCATGCCATTATTGAGTGTGTGTTATATTCTTTCCACGACTAGCCCCACGTGCAGGGGGTCGACAAACCCCCTGTTCATTGAGTTGGACGCAGCAAGGGGGTCAGAGGGGGATGGAAGCCCTCCTTATCGATGGATCTGAGGGGGGTGGTAGCCCCCTCTATGAGGTCCGAGGTAGCACCACGAGGAAATTTTATTTTGGACCCTATATTAGGTGGGCGGACCTATCTATGTTTTTGTGCGTGGTTTTCGCGCATGGTTTTGGGCATGATGGGTTTCTACCCATGGTATTTTGTAGATCTGGTCAAGGGAACCATAGTTATGTTCTAATCGAGGGCTAATGGATTTGGGTTTATGGATGCTTCGACGTGTATATATACCTATTGTAACATTGAAAGGAATATAATGAAAAATCAATCTGGTAGCCCCAGTTTTGGGATCTAGGGGAAAATATCTATGTATATTTATTTTATATTTTATGCTATCACCATTGTTTATTTTTTGTTTTTTAGAATTCGTATGCAAGTAATTTTTGTATGTGGTTAAAACCTATAGAGATGGGGAAACTTCTGTTGAACTTGACCCCTGGTGACCCACTTGCCTTGGTGTAGGAGTTAGCCAACTGTGACAACCCAATATATTTGTATCTTCTGTTGGCGAGTGTTCTTGACCTGTGTGTCCATAATCCAATTAGTTGTGGCAAGTTCCATGCAGAAATAAACAAAACCTTGACCAAAAAGAAACCAAGTGTGATACATAACTACTAGTCTAAGACAATAACTGGTCTCAACAAAAGAAAACCATGTGCACATATAGTCTAATAAGCCATATAGTTCGCCATGTCAGCATAGTAGAAATAAACAAAACATTGACCCAAAAAAAACCAAGTGCGACACATAACTACTAGTCTAAAATAATAACTAGAGAAATTGCGATAGAATTTCCTTGAAGTATTTCTTCAACTAGTGCGTTGATGACAGTTGTGCCATACATAACTACTAGCCTAAGACAATAACTGGAGAAATTGCGTTAAATTTTCCTTGAGGTATTTCTTTTGTTGGTGTGTTGATTACAATTGGAGGTAGCGACTCGAGAGTAATGCATTTGGCACTTTGTCATGCATTGATGAGCCTTCCCGATTTACAAGTTTTACTTACCATGTTTAGATAAATATAGTTTTATTTACGTTTTATAAATTAGTGAGGGATTTATACATGGGAGGCATGATATAAATTAGTGATGGATTTATACATGGAAAGTAGGATAGATTGAGTTTTTGATATTTTAATTTAATTATCAATAATTATTAGGTGGATGGTAGGGATGGAGTCTCCATTGAATATTTTTAGTACTAATTAAGATAAAGAAATGAGATTTATCTTAAGCCTAGTTATGTCTTTTTTGTTTTTCAATTTAATTAAAAAAATATCATGTCTACATGTGTTAATACTGTGTTTTTCTTGTTACATATTTTTTAAAATGTATAGATAATTAATTTATATATTATTTGTTTATACTAATTAATAATAATAATAACAATTTAGGGAGAGGAAGGGGTAGGAGGGGCTTTATTCAATCCTAACGGAAAATTTGTGTCCCAATTTGCTTGGGCCTTAGTTTTAAGACCAACAATCAAGTTGACTATCTCACTCCTTGGAAAGTTCTGAAAATAGCTACTGCAAATAAAATTTATAATCTTTTGGTTTGCAGTGATTCAATGCTCATTATTCATCAATTGACAAAGGGAAAGATGGTGACTTATTTAGATCATTCCCCTATGCTCCAAAAAATTTATCTTAAATGGCTCTCAGTTTGAGCAGCTGAAACTCTTCCACGTGTATAGGCATCTGAATTCGGTGGCTGGCGCCCTAACCAAGAAAAGATCTTCTTTGGGTCAAGGAAGAATGGAAATGGACCATTGTTTTATAAATTCGCCCATCCCTTAACCATGATTGGAATTCCCAGGTGCATCTATCTCCTAATCATTATTGCCATCATTGAAAAGATATTTAGAATGGGTTTGAGGCTATTTGCCTCCCACTCAGTCTATCCCTTGGCACGTCTCCAGAATTGGAAGGGCCTTGGGATCAGACGATCCTTCCCTTTCCCACCACAAATCCTCAAGGTTCCTTCCCAGTGTCATGTTATTGTTTACAAGTGGCATGATATTTTATCCATCCCAAGTATATAATTTGGATATGATGGAATTTGTTGTGGATTACCTTGACTATGGATTTTTATTCATTGAGCAGTGGGATGAATTTTATTATGTCGTCCCATGGCATTTATCGACTATTTATTCTCTATCATGCCAAGGATTTTGACATGGTTTTAGAAATCTTGGTTCAATTAGGCTCATAGCATGGTTTCAACTTTACCTTTTTAATGAACCATCTAGTCTTCCAGACTTCAGGTTGGTATAGGAGCATGTATAATTTTTGTTTGTGAAATAACTCTAGAATTTTGAACATAACTCTAGAAATAACTCATGAGTTCTTTGTAAAAGGGTATACTTCAACTTCTACTAGATGCATCTTGTTGCATCTTGTTCTTAGATTGTTGACATATTGTTTTATATTCAAGGAAGATGAATTATTAACAAATTAAAAACACATTTAAATTATACTCTAAATTTAAAAAGTAAATCTCAATTAATCATGAATATCCTTTAAATACATAATATGTTTTTTAATCACCACTAAAACTATATTCTAAAAAAAATGATAATATTTCATCACACTCATAAAGGTTTGCATCTGAAGAGAAATTGATGCAGACAAATTTTTTTATTGGACTTGGAATTAATGCTTACATTAGTAAATAGGTAGGATTGGGTTGTTGGTTGTTGGAGTTTTGTTGAGATATTTTCTCAACAATATTCTCCTTGTTTGGAATCCATTGGATCTCATGAGCACTATTTATGTGGCTTGTAATTTGTATTTGAATGCAATGTACGAATAATTTTTGTGTAGAATTTATGTACACCATGTTTGATCCAGGTGGATATTGGTGGCCACTCCCCTATTCCACTTGGACCCCCAACAATGTCTCTTTTAGTTTTTCAATTTCCTTAATTGTAGCATAGTTTACCATTTTTGGCAGTTTTTTGGGTCGTGATCATCCGGAGTTGTTTAGAGGCCCTAAACGACATTTTTAGGGAAAAAAGAGAGACTGGTGAAGCCCCAAATTACCTTGCTAGTTTTTTTTTGGGCTTCTCTTTGACATCTTCGAAACGAGGTATTGTGATAGCCAAACAGAGATCATATGCCAAAGTTACGACCCTGGGAAGTTGATGTACCAAGTTACCCAAACGGGGCCCACAGTTTTGGTGCTTCATCTCATAGGGTTATTTTTTTGGATGTTTAGGGTTTTCCATTGTTTCTCAATAATAAATAGGCATGTAGCCGCCAAGTCTCTTCTCCGAGATAAGATACCATTTCTCGTGCAAGTTCATTTTTATTGCTGTGTGTAAGCATATTTCAGTTCTTTGATATTAATGAAATGAAGTTTTATTTCTATTGCATCTCTGTGTATATGGGTATTTACGTATTTTGTTGCATTCCTGCATGAGTCTGGATAAGTGGGATAATTGGTATTAGAGAAGTCTATTATTTCTCTATTTTTCTTTACATGTCCCCAACGAGGTCAGGGTATAAGGAGTTAGGGCTCAATTTGATTGAACATTTGCAAGACTAGCCTCGCAAAACCCAACAGCCTCCCATGGCGGAAGAAAAGAATGACGAGGGGGAAGGAGATCCTTTCAAAATACTGCTCGAGGAAGCCCTCAAGTGACAGAGGAACGCGATGATGGATAACTTTTCCCAGATCCTTCGACGGCTACCCCAAGCGATGCATCTTCATCCAACAGCCACTATGGAGGCGCCACTCCTTTTAAGGTACAAGTTAACTTTGATATTCCCATATTTGAGGGCCAAATAAATGCATACAGCGTAGATAGATGGTTAAATATGTTGGAAGGATATTTTTTAGTTCATGACTTTTCTAATCGGGAAACAATTACTGTTGCACTTCTTAACGCCGCCCCACACGTCAAGGACTGGTGGGAAACCTGCTATGAACAAAAGGACGAGAGGGAATACTCATTGTTTTTAGCCGCACCCATTTGGAATTCTTTCTGAAACGCCATCAAGGAACAATATTACCCTATCGGGAGTTATGAAGATAAATACATAAAGTGGACCACGCTATGACAGGGAAGGGACCAAGATGTGTTAGAGTTTACAAATGTTTTCCATACCCTTCGCATGAAGTTGGGTATCAAGGATTCTAAGCAGCATTTGGTACTCACGTACCGTGATTGTCTACACAAGTACATTTGGGAAGAGATGGAGTTCCTCGTCATCTCCTCCCTCGGCACGGCATACCTATACACTGTCAAGATTGAGAATAAGTTTAAACAGAATAAGTGAGACTTTGGATCTGTGAATTTGAAGAAAGGAAAATGCGGCCCCAAACCACAAACAAAAGGACAAAGCCAAGGCGGGCTGATGCAGGACAACCCATTGAACCCGCAAATAGAGAACAACACCACGAAGACAAAGAAGGACACGAGAAAATGGTGTGCGTTCCATAATAGCTCCAGTCACAACATGAGTGAGTGCCAGACCAAGCAGTCACTGGTGGACAAGCTGAAGGCTTCCAAATCAGATGCATGTTCTGACTCTGAGTCAGAACCCGACAAGGGGAATGACAAAAGGAAGCAAATCATTGACGCGGAGCCCAGTGCCACCGAGGCCACCAATAAGATCCAGAATAATGAGCCTGAAGATCCAGAGGAGGGGCAACACGTCTTCCACTTATAAATGTGGGTGAAGGGTTCTCCATTGTAGTTCATTGTCAACAACGGGAGCCAAAAGAATCTCATTTCAGCAAAGTTCATGAAGCGGTTGGGCCTACTGACTACAACACATCCGCAACCATACACCATCGGGTGGCTTCACTAAGGATGAGAACTCCGCGTCAGCTAGCAGTGTCACCTTCCCTATAGCATAAATACCTTCACGGATGAGGAACTGTGTGATGTTGCTCCTCTTAAAGTTTGTGATGTATTATTAGGACAACCATACTTATGAAAGCAGCATGCTATATATGAGTCTAGACTTCGCTTTGTGATTATTACTTTGGGCGATAAGTTGTACAGGATACCAGAGGTAGCCCTACCTACCACCATCTCTTTGATCACTACAAAGCAATGCAGTAAAATCATTTCCTAGACCAGGAAATTTGCTTTCCTTATGATTCGCCCTCCAGGAAAGAAGAAGGTTGTGGCCACTACTTCCTTATAGAGCTCCTCCACACAGTAGCAACAAATGGAAAAGGTCATGGAGGAGTACAGGGACATTTTCACCTCACCTACAGGGGTACCTCTGTACTTCCAGGTCAAGCACTCCATCGATCTGACCTCGGGCGCGCTGCTACCCAATTGATCGATCTATCGATGCTCTGTTATTGAAAATGATGAGATCAAGAGGCAGATTTAGGAGCTGTTGCAGAAAGGGCAGATCAGGCCAAGATCATCACCATGTGGGAGTCTGATTCTATTGGTACAAAAGAAGGACGGGACCTGGAGACTCTGTATTAACTATCGGGCGTTGAACAAGATCACTGTCCGAAATAGGTACCCAATCCCATGGATTGATGACCTTTTAGATCAGCTCAAGGGGGCTGAATATTTTGGCAACATTGACTTGAAGTGCAGTTATCACTAGGTGCTTATCAAACCCTCTGATGTGTGGAAGACTTCCTTCAAATCCAAGGAGGGCCTTTTCGAATGGTTGGTCATGCCTTTTGGGTTGACGAATGCCCCCGCAACCTTCATGAGATTGATGGACGACATCTTGCAACCCTTCACCAATGCATTCGTGGTGGTGTATTTAGATGACATCTTGATCTTCAGCCAGAGTTGGGAAGAGCACCTCCACCATATTCGACAGGTCCTTCAAACCCTGCGACAACACAAGATGTGTGCCAATTTGGAGAAATGCACTTTTGGCATGACCCAGGTTCAATATCTGGGGTACATCATTGATGAGAAGGATGTACATGTAGACCCAGCCAAGATACAAATCATTCGGGATTGGCCAGCCCCAACCACTCTAACAGAGCTCTACAGCTTTATGGGTCTTGCCAATTTCTATTTCAGGTTTGTGTTGGGGTTCTCTCATATCACTTGGCCTTTAAGTCAAGTCACCAAGGGTGGAGCGAAAGCAAAGTTATTTTGGTATGAATCCTAACAGAAGGCATTTCTGAGTTGAAGCATTGCCTCTACTCTGCACCAATGCTCACATTACCACACCTGCAACAACCATTTGAGATCGAGACAGATGCCTATGACTATCCTATTGATGCGGTTCTTACTCAGCAAGGGCATCCAATGGCATATCACAGTGAAACACTTTCAGACATAGTTCAAAAAATGCCACATATGACAAAGAGATGTATTCCTTTGTCCAAGGCTGCCGACAATGGAAGAATTACATTATGGGGAAGGAAACGATCATCCACACAAACCTCTGACCCCTGTAATTCATACACATACAAGGGAAGTTGCATAACGATCGCCATAATAAATGGTCCACATACTTGCAACAATTCCATTTGAAAATTAAGTACAAGAAGGGAAGAACCAACAATGTTGTAGACTACCTCAACTGACCACTGTGCTCGACTCTTGTGGGCACGAGACTGCGGAATGGCCACATCTTTACAAGAGTGATCCAGAGTTCGGAAGCACATACCAAACACTCCCAGAAGGTAAGAAAGTTCCAAATTTTCACCTCCAGGATGCAATATTATGCCACATGGGACACATAAGTGTTACTTCAAGCGAGCGTGCCAAGATGATTTGGGAGGCACACTATAGTCGGGTCGCTGGACATTTCAATGCAGAGAAAATAGTGGCAGTATTGTAGAAGTATTTTTATTGGTCGAACCTTCAATAGGATGTTGGGAAGTACATCAGATCCTGCACTACCTGTGCCATTTCCAAACTGACCATCAAGAAGCAAGGTCTATATACTCCTTTGCCTACTCCTAGTCGACCTTGGGAATCCATCTCCATGGATTACATGTCGGGCCTTCCTTCTACTAAGCATGGAAATGACTGCATTTTCGTGGTCGTCGATAGATTCTCTAAGATGGCCATTTTGGAAGCCTACAAGAAGAGTATCATGGCAGAAGACACTTTTAAGCTCTTTTTTGAATGAGTGCGGGTACATGTTTGGATCCCACAATCCATTATCTCAGATTGGGACAATAGGTTCATAAGTACATTTTGGTCAAGTCTCTGGTCAATGTTGGATACCAAGCTCACTAAGTCCACGACTTTCCACCCCCAAACTAATGGCCAAACAGAGGTCGTCAACAGGATGATTATACACATTATGTGTATGTACAACTCAAAGCATCCATGCACATGGGATGAAATCCTCCCCTATGTTTAGCACAACAACAACAGAGCTCTCCATAACTCAATTGGACACAACCCCTTTCAAGTGGGGTTGGGATTCTAGCCACTATGTCCCATTGATGTGGTCATACCATTTGCAACTACTGAGGCTGATTTGGCTCATGTTCAATCTGAAGCTGACAACATCATTGAGTGCATTCAGCATATCTGCCAGTAGGTCCATGACATATTGGATATAGCCAATGCTAAGTACATGAAGTGTCATGATTAGCATCGGGTGCCACACAAGTTCCAGGTGGGCGACAAAGTTTGGTTACATCTGCAGAAGGAGCACCTCGTTGGGCCCCACCGAAAACTTCAACTACTCCGATATGTACCTTACACCATCACTAAGGCTATATGTGACAATGCTTTTGAGCTCAGTATCCCACCATTCCTTGGCCTGCACCCAGTGTTCAATGTGGACCGCCTTTGACCATACTTTCCACCATTATTGGAAACATCAGACATTACAGAACAACTCGCACCAACATAGTTAAACCCAAACTGCACGGAATAGGCCACAACTGATCGGATCATGGAAACACAGATCAAGAACACTTGCCAGTTGAAGATCCAACTAAGGTAAGTGACTCACCAGGGACCAAGTTTAGCAGAAGTTTCCCTATGTCATGGAGGCACTCAACGCAATGGGGACCATTGCTTCCTAAGGGGGGAGGACTGATCCAAGTGGATATTGGTGGTCACCCACCTATTCCACTTGGACCCCCAACACTGTCTCTTTCAGTTTCGTTAATCGTAGCACAATTTACTATTTTTGGCAGTTTTTCGGGTCCTGAACTTCTGGAGCTGTTTCGAGGCCCTAAACGACTTGTTTAGGGAAAACAGAGAGACCAAAAGAGTCTCAAATTAGCTTGCTAAATTGTTTTTAGACTTGTCTTCAAGATCTTCAAAACGAGGTATTGTGATAGCCAAACAGAGATTGTGTGCCAAAGTTATGACCCCGAGAAGTTGATGTACCAATTTACCCAAATGGGGCCCATAGTTTTGGTGCTTCATCTCCTAGGGTTAGGTTTTTGGATGTTTAGGGTTTTCCATTGTTTCTCAATAATAAATATTTCTTTGAGCCTCATTGTAACACAGCTTAGAGGCATGTAACTGCCACATCTCTTCTTAGATATAAGCTACCATCTCCCGCGCTAGTTCATTTTTATTTCTGTATGTAAGCATATTTTTGTTCTTTGATATTAATGAAATGAAGTTTTATTTCCACTACATCTTTGTGTATATGGATATTTCTGTATTTTGTTGCGTTCGTGCATAAGTTCGGCTCAATGGTATTAGAGCAATCTGCTCTTTCTCTGTTTTTCTTTGCATGTCCCCAATGAGGTCAAGGTATAAGGAGTTAGGGCTTGATCTAGTTGAACCTTTGCAAGACCAGCCTCGCAAAACCCGACGGCCTCCCATGGTGGAAGAAAATAAAGACGAGGGGGCAGGATATCCTTTCAAAATACTGCTCAAGGAAGCCCTCGAGTGACAGAGGAATGTGATGATGGATAAATTTTCCCAGATCCTTCGACGACTACCCACAAGCGACGCATCTTCATCCAGCAGCCACTCTGGAGGCACCACTCCTTTTAAGGTACAAGTTAACTTTGATATTCCCATATTTGAGGGCCAAATAGATGCAGATGACGTAGATAGATGGTTAAATATGTTGGAACGGTATTTTTTAGTGCATGACTTTTCCAATCAAGAAACAATTACTGTTGCACTTCTCAAAGCTGCCCCACAAGTCAAGGACTAGTGGGAAACCTACTGTGAACAAAAGGACGAGAGGGAATCCTCATTGTTTTTAGCCACACCCACTTGGAATTCTTTTTGAAACGCCATCAAGGAACAATATTACCCCGTCAGGAGTTATGAAGATAAATACATAAAGTGGACCATGCTATGGTAGGGATGGGACCAAGATGTGTCATAGTTTACAAATGTTTTCCATACCCTTTGCACAAAGTTGGGTATCAAGGATTCTGAGCAGCATTTGGCACTCAAGTACCACGGTTGTCTACACAAGTACATCTAGGATGAGATGGAGTTCCTGGACATTTCCTCGCTCGGCATGACGTATCGATACGCTGTCAAGATTGAGAGAAAGTTTAAATAGAAGAAGTGAGACTTTGGATCTGCGAATTTGAAGCAAGGAAAAGACGCCCCCAAATCGCATAGAAAGGGATAAATCCAAGGCGGGGCGACCCAGGACAACCTGTTGAAGCCATAAGCAAAGAACAACACCACGAAGACAAAGAAGGACACGGAAAAACGGTGTGAGTTCCATAAGAGCTCCACTCACAACACGAGTGAGTGTCGGGCCAAGAAGTCATTAGTGGTCAAGTTGAAGGCTTCTGAATTAGAAGCATGTTTAGGCTCTGAGTTGGAACCCGACAAGGGTAACGAAAAAGGGAAGCATCTCATTCACGCGGAGCCTAGTTCCACCGTGTCCACCACTAAGATCCAGAAGAATGAGCCTGAAGATCCAGAGTAGGGGGAGAACCTCTTCCACTCACAAATGTGGGTGAAGGGTTCTCCATTGCAATTCGTTGTCGACAACGGGAGCCAAAAGAACCTCATTTTGGTAGAGGTTGTGTAGCGGATGGGCCTACTGACTACAACACATCCACATCTTTACACCATCGGGTGGCTTCACCAACGACGAGATCTCCGCGTCAGCCAGCAGTGTCGCATTCGCTACAACATCAAGCCCTTCACGAATGAGGTACTGTGTGATGTTGTTCCTCTTGAAGTTTGTGATGTATTATTAGGAAAAACATACTTGTGGAAGTGACATGTTGTATATGAGTCTAGACCTCGCTCCATGATTATTAATTTGGGCGATAAGTTGTATAGGATACCGAAGGTAGCCCCACCTACTGCCATCTCTTTGATCACTACAAAGCAATGTAGTAAGATCATTTCCCAAACTAGGAAATTTGTTTTCCTTTTGATTCGCCCTTAGGGAAAGAAGGTTATGGCCACGACTTCTAGACAGGGATCCTCCGCACAGTAGCAGCAACTGGACAAGGTCATGGAGGAGTACAAGGACATTTTCGCCTCACCTACACGGGTACCTCTGCACTACTAGGTCATGCACTCCATTGATCTGACCCCGAGCGTGCTGCTACTGAATGGACCGATCTATCGGTGCTCTATTTTGGAGAACGATGAGATCAAGAGGAAGATTCAGGAGTTGTTGCAGAAAGGGCACATCAGGCCAATCTCATCACCCTGTGGGAGCTTGATTGTATTGGTACAAAAGAAGGATGGGATCTAGAGGATCTGTATTGACTATCGGGCGCTGAATAAGATCATTGTCTGCAATAGGTACCGAATCCTATGGATTTATGACCTTCTAGATTAGCTCAAGGGGACCAAATATTTCAGCAAGATTGACTTGAAGTTTGGTTATCACCAGGTACCTACCGAACCCTCCAATGTGTGGAAGACTACCTTCAAATCTAAGGAGGGAATTTTCGAATGGTTGGTCATGCCTTTCGAGTTGAAAAATGCCCCTACAACCTTCATGAGATTAATGGACAACATCTTGCGACCCTTCACCAATGCATTCATGGTGGTGTATTTAGATGACATCTTGATCTTCATCCAGTGTTTGGAAGAGAACCTCCATCATATTCGATAGGTCCCTCAAACCCTGCGACAACACAAGATGTGTGCCAATTTGGAGAAATGCACTTTTGGCATGACCCAGGTTCTATATCCGAGGTACATCATTTATGAGAAGGGTGTGCATGTGGACCCAGCCAAGATACAAATAATTCGGGATTGGCTAACCCCAACCACTCTAATAGAGCTTCGCAACTTTCTGGGTCTTGCCAATTTCTATCGTAGGTTTGTGTTGAGGTTCTCTCATATCACTTGGCCTTTAAGTCAAGTCACCAAGGACGGAGCGAAAGAAAATTTCTTTTGGTCTGAATCGCAACATAAGAAATTTTCCTAGTTGAAGCATCACCTCTGCTCTGTGTTCATAATACCAGACCTGCAGCAACCATTTGAGATCAAGATAGATGCCTCTGACTATGTTATTGGTGTGGTTCTTACTCCGCAGGGGCATCTAGCGGCATATCACAGTGAGGCACTTTCAGACACAGTCTAAAAGTGTCCCACCTATGGCAAAGAGATGTATTCCATTGTGCAAGCCTACTTACAATGGAAGCATTACATTATGGGGAAGGAAATGGTCATCCACACATACCATCGATCCCTGCAGTTCACACAGACACAAGGGAATTTGCAGAATGATCACTATTAGAAATGGTCCACATACCTGCAACAGATCCATTTGAACATTAAGTAAAAGAAGGGAAGTACCAACAATGTTGCAGACTGCCTCAGCCAACCACCGGTCATGGCGCTGAACATTGTGCTCGACTCTTGTGGGCACGAGACTGCGGGGTGGCCGCATCTTTACAAGCACGATCTAGAATTCGGCAACACATACCAAACACTCCTCGGAGGTAAGAAAGTTCCAAATTTTCACCTCCAGGATGCACTATTATTCCTCTTGGGACAGATATGTGTTCCTTCAAGTGAGCATGCCAAGATGATTTGGGAGGCGCACTACAGTTGGGTCGTTGGACATTTCGGGGTAGAGAAAACAGTGGCAGTACTGCAAAAGTATTTTTATTGGCAAACCTTCGACAAGATGTTGGGAAGTACATCAGATCCTGCATTACCTGCGCAATCACCAAATCGACCATCAAGGAGCAAGGCTTATATACTCCTCTACCTACTCCTAGTCAACCTTGGGAATCCCTCTCCATGGATTACATGTCGGGCCTTCCTTCCACTAAGCATGGCAACATCTGCATTTTCGTGGTCATCGACAGATTCTCTAAGATGGCCATTATGGCGGCCTACAAGAAGAGTATCACGACAAAAGCCACTACTAAGATCTTCTTTCAGTCAGTGTGGGTACATTTTGGGATCCCACAATCCATTAACTTTGAGCAGGGAAACTGGTTCCTAAGTACATTTTAGTCAAGTCTCTGATCAATGTTGGATACCATGCTCACTAAGTCCCCGACTTTCCACCCCCAAACTGATGGCCAAACAGAGGTTGTCAACAAGATGATCGTACACATTTTGCGTATTTACAACTCGAAGCATCCACTCACATGGGATGAAAGGCTCCCCTATGTTTAGCCCAACTACAATAGAGTTCTCCATAGCTCAATTAGGCATATCCCCTTTTAGGTGGGGTTGGGATTCCAACAACTATGTCTCATTGATGTGGCCATACCATTTGTAGCTACTCAGGAAGATTCAGCTCATGTCTAGTATGAAGCTGATAGGGCTAACAACTTCATTGAGCACATTCAACACATTTGCCAGCAGGTCCATGAAATATTGGATAGAGCCAATGCTAAGTACAAACAGCATCATGATTAGCATCGGGTGCCACACAAGTTCCAGTTGGATGAAAAAGTTTGGTTACATCTGCAGAAGGAGTGCCTCACTGGGCCCCACCGCAAACTTTGTCTGCTTTGATACGGGCCTTACACCACCACTAAGGTTGTAGGGGACAATTCTTTCAAGCTCATCATCCCACCATTCCTTGGCCTACACCTAGTGTTCAATGTGGACCGCCTTCAACCATACTTTCCATCATTATTGGACACATCAGACATTGCAGAGCAACTCACACAAACAGAGTTAAACCCAGACTGCATGGAATAGGCCACAACTGATTGGATCATGGAAACACATATTAATAACACTCGCCAGCAGGAGATCCAACTGTATCGGGTTTCCAAAGTTGACCAACTCCTGCACCAAGGCAAGTGGCTCACTAGGGACCAAGTTCAACAGAAGTTTCCCCATGTCATGGAGGCACTCAACGTAATGGGGACCATTGCTTCCTAAGGGGTGAGGATTGATCCAGGTGGATTTTGGTGGCCACTCACCTATTCCACTTGGACCCCCAACACTGTCTCTTTCAGTTTTTCAATTTCCTTAATTGTAGCACAATTTACTATTTTTGGAAGGTTTTCGAGTCGTGAACTTTCGGAGCCATTTTGAGGCCCTCAATGAAATTTTTAGGGAAAATAGAGAGATTGATAAAGTCCCAAACCAACATTCCAATTTTTATTCAGCCTTTTCTTCGAGATCTTCGAAACGATGGATTGTGATAGCCAAATGAAGATTGTATGCCAAAGTTACGACCCCGGGAAGTTGATGTACCAATTTACCCAAATGAGACCCACAGTTTTGGCACTTCATCTTCTAGGGTTATGTTTTTGGATGTTTAGGATTTTCCATTGTTTCTTAATAATAAATAGGTTGTTGAGCCTCATTGTAACACAGTTCAGAGGCAGGTCGCTGCCACATCTCTTCTCGGAGATAAGTTACCATCGTCCACACTAGTTCATTTTTATTTTTGTATGTAAACATATTTTAGTTCTTTGATATTAATGAAATGAAGTTTTATTTCTACTGCATCTCTATGTATATGGGTATTTCTGTATTTTTTTGCCTTGCTACACAAGTCTGGATCAATGTCTACTCCTCCATTTTTCTTGTTGGTATTAGAGCAGGTCTAAGGCTGTCTCCCTCACGGGAGGGCTCTGGAGGATGAAAGAGATATGATTTTTGATGTTTTGTACATAGAGTAGTAGTGTGTTTGTTTTTTTGTGTGCATATGATTGTGTGCGAGTTTGAAGGACAACTCAATTTGGTCGAGCATCAATGCGACGAGTGGTCACAAAGAGTAGTCGTCTCATAGTTTGTGAAGAAGCCTCTCTCTCTCAAACATCGATCCGTTGTTCAGGGTCGTAATTTTATAAATAAGTGCAAGAATCACTTGGAATAGGACGCAATTTCTATGACACCACACGCTAGGGGATTCTTCGTTTACAAACCACCTGGTACAGAGAGCATATTTTTATGAACGACATCGGCGGTTCTATTGTCACGGTGCCATTAAGGAGGTTCCACTTCTCTTCGAATCTCAGTTTTCCTTCGACATTGTAGGTAGATCACTTGCTCATGTTGTGGTGGTCATAGATGTACCCCACACTTCAATGCCCAGGCTGCATGGTATTGGTTCATTTCATTTTCTCCTCTTCTATCCTCAGGACCATATGAACAAGCATAGCTACATAAAAATGTTTGAAAGGTCAATACATATGACAAATGATAAAGCATTGTTAATACCAACATCTAAAAAATGCATCTCTAAAAAAATTACACTTCATATCGCAAGGAAGCAGTAGGCCTTGAGCCTAGGTGTTTATTTTATACCCAGGCGAAAGAACATGAAGCTTTTGGGTTCATTTCCTCTCCTCTAATAAAATGGTAATTCTATGTGAAGGAGTTTTTGCAATCTAATCAATCTCCATGTTATTTCCATGTAATTCAGAATCTAAATCCTTTCTAGAAAAGATGATATTTTCTTTAGGGTCTTGCATCGGAAGGGCAATGATAGTTTCCCGTTTTCCTTGCTTTACCAATTTGTGACCCAGAAAGTTGTTGCAATGGTGACCCAACAAGTTGCTACAACACTGACCCAATAAGTTGCTGCAATGCTGACCCAATAAGTTGCTGCAATGCTAACCTAGAAAGTTACTACAATAGTGACCCACCAAGTTCCCAGAACAGTGACACAACGAGTTTCCGCAATGGTGAACCACCAAGTTACCACAATGGTGAACTGGTGAGCCTCCGCAATGGTCAACCGATGAGTTGCTGCAAAGTTGAACCAATGATTTGCTGCAAAGGTGAACCAATGAGTTGCTGTAAAGGTGAACTAGCCAAATGGTGCAACAGTGAAACAACGAGTTGTTGCAGCTATGAACCAACGAGCTACCACAACGGTGAAACAGTTTGTTACTACAACAGTGAACCAATGGATTTTTGGCAATTAAGTTTGGTGCTCTCCTAACCCTTGACAAGAAACAACCAATTGTGTGCTTGACAATGGAGCACTAAGTCAAGTATTTCATAACAATAGAGAAGTTCCTCATAGAAATACAAATAATTAGGGCTACTATATTGCACCAATTATTAATTGATATGCAATCTAATGACCAACATAATTTGAAGCCTCTTCATAGAGAAACATCGGTCAGATAGTCATATATTCATAGGAATCATCGTAAGCATTCTATCCAAGCACCAATAACATCATAAGTAGTCATTTCATCCAATCTTGCTAAAATAACTTATCTATGTTTGCAACTTTAAGTCTGATATCCAAAAACTGTGGGGAATGCAAACATATATCAAAGATGGCCTAAAGATGGCATAAAAAATTCATTTTGTTAAAACTTCAGGTTTCTTTATTAGTGAATTCCCAATGCTTGAAAACTGAATATTTTGTAAGGATCTCCTCTTTCTGCTAGGGAATTGGTCAAACAATAATCATTAGGACTTATTTATTTTCACAGAATGAACTACCATATGGAAATAGGGTGTGTTGTAGAATTAGAGTTTAAGATATTTATTTATAATTTCCATGAATCGGATGGATTCTTGTACTAGAAGGGTTCATACGGGCCTTGGAATCTCTATTTTTGTATGTAATAAATTCAAAAGAACTCCAGAAAATAATCTGAAAGGTCTCGTCTCTATTCTTTTTGCATGAGAGGGCACAATATGCATAGTATTGTCTACATTCCCCGCAGTCAAATATTCAAATGTGATAGGGAATTTTTTTTGACAAAACTTACAAATAATGCAAACAAAAAATAATGACGCAACTTATTGTTGCGCTTCAGTGTGGGTGGTGCTGACCTTTTCTCATCTGGTTACAGGCACGTCAGGTTGTAGTTGCTTTGAAATTGGACTCGAAAACCACTGATTTTAGAACAAAGAACTCGAAAAACTAAAGCAAACTCGTCTATTAATTTAGATGGAGGGTGGTAGGAAAAATGTCCTATCAAACAAAGCCTACAAACAGAGATGGAGACAGAGACGGAGAGGGATGGGGCCCACGACGAGTCGACAGGGGTTGATCAGAGTAGTATCGCCATCAATAGCTCAGAGCGAAACCCAAAGGGTAAATCGTCGACTCGGTAGACTACTCTAAGAACTAATATTGGCATGTGTTCCCTTGGGTGTGGAAGGAAATTATTGATCAATAATCCACCTCCACTAACGTAATATTAAAAAAAGATGAACAACTTTTCCCCAAAATTGAACTCCCTTGCATCTAGCCACCTTTAAAATTCAATGGTGTGAATCTCTTCGTTCTTCTTTATAAATTCATTATTTTTTTGTTTTTAATTACTCAGCTAGCTATTGAAACAGAAAAGTAAGCTCCAAACATTCCTATTCATATTCTTTAAAAAAAAAAACATAAAGATCACAACATTGATAACATTAACTATACTTATAGCCTTAGTTGTCTCTGTATAGAAAACTCATATCATTTCATAATTCTCTCTCGCTATTGCTCTTACTATAAATAGATATCATTGGGTGTTTTATGATAAATAATAATAATGATGGAACATGATGTAAACCAATATCCCAAGCAAGCCAACCCAATCCAAGCCTTCTATGTTCTTGGAAAATCCATTCATTAATCCACTTAAAAAATTATTTTGATAATATCCATACAGTCCATGTTAACATCCAATCCCGAGGATAATAATTAACATTATCATGGGGTCCCTTGGGTGCAGAAGGCAATCATCCACCGATGCTCTAGTTCCACCGACTTGAACTTGAAAAAAATGAACACCTCCTTCCCAAAACTAACTTCCCCCAATTTAGTGGTACGAGTATCTTGGTTTAGTATGACTATCGCGGTTTCTGTTTTATATATTCGTAAGTGTTTTTATTTGATTTTAAATACTAAGCTGGCCATTGAAAAAGCGAGGTAAGCTACAATCCTAATCAGATACCAAAAATACAACATTGCTAATGCTACTAATTTAATGTATATACATTTAAACAAATTCATTATTTGTAAAATTGAAGGATAAGGATATATTCTTAATTTCGTATTTTTAAATTTTTATTATTTAATAAATTATAATTTAATTATTAATTATAATATTAAAAATGTGTAATTATTAGAAAAAAATAATATATTTTATTTTTCATCATTTAATAATTTAATTTTTAATGATGTCATTACAAATGTTTGGTTGTTAATGGAAAATATGATATTTGATTTACATATGAAAAATATATATAATTATTTAATTATAATTTTTATTAATATTTATAAATATGTTAATTTTAAAAAGAAATTGTTAGATAATGTGAGTTATTGAATGGCTAGTTTGTTTAACCTGTGGCTTGAGTAATAACAATCCAAAGATATATAACTACACTCGCACTTAGCATGTAGCTTGAGCAATCATGACCCAAAGACATCTAACCGCATCAATGCTTAGCATGGCTGGATTTTTGTCCATGAGGTTTCCAACTGGTGACCTTTCCACCACAGAGTGCCTTAACAAAACACCCTATCCCTGGTTATTCTACACTCCATGAACGTTAATTATACAAATAACAACATAATAACATATATATATTTATTACAAACTCAAGAACCAAATTTCAATAAATATCCCAATAATTTTAATTTTTTTACATGGAATGAAATGAAATGAAACCCCAGAATATTAACCCATGCTTAGTGGATGGTAAGCCGGGTAAACCATCACCCTGATTACGAGGCCTTGCGATATCTTAGTGGATAGTAAACCGAGTAAACCATCACCCTCATTACAAGGCCTTGCAACATTTTGTGGATGGTGAACCAGGGAATCCATCAGCCCTTATTAAAAGACCTTGCCACATCTGGAGTATAGTAAGTAGGGTGAACCATTAGCCTAATTACGAGGCCTTGCGACATTTCGTGGATGGTAAACTAGGTAAACTATCGGTCTTTATTACAAAGTCTTCCCCAAGGGAATCCAAGATAGTCGTGATCAACAACAACTAGCAACAATATCAAAGAACTTCATGTCTAGCCAACTAGCAACAATATCAAAGAACTTCACGTCTAGCTCTAGACTACTTGAGTTAACCCTTCAGGCTAAAATATCCAAATAAACTTATTAATCATTTTTTTTTTTCCAAAAAATATAAACAAAACATATACTAAGTCCTTATACCTTCTATACATAACAACCACTATTAAAAATTCTAGGACCTTATACCTTCTATACATAACAACCACTATTAAAAATACTAAGGCCCTATACTTTCTACACATAACAACTACTAATAAAAAGTCAATATATATTAGGGTATTGAATCTATTCATGCATTCAAAAAATACATTTTCAATAACAATAAATCATAATCTTACTAGAAAATGCATTTTCAAAAGATAAAATTACTGACACTCAATAATATATTCTATTAATTATTGAATGAGGAAATTACACACATATTTATACAATCAATAGTCTTAAGATAGGAATGCTATCTTAGACGTACAGTAGTGTGGTTGAGAGATTCTCTCAACCACACACTAAACTAGGAGAAACTATATTCTAGCTTATTCCTATTATGTAGGAACAAACTCCTCAAATAGAAAATTACAACCATAGACAAGTAGGAATTAATTATTTCCAACTCTCCCCCTTAATGACTACTTGTCATGATAGTCAAATCTACCACCATCAGGCGAATTGCATGTACAAAACCTCCAAAATCACAATCTTCCGCCCTCGGACAGATCCAAAACTTCTCCAATCCCACGGATCCCCTTGAAGGTGAATTGGCGCGATCCTAAAAGAAAAACCCGCGCCCATTGGCGCGATTAATGGCTTAACAGACGCGCCAGTTGGCCTTTCCTGGCGCTGCTGTCAGCGCGAAAAACACGCCAATCCCCTTCTACTCAGAGAAAAAAAAATAATAAAATAAATAAATAAAAATCATCAGAGTCTGAGCCAGGTGTTCTGCAGTCCACCTGCTCAATTGAGCACAAAGCTCTCGTGTACACACAGCCACAAAGGCAAGCAGAGAAAGATTCGCTCAACTTGTCAAACAACACATTGACATCCACGATTCCAGCCACAAAGGCACCTCAAGCCACATAGGCGATTCAGCCACAAAGGCAAGCTGGCCACAAAGGCACTTCAGTCACAAAGACTATATAGATGGTTTCTGGCTCACCACCAACCATCACTTTACAGTGACAAAAGATGGTTTCAGGCTGACCATAAACCATTACAAAGTGGTTTTAAGATCACCACGAACTTTCAGATGCCTTTAAAAATCTTACATCTGATTCCACATTTTGGAGTTTCTGGGTACATACAATGACTATTACAATAACATGCTAGGGAGTCTATTCCACAAACCACACTAACTCAAACAAATATCTATTTTGTTGTCCACCATAAACGTTGTCACTGCTGCTTTGCCTCATCTGTTCATTATTCACATCTTGGGCATCCTTGTCTGTTCAAATAACTTCTTGGAACTCCATGCTTAACCTGTCATTTGTTAGAATAGCCAATTCTAACAAAATAACTTCATATTGAGGTGGCTAATCTCAATATGTATATCAATTTAAATTCCAAAAAAAAATACTTCTAAAAAAAACGTTTACCCAAGTATGCACCAAAAAAAACATGCTTCTCCCTTCAAATCGAACACAAAGTTTCTCTCCTCCTTGAACGAAGAATGCAAAAAAGGACAAGGACATAAGGAACACCCAACCAGCAAAGAAGAAGAAGATGCTGAAATTGCAAAGCATGGACAGAAAAGCCTGTGCAACACCAAATGTGAAGAGCAGATTCACGCACACCGTCACGCTCTGTCCAGCAGATCTTGTTTCCAGGGGAAACGTTTCGCTGGGAATCAACCATCCGAGAGGTCCCCATAACCATGCAAATGCTGACACGAAAAACGCACACCATCAACACTATCACAATGGCCGTCGCTTGAGAAAGCTGCTGCCCGTCCTTCAATCCCGTCGCCAAAAGGATTCCAATAATCACCTGTGAACTGAACATCTGTATTCCTGCTTCCAGAAGAAGCACTCTTCGACCAAGTTTGAGCAAGATACTACGGTGTTTGAGCAAGAAGTGCTCGTCATTCCTCTTATGCGAAGCCGACATACAGTTATTGCAGATCTCTCATCAACATCATCTTCTATTAAGGTAGCTTTAGAGCCTGCATCTTCAATTGCCTCCCTAATCGATTCCTCATCGACGAAGGAAGGATGGTAGACAACTTGGGCCTTGCTGTGAAGAACATCGACGGTGACATCCTCGATACCTTCGAGGCACTTGACAGCCTTCTCGATGGAGGCACTGCATGCCAGAGACCTTAAAGAGGGCCTTTCGGATCCTCAGTAGTTGCCTTGACGAGTCCCCAGGGGATTCGATGGGGTACCTCGGCATCGATGGATAATGAGGAGGCAGAACCAGAACCACACCGGATTCCCTCTCCCCTCCATTCTCCCTGTGCTTCAGCTTCCACATTGATTCCGCTGGCAACAGCCCCGGCCTCTACAGTATGAGCCTCGACCACAGCGGGTACTCCTCCCTGCAAAGCTCCGCAAGACCCTGGCCATTACAACAATTAACAATTCAGAACATTCAATTGGTTCCCCTCACTTCGATTTCTCTGCTTCCGATGCAAACTGAAGGTAAATCATCCATCCGATTACAGACAATTCGTCGCTTCCATTAAAACCAAATCGATGAGAGTTTCGTAAGGGGTTGATTTCTCCGCTACGGTTATTTTTTACGCCAGAAAACCAAAACTCCGGATAATCAAATGGAGGCAAACAAATCCTTCTTCGCCGCAAGTCTGCCTATTCGCTCAACACAGCCACAGGTCTCAGACAGCGGATGATGGACAAACAAATACTCACAAAACTTTTATTCTCTTCAGCCCAGGAGCAGCCAAGCCCACGAGGGGCTGGGCCCTCAGGCTCTGATACCAAGATAAAATTAATGACACTCAATAATATATTCTATTAATGATTGATTGTATAAATATGTGTGTAATTTCCTCATTCAATAATTAATAGAATATATTATTGAGTCTCAGTAATTTTATCTTCAAATTCCTACCAAAAAACTATTTCATCTATTAATTGAATTACTAGATATATAATATATTCCTATAACTACTTTGCACATCAAATCCACAATAGATACTCAACCTCATACTATATTCGAATGATCATAAAACTTAGGTTGAGTCTAACCAAAAATACATTCAATTGATTACATAACTTATGTTCAATCTAACTCGCTAACATCTTTGTTACCTTTTCTTTAAGTTGATGTAACATTTTTTTGGTTACTTTTTCATAAATGTGATATAACATTTTAGTAGTCCATGGTGATCACATATTAGCATTTTTTACTACCTTTGGTGTCATTTGTTGTTTTCCATATGAATCATGTTTTTCCAATTGTGAGTTGGCTTACCCTATCTTTTTCTACTTATTTATATCTACGTTAACTTCCACGTCCCGTGGGTAATAAGGTAAAAGTGTCGTCGTCGTATCTTGAATTCATGGTAAAAAACCCGGCCATTCCTATCGTTGGATTATTGGGCACTGTTCGATTTGGTGGTTTTCTTGATATCTGGCATAGGATATTTTTTTTAATTTTGTTGCAATGTTTTTGTCTGTATTTGTTTTTGGTCTTATCATGAGCGAGAAAGAGTTTAACCTAATATAACCCCTTTTGTTTTGATAATGAAAAAATAGTTTTTCCTATTAAAAAAACTTTAAAAACAAAATTTTGGAAATTTATTTTTGCAATTATTGTTTATTAAAAAAACTTTAAAACAAAATTTTGGAAATTTATTTTTGCAATTATTGTTTTTTATTTTAATCTTTTCAAAATTCAGTTACATTCACTTCTGTTTTCGAAATTCAGTTACATTCGCTTCAAGGTTTGCATATACCTCTTTATTATTTTCATATAAAAATAATTATAAATATAATTGGGAAAAGTTAAATAAAATTTATAAAAATAAATGACTTTGAAATTCAGTTACATTCGCTTCAAGGTTTGCATATACCTCTTTATTATTTTCATATAAAAATAATTATAAATATAATTGGGAAAAGTTAAATAAAATTTATAAAAATAAATATTAAAAGTCATGTGAAAAACCTTTTAAAAATAAAATTATCATAAAAAAAATTCAATGATGAGGGAAGCCCATCAAATTTAACCCGTGTTGGGGATGGGGATTGTGAATATTGCGGTAAAACCACGTCGATCACCATAATGCACAGTTTGCAGTTTTACCTAGCTTTACACTGGCTATCTGTCACAATCAACACAGCCAGACATTTAATGAAATTCTTCAATCTAGTACCCTGCCATGGTTTTTCTGTAATAGTACTTCAATGGTTTAGCATGTAGTTTATATGCTATATGTTTTGGAAGATTTTTTTGGTTTAATTTATTTTTGTTGAAATTTTAAGTTGTGAATTTTTTACAAATGTTTTAAAGGTTTTTTGGATGTTAAATTTATATATGTAGTTAAAAATCGATTTTAAACCATAAAGATTAAGATTTAAAAAAAAGAAAAATAGATTTTAAACAATAAAAATTGAAATTTCACCACCAAAAACTATTTTAAACAACAAAAATTAAAATTTCATAAAATAAATTCATCCAAAAACTCTACTTAGACAATACTATCAAATTTATCATACCCAAGTTTTAATATTTTTAGATAATAACTGAATTTATTTATAATAATCAAATATTAATCATTGTGTAAATAATCAATAGTTGGTTTATTGTCTTGTCGTCCTATTCCATAAAATATCACATTATTTTTATTTAACGGATAATATAAAAATACAATGACGTTTAATATTTACTGCAAGAATGGTTGTTACATATAAATGTGCATTGAGTCATTACCATTATTCAAAGAAAATCAAGTTAATTAATTATCTATAAAGACATACAAAGCTTCATTTTATTAAATACTTTTAGCTATAAAATATTAACATATTTTGTTTTAGTTAAGAAAAACATAATTTTAGTTAAAAATAATTTTAAATTAATAAATTTATGAATTTTATTGTTATTATTAAAATTAAATACAATAAAATGATATGTATTTAATTAAGTCAATAGAAACTAAATACCATTTCTAACTACAACGGATAACCAAAGATTTACACATTAATTGAATCGGTCTCATCCACAAAGACTCCTCCCTTGGAAATAAAATTCTGAATTCCTTCACCAATGGGACTTCAACTCGAATCCTGCAAGCATTCCTTGTCATTTTTTCATGGATCATAAAATTATTATTAATATAAAATAATATTAAAAATTTTATTTTAATTTTTGTTTTAAATAAAAAAAATCTTATAAATTATGAAAAATCTTTGGATAAAAATCACATTTGGAAATGGGTGTATTTGGTATAGGACATCGTAATCCCGACCTCCGTGTATTTGGTGTAGGACATCGTATTTCCGACCTCCGACCTGGTTTCAAACCCTGACCTCTATGTTACTCTCATATGATTGTTTTTCCACTATTCTAATGAAGCTTAGAAATGTCTCAAACCCATATGCATAAAAATATTCACATGATTCTAAAGCATTCCCAAAGTTACCGAACATTGAATTTAATACAATAATGCATCCTTATAAGAATATAGTATAACATTAAATGCTATATTTTCATTGAATACAAAGATTGAGGCCTATAACCATAAAATATAGTATAAATGTTATTTTGTCTATTTTGTCTTTGGTTTGTATATTTTAATGGAAGTTGTATGGATAGAACCATGGTTGTTAGAATGGTAGCATTGTTTTGGTAGATTAAATGTAATATATTTGATTTTATTTGTGTATATTTGGTATAAATAATTAATTAATATTGAAAATAATTATATATAGAGTAAATTTTTTTATTTTTTTTTAAACCAAGTTTTTGAATAAATTATTTTTTTAATAGAATATTTATTGACGTATTTCCACTAAAATATTTTAAATATAAACCATGATAAGGAGGGAAGTGTGAATTAGGACAATGAAAATGGACAAAATAGCATAGTAATGATGTAAATAATTAAGTTCCTTGATGGTGGTGTTACAAGGTCATCAGAGTAGCATTGGATTAGGTAGAATCTCTCGCATGTCGTCTCCCTTCAACAACCATTTTCCAGTGGGCATCATAATTCGCATGCAGAGAATTTGTATAGGGATGGAGGTGGCGGCTCTTGGAGAGAAAGCTGGGCTCTCCACATGGCTCTGCATGGCCTGCACGTGTCACATCTTTGCCTCACACCATGGGAGCCACCAACCCTAGTTGCATCACATTAAAGGCCACATGAAAAGGGTTAAGGTTTTCGTTTTAATCATTTGTTTAGTTAAAGCAACCTCTCTTGTTTGTGCAAACATGGAGAACCTCTCCTACGGAGGATTGGTTATTACAAGACCTTGTACTGATAGCAAAGGAAAGTTCATTTATGACCTCATTTTGGGTCACTATTTTGGGATGGCGAAAATTTGGAGTTTGTAGTACACTTGGCTTCTGCCAAGGAATTTGCAGACGTCATGTTTTAATTATGGAGGTCGTGACCTTACATAGATAGCCATTTATACGAAATTTGTTGGCTTGGGGTGGTGGAAAACAGTTATCATGTCATCGATGTTCTTCAATTGCAAAGATTATGTTGTTGTTCATGGTCTCAACCTCACAAGGCCATAGTGGACGATAGGCTGGATAAGTTAGGTATTTTCTCAATTCTTCAACCTCACTTACTAGTTCAGAACTCTCTCGTATTGCTACTGTGGGAAACTACGTTGGTTTCAGAACTTGTTTTTGCATTATCTAGGGTGTCCATGTTTTTTGTGTTGTTCTTACATAATTATGGGTTGAGTCCCTTGTTTGAATTGGTTGTGGTACCTTCAGCGACCTCCCATAGTTCTGACTCGGTGTGCATTTCATTCAATTTCCCAGTGTTGGTATGTGGCGTTTGGTATCAAGGAACTTTTTCAGTCTAGTTCTAATAGGTATATTGCCTTATGTCACCCTTAAGTCAATCAAAGCACACAAACCCTATCACATTTTAGTTTTCAAGTTTTCTGGGTCTTAGTGAAGTCATTTTGTTGTGAGTCTTTATCTATTAGAGTGCAATCGGTCTTATGTGATTGCAATCAGTTCACATTTCTCAAAGTAGTCTGCAAGCGACAAAGTAACAATATTCTAGGGTCGTCTTCCTTCTGCTAGTTATCTCCAACTGTTTTGCTTCGTCTCTACAAAGGTGTTTCTATTTGGAGGTCAAAAGTCATTTACTCTTTCAATCATTTTGTATATCCCTCTTGTGTATGCTCGATCCTTTTAGGGAGGTTAACACCCACTTCTTCTCTCAATTTTTTCGAGTCTTGGTCTTGTTTTTTGTTGGCAAGTTACCCATGGAAATGACACTATGGCAACGGCTTCCCTGTCACCAGGGAGGTGATTTGGGGGCATATTCATCCAAGCATCATCGATTGTTTGGTTAGGAATTAGTAGCTAACTTTTTTGATGCGGCTCCCCGGGAAGTCAGAAATGAGATTCTACATTTGGAAGCAAGGGAGTTTTGGGATCGAATTTACCATTTTGATTCTGAAATTGGTGGCAATTATCTGAAATGGGTTCTCGATCCTAGGAAATTCAGAAAGAGAAGACTGCATTTTCTCCATTCCATCACCCTACATCGGCAGATGGAAACATTTCTTAGTATGGTAATTCAAGACAAACAGGTAGACAACTACAAGCTCTTTGTTGGACAAGAGGATATCAAGAGAATTATGAGGGATATTAGATATGACCTCAATGATATACTGGTATGATTGGATCAAGTGGAAAGGTTTTTGGTTTTTGACTTAAGGACATAATTAAATGATCATCAGGATGAGGATGCAATGATCAATGTTCCACCTATAAACAATGTCCTGCCTCTGAACACTACAAATGAAAACTCTCCTCCTCTCTCTCCAGTCATCATTTTGGACTAATATGTCCATTGTGTCTAATTTTTTCACACAATGTTTATGGTCTATTTCCCGTTGTTAGTAGTTATTTACTACCTTTTGTGCTTTTGTTCTATCACACATGTTTTAGGCTTCAAGTTAACCTTTTAGGTATGATTGTTTTGTTTTTTTAGATGTAACTCCAAGGATTTCACATTTATATTCCTTGGCTCAAACATTGTTTCAATAGTCTTTTGATTAGTCAGTGTGGACATAAAGTTTTATCTTTGTAATCTTTTTTTGTTATCAATAGAAATCTATAAATGAAATACAAAAAAAACTATAAACAATTAAGTGAATCCAAATCTATTAAAATAGTTTTTTTTAATGATGACTCACACATTTCAAAAGATTGGTCATTTATTCTTACCTTATAATTACTTCTACTTTTTGGAGCACTCACATGAGAATATTTTCAAACACAATGGCATAATTGCATTATAGCATCATGTTATTATTGAAACATGGAATGTGAATAATTTATTTTAAATGTACTTACACTAATTTAAATATATTATTGCAAGGTTTTTTTTTTAATGCAGTGTATTTTAAAATAATAGATAAGGTTAGGCAACCAATATTTCTGGAGTTATAGCTCCATTAATTCTAAGATAAGGTAAGGTTAGGCAACCAATATTTCTGGAGCTATAGCTTCATTAATGTATTGGGGAAGTTTGGTTCCCACAAGTCTTGTGGTCCAATCCTGAGCAAGACAATGTATGTCTAAAAGTTGCTCCACTCACGATTTCTTTAGTGGAAAAAAATATACTACCTCAGTGCATTAATAGAACTATAACTCCATAAATATTGATTACATTGACCATTCACGATATCAGAGTCAAGATAATGTTCAAAATTGGTGCACAAGAGATCAGTGTCAAGATAATGTTCACAATTGGTGCATGTTCACTCCATTGAGTCACCAAAGGAAAAAGCATGTAGTTCTCTCGCATGTTAGTCGTTCCACGATTCACTGTAAATTAAATGAATGAACCTTCGATCTCCATAGCGGCCATGATGTATATCTTTAGGCGCACAACAAGCTTGGGAATCTCGATTTCACGCCAACAAAAAAAGAGACGACCTTGATAAAACCCACAATGGTTCCCTTATTAGTCCCTGCTTATGGCACGCAAGGACTAGCGATTGCTTGATTGTTGAATCTATATTAATTTAGGTTGACTAGTAATTTATCCAAAATTTAACCAAACTTTCAACATGGTAATTTCGCTTCACCAAAATTTATCCAAAGTTTTCGATTCAACCTCTTATTGCAACCTTCACATGTTTCAAGGCAAGTTTTGAGGGAACTTAGAATGGATATCCAAAGTTTATGTAATAATACAATTTATCTTGGCAACTTACAATAGATATCCAAAGTTTATGTAATAATATTGTTTTGGATGTGCTTCATTGTTTCAGATGTTCTTGTTACCTTTATCCATATCCAAAGTTTGGGTGTGCTTGTTACCTTTATCCATATCCAAAGTTGGACTGTGTATATAAAACTTTATATTAAAGTAACTTTGGACCATGTTATATATTCCAAGTGCCATTTTTTTTTAGCAATATCATATTTGAAAGTGCCATTTGTCTTCAAACCACCTCTCAACGGCCTTACCCTTTCCTCACCTCACAGCGTATTCCTTTTGTTGTATACTTGTGTAGGCCTCATCCTTTGTTGGATACCTATGTAGCACATTGCTCGCTGATAATTATTTATGAAATTGTAATAATTAAATTGCGGTGGTAACTTTGACTCTGAGAACCAAAAGAAAATAACTTTGGCTCTAAGAACCAAAAGAAAAGTAAAGAAAAGTAGAGGCCTGGAGAGGTCTCTGAAGACTCCTAATCTGCATCATTGGACCGAAGACTCTTCATCTGCATCCACTCTTAATTTGCATCATTAGACCGAAGACTCTTCATCTGCATCATTGGACGCATGATAGGAATTCCTCATTTGCATCACAAGACTCTTCATCTGCGTCAAAGTCAGAGGTAAATCATTATAAAATTCTTATTGCTAAATATTGTTCAATTTTGATCTAATTGCACTTTATGCATAGGAAATATCAGTAAACAAGCTAACAACCATGAGAATCCATACCTACCAGATAGAAAAAACCCATTATCAATTTTGTAACTAACATGTTCTTTGTATTTTTTTTGCTTCATTCATTTATTCAGTGTGTTAGGTTTTTCCCCTGCCTCCCTCCCGTATTTCTTTTCTTTTAGGGTTTTCTTCGTAGGTAGGGATGTTCTACAGATGTATGTTTTTCCATGAAAAAGAAAGTGATGATATCTCACATGAATTATTATTTGTTTTCCTCATTAATCTGAGAAAAGAAATGAGGAACTTTTCACCAGCTAGGCACTTGAGCCTTCAGACCATATTTGAAAGAAAAATTTCCATCTAAACAAGGAATTCATTGCAATTGTCTACACCATAAAATTGTTCATGGATTTTGCAGACATGGATAAGTGTCCTTTAAATTCTTTTTTATTACTTTCTATCTCTTTTTAAAATAAATATAGACTTATAGTGCCGATAGGGATTAAGGTTTTGGAATACATAGAAACAAGCATACGTATGTAGATGTAAAAGAAGGCGAACGGTATGAACTTTGAAGGCAGTGTTAGTCGCTTCTATTATTAAAGTTGAGGAAGTGGTCTCTTAATAAATACACAATTAATAAATATACAGTTATCATAAAAATGCATAAAAAGGATGGAAATAACACTAATTGAATAGCTAGCTCCAGCTTCTAGGAAATATGCTTTCATGCATTGGAGAGAGGGCATCAGTTGCATCCCACTAACCTTAGAATCAAACCAGAAAACAATAATGTTAAAGCGCACTAAGAAAATCCAAATTTTGGCAAGAAAATAGTACCTCGAAGTTAGGATGGCGCTGATATGGTTGTACAATTGAGATACATTAGGGGGTTATGGAGAAGTTAGGATGGCACTGATATGGTTGTACCATTGAGATACATTAGGGGCTTTTCCATAAGCCGGAGAAAAATAAGTCTGCAGTACAGTTGAGAATTCATATATCTACCGTGGCTAGCATCTACTCAAGGATAACATTTGTTCATAGATACGAATCGGTATATCTACAATGGGTAACATCTGCTCCACGCTAACATTTCCTCAAGATAGATGCTCTCAAAGCAAAAAATTCGCAACCCTCAGCACTAACAATATCGGTGCATGAACCCACAACCCTCAGCACTAATAATGTTGTCACATCCACTGGGCGACTCTCCCTTATAGAATGGGTGCAAGCTCACAAGTCCGAGGAGATCCCTACCGATCATTCCAAGGGATCGACCACACCCAAAAGCTACCTTCTTCATGCAAACAATTTAAAAATAAATGCGCTGTGTGTACAATGCATTATGTTCTGTCGTGATCAATGTGGGAAATGAGTTTTTCCAGTAACATAAACAAAAAGGCAAAAAAAAAAGCCATGTAGCAGTGGAATTCGAACGAAATGGAACAATATGATACATATCAGGGAAGAGCATTGTACATGACATGTAGGAGTAGTTGGTTATACATAAAATATCTTAGATTTCATCACTCGAAATGTGCAAGAAGTAGTGAGTCATGATGTTGATGGACGCCTTCAATTTGTACTACGAACAAGATTTGATAATGTTATAACCACTGATCATGCAATTTTTACATTACGGAAATTGTTAGTAATTGGTGCTTAGAATTGTTTCATTTTTTTTTAAACAAAGTCACATAGCTAGCATTCCTTGTTATTTAGTTTAATAAAATATTTTTATATCATGATGTGTTGTATGTACTCCAAACAATAATAAAATTGTAAAATAAGTTATATGAATAGTTGTTTAACCTTTTTTTATTAATTTTTTTTAATAAAATTAAACATATTTTTTGTAGGTAAAGGTTATATATATATATATATATATATATATATATAATTGACATTGAAGAGAATGATAACAAGTTAATAATTATTTATTTAATATTGAATGATGGCAATTTTTTTATATAATGCTCATATTATAGTACACATGTCATGTCATTAGAGTATAGATTGATATAATGAGAGTTGTACAAATTGTACACATGTTATTTTTACATTTTTTTTAAATTATTTTTTTGTAAATTAAAAAATAAAACCCATAAAAATTGTCTATTCAATACTTTACACCAATGAAAAATGGAATTTTTGAATTTAATTACAAACCATTTGTGTTTATGGTACATAGTAATTAATATATAATGTTATTTTTCAAATTATTTATATTTATTGTACATAGTAATTAATAATAGAGTACACAAAAGTCAATTCTTGCCATTATTACACAATAAGAGGGGAGACATTTCAACCAATCATATTTGAGATAAATAGAAATAAATTGTATTTAAAAATAATAAATTTAATTTCATAACATTAAACTTTGGATAGATTTTTAAAAAAATTAGTCAAAGAAAAACTAATAGCAAGTCAATAAAAAAGTGAATACATTATAAGTAGTTGTCTTTAGTGCGACTTTTTGGAAGATTTTTTGGTAGATTTTTTCGGTCTAATGTCTCTAAAATCTGGCAAGAATTCATTGAAATCACAAGATTGATGGTAAACCCTACATAATAAAGGTGCCTTAGGGATTTTTCATGGCACTGAATCCATATATACAGTGAAAACTCGTTTAAATAACACAAATTAAGATTTTACCTCAAATTTTTGCGTCAAATTCAAGCACTGAAAATCTCAAAAAATCACATTATAAACAACTCCCAAATATAATAATTAATTCATCTACTCATGCTATTGTTGTTGACTGGAAAAGAAAGCACCACACCCCTATTAAATTAACGCTATTGTTTACTTAACAATAAAGCGTTAGAACAAAGTTAAATATTTGACATTAAAAACTAACTTTAACGATAAGTAGATTTCCTACAATTAAAATTGACTTCCATACACCAACTTCATTTCATTTTGTCTTGCTATTACCTCCAACCTTGAGAATTAACGTTATATTACAAATTGGTATTTTACGTGACATGATATTTGCCAATTCCAACGTACTTCTTAAATCACAGAATGTAGCACTGCGCTGCAAATCGACATTTTACGCATTTTATAACATGTGCCGACTTTGTTGTACTTTTAATAGAATTTACTAAAAATTGCGCAATGTTGAAGCGCGTTCAGCCGAGTCAAATATTTTTTTTTTTTTCAGTAAGAAAAATCAGAATGTATTATATTGAGAAAATATAAGGGTCTTGGTTACATGAAGACACATAGTCTTGATCTGAAGATCAGAATGGAGGGCGCATGGCCACAGCCAGAACCCGAAATGGGGAAGAAACATATTGATTGTATGGCGAGCCGAATGGGCGCACATGACTGCGCAGCATAAACAGTAACATGGAGAGCCAATAGAGCGCAGATGACCGCGCAATATAGAGTGTGAAAAACGGAACGCATATAACACTGCCAGTAAATCAAAAGTGTATAGATCAGTGCCTTAAGTGAAAAAACAAGCTCCGTCGCTGAAAGAGAAAATGAAAACGGGCTCGGATAGAGAAACTCATTGAGCCAATTAATTCTGTGAGGGCATAGACCCCATTATGGAAGGTAAAATGGAAACCAGCGGCAGGCAGGAGGCCTGGAATATGCGCCTGTTCCGCCACGTCCAGATATTCCAGCATGTGAGGCAGAAAAGAGCCTGCCTTGTGGAACTTTGATCGCCCCACCAAGAAAACGCATCCTGGACAGAGGGGAAAACATAGTGAGGAAAATCAAAAAGCACAGAGAGATCGTACCAGATTGCTTGGGAGGCGGGACATTGGAAAAACATGTGGGAATTGGATTCAATCGCCTGAAGGCAAAGTTGGCATCTTCCCGGACCGTGCCAGCCTTTTCTCTGTAAAACATCCCAGGAGAGGTTCTTATCATTGAAGAGAAGCCAAGAGAATAGGATGGTTTTGAGGGGGCAATGGGCCTTCCAGAACTTAAACGGAAAAACAGCGGGATGGGGAGGGAGATCAGCGATGAAGACAGAGTATATTTTGCGGACAGAGATGGGATGTATGGTGGAGTCAGTGGACCAAATGAGAGAGTCTTTTGTGCCCAGTTGTAAGATCCCATGGTGGGAGAAGCGTGCAGAGAAGGAAAGCCAAAGGGGACGGAGAAGGGGAGGAATGGCCAGCTGAAGGTCGGTTTTCCATATTGGTTGACGAGAGGACCAAGAGTCTATGAGAGAGTTCCATGTGAAGAAGCCTTTAGAATGAAAGAAAGAGAGTAAAGAGTGGGGAATCATGGATTCCAGATTGAATAGAGTTGGATCTATGCCGATAAGGACACTGGAGCCCGAGAAAAGAGTCCACTTGAGGTACTTCCTGAAGAAAGGATGGATCTTTTTGAAGCTGTTCCAGATGGGAGATCCATTCCGGATTCCAAGCGATGATCTGTAGAACCAGTAAACCAAGGGGCGGCCCTTGAGATACTTTTGTCTAATCAAGAGGCTCCACGGACCGTTCCCAAAAAAACCCCTGTGAAGTGATTTGCAAATGAGCGCCTTGCCAAAAAGGTGCATATCAAGGAGACCCCAGGCCCCCTTCTCCTTAGGACGAGAAATGGAGCCCATCTTCACCAAATGAATTTTAGAGGGGGAAGATCGACCATTCCACAAAAAGATGGCAGCTATGGATTTCATTAGATTGATAACAGATAAAGGGAGGAGATAAAGGTGGCTCCAGTAGACCGAGAGTTGAGAGAGGACTGTTTGAACCAAGATGTATCTGCCTGCAAGAGACAGAAAGCGCAATTCCCATCGAGAAATCTTGTGGTAGAAACGGTCCACCAACCAGGCCCAATCTATACTATGGTACCCCTTTGCCTTTAGACGGAAGCCCAGGTAGGTAAGGTCGTCCTTTAAGAGGGCTCGGTTGATTCCAAAACGGGCAGCAATCCACCGGGCCATGTCAGGATTTGAATCGTTATGAAAAAGCACAGACTTCCCACAGTTGATCGAAAGGCCTGAAGCAGCCTGGAATCTTCTGAAAAGCATAAAGAGGCAGATCCAGGAAGGTTTGCAGAGCATGGCAAAAAGAAGGATGTCATCTACAAAGAAATTATGGGAGAGGGAAATATCTCTGCAAATACGAACCGGCTTGCATCTACCCTCGACCACAGCATGATTGATTTGCGTGCTGAGGCAGTTCATTGCCAAAATAAAAAGGAGCGGGGAGAGAGGGCATCCCTGACGGAGCCCTCTCTCGGCGTGGAAGAAGGTGGAAGGAATGCCATTTATAATTACTGAGAACTGTACAGATTCCACGCATGCCATGATCCAGTGGATTGCCATAGGCCTTAAGCTGATTTTAGCAAGAAGAATTTTGAGAAAACTCCAGTCGACACAGTCAAAGGCTTTTTTGAGGTCAATTTTAAGAGCTGCTGCATTAATATTCTTGGAGCATATAGAATGGAGGCACTCCTGTGCCATAGCAACGGCATCCATGATAAGCCGGTCCTTGAGGAACGCGTGCTGTTCTTTAGATATAAAAGAGTTAAGAACTTTCTTCAGCCTGTCTGCTATAATCTTGGAGATAATCTTATATAGGGAATTGCACAAAGAAATCGGCCTGTAATCACCAAAAGAGGAAGGCTTTTCACACTTTGGAATTAAGGCAATAAAGGTGGCGGAGAGAGCGTTGTTGATACTGCCAGAAAGACGGGACGCATCGACCATGCTGAGGAGATCTTTTTTGAAGAGATCGAAGAAATGGAGAAAAAATTCCACCGGCCAGCCATCAGGACCGGGGCTCTTGTCTTTGCTAAAGGACTTAATGGTTGCCGAAAGTTCTTCCTCCGTGACAGGCCTGTAAAAAACATCGTTGGCATCATCATCGAACATGACCGGAAGATATTCGACCGCCCAGAGAGCATCGTTAAGTTCACTGTGTTGCCTTGAATATTGCTGCCTGAAGAACCGAGTGGCCTCCGCAGAGATGTCATGCTGGGAGGAGAAGCATTGACCTTGGTCATTTTCAATCTTCCATATTGAATTTTTAGATCTGCGACCGTTTGCGAAATTGTGGAAAAAACGGGTGTTCCTGTCCCCGCCTTTGAGCCAAATGGCTCGACTTTTGAGCCGCCAAGTTGCTTCCTCTTTTAGGAGAAGAGCTTGTTTCTTTCTTTCAAGGGAGCTCATGAGGGAGGCCTTGTCGATCGTCCTTCCGTTGATGTGAATAGAAGATGCAAGCCTGTTAATTTCTAATTTGATGTCGAGTAGGTCCTTTGCATCTTTTTGCTTCTTTGCATTCTGCCAAGTCTTTGTTTTCTGTCTTAATAGTTGAGTCTTGTCCCGGAAAGTTAGAAGAAAAGCATCCTGAGAATTGTTGATGTCCGCCCAGCTGGATTTTATGAATTCATTAAAGGATTCATCCTGTAGATGTATGGAGTTGAATTTAAAAGAGTACCCCAATCTTCGATCCGCCTGAACCCAGTCGAGGAGAATGGGCTTGTGGTCGGATGTAAGCTCCCCTCCAGTTTTAGCTTGCGGCATTCCCCATTTTAGGATAACACTGAAGTGTAAAAGAAAGCGGTCTATTCTTTTCGCTATGAAAGCAGAATCCAATCTGCCATTGTCCCAAGTGGGGGACATAAATTCAGGGCAAATGTCGACTAGGTTCCTGTTAAAAAACTCCTTCCTCATTCGGTCTGCCAGCCTATCGACTGATTGGCCATGACCCCAGCATTCTTCTGGGCCTAGAGTAAGATTGAAATCACCTGCAATAAGCAACGAGTTAATGTCCAAAATACCTGTGGAGAACAAAGAGTCCCAAAAGAGGGATCTGTGCCTGTAAGGAGCGTATATGTTCAGCAAATTTAGTGTACTCGGACGCCCCCTAATGGATGCAGAGAGAAGAATGCCTGCGGAGCATTTGAACGCCTTCGCCTTGATTGTAACAGGGTCCCACATGGATACCAATCCTCCGGAAAGACCTTCCGCATTAGTGGCAGCCATATGCCATGTTGGAAGCATCTTGCGGAAAAAAGCAATGGATACCGAGCTGGGATGCATTGTTTCTTGGATGAATATGATGGAGGGCCGAGCAGAGAGGAGAGTGTCCCTTAGAGCCAAAAATTTAGGGCCGGCTCCAAGGCCCCTGATGTTGTAAGAGATGATAAATGTCATTTGGAATGCAGGCCAGCCGAGCTTGCTCTAAGGGGCTGTTGAGGTGGAGACTCGAAGATGGGAACATCAATGAGGGGAAGGTTAGATAAACCAAGATCAGAGGAAAAAGCCCGGCCTTTATAGTGGCGACTCCCACCACGGGTCTTCTTGCGGACTGTGATATTTTTGGCCGAGTTGGGACTAATAATGGGGAAGGATGGTTTATGAATTGTCAAAGGTTCCAGGATAGGAGGGTTACGGTTAAGCAGGTGTTCAATGTCGCTGTCAAGAGTGTTGACCGGGGAGTCCGATGGGGAATTGAAAGGGGTCGGGGAGAGTTGGGGTCCTTTCCCTTTTTGGGTGGCAGATAGGGAGGACGGGGAGGAGGAGATGATAATGGGATGGGAGTCGACTACGAAATCTGTGGCGTCCATGATCGGGGGAGCAGGGACCGGATCCTCTTCGAACTGTTCAGTGACTGGGGGGCTGTAGAAATCCGCCTTGGAAATGGGATGTGGAGAGGAAGGACTCACCTCGGTTGCCCCTGGCGAAAAAGGAGAGCTCCTAAAACCTGTATCCGGCCTGTTCTGGGAGTCCTCTTGAGTGCTTCTGAATTCTGCGGATTGGAAGGTGAAATTTTCCCCTAGAGGGCCAGCTTTGTCAGAGCGAGAATCTGAACCTTCATTATCCCCCTTGACCCGGGGAAGGGGGAGAAGTCTGCGTCGGCGAAAGCGACAATCTCTAACCAGATGACCGGTACGATGGCATGCGGAACAGCGGAACGGAATGCCCCAATAATCGAGCCTTTGTAAAATCTTTGCTCCTTCCCAAGAGATTTCGATTTGGTCAGGATAACCCCCTTTATAAGGACTTTCTATGAGAATCCAGGCGATTCTCTTGTCCTTTTCGCCTTTAACCCAGGTTTCAACGTAGATAAACTTTCCAATAGCACCTCCAATAGTGGCAAGAATCTCCGGCGTCCACAATTGAAGAGGGAGATTCGGCAGTTTAACCCAGATCATGCTGTGAGTGGGGGTGTTCTTAAGGGGGTCGAAACCAAGGTACCATCTTGAGAGAGGAAGAAAACTTCTGCCCGAGACCCACGGCCTGTTCAAGATCAATTCCAGATCTGCCTCCTTTTGAAAGTGGAAGGAGAACCAGTCCTTCATAAGCCTAGAGATAATGGGAGTGTAACCTATGATGGGAGTCCAAGATTTCGAGACCCAACTTCTTATTTGTGACTCATCCAGCTCCGGAAAATACCATTTACCGACGAAGGAGAGCTTTTGGAGGCTCTGGATGCGTTCTACCAGATGAGGACCTGTTACAGTGACAGCCTTTTGGGGGACCGTTTTAACAGGGCCTTTTTGCTTGCGGCGTCCCTTTGAGATAATGTGTGAGTCATTGGACCGAGAGAGGGGAGGGTCCCCCAGCCCGGGTGGCATAAAATCTGACAGCGTGGAATGCCATCGGGGATTTCCCCTGTCCATGTTGTGTGCTGTCTCAGCGTTAATTGCCGCGGCAAAAAGTGCTTTGGTGGCCGGGGAGTCACTGTCTTCAGCCATCCCAAAAAGGAGAGAGTCAGTCAGGAGATCAGAGGAAAATCCCAGAAAAGGGATCCCCCGTGCAGAAGAAGATCCCGAGGAGAGAAACCGGCGGAGAATGTTGCCTGGAGAGAAAGATATCTGAAGAGAAAGGGCGAATAAGAGGACAGTCTCGTATGAATGGAATACTCTAGAACAGATCCTTTGGGAGAATAGTGACGAGAGCCTGCCGCCGGTTTGTCTTGATCAAAGAGAAAGGTGGCAGAAACAATTAATGGAGAGAGAGAGAAGAGACTTGGAGAGAGCAGAATGTCGACGAGAGTCAAATTTGAATCAGGATTCCGGGAGAAGAGCCGGAAAAATCCCCAGAGCCTCGAGGAGAGTCGAAGGCGGGAAGGGAGGAGCTTCAGTTCAGTTGATACAGTCGAAACAACAGCAGCAACAATGAACAACACACCACCATTCACAAATGCGAAAACGGATATCTCGACATGGACTATAGATGTAAAACGAGGACCTGATTCTGCTTATGAGATCACTAAACAAATTCCGCATTGGAGTAGTTCAACTACTGAGATAGGAAGCCAGAAAAGGAAATACCTCTGTAAGCCTTTGTGCTAGAATGACTGAAAATGGCTTTCCATAACCGACAGGGACAGGAAAACGATGACCATACTATAAGACCTTATAACGACTGTTAGTGATTATTCATAACTGATATGAATATCTATATCCTTGAACATGAATTAAATCTTCCCTATCTAGCATAAGGCCCGAACAGAAAAAAAGTTAAGAGTGGGTAAAAAGAAACGACTGACCTGAGAGTGAGCCGCGCGCAACCGGGGCCGGGGTCCATGAACAAACCGAAGTGTGAAGAGACAGCAGGCGAAAATGGTTGCAGAAACAGTGAATGCCTCCAGCCCTCAAGGCTGGAGGAGGGAAACCGAATGAACTAGATAGAGCAGGTTAAATAGAAGAAGCCTGCATGCAGCGGGCTACAGCCCGGTTCCACGTACCCCTAATCAACAACTAGTGTGGCAAGATGCGAGAGCCATGCAGGGAGCATGTAGGAAGCAAAGGGGCACTGGACCAGTCGGCACCTGGCTGATTTCAGGGAAAAAAGGATATCGACGGTTGGCTACTCCATGTACAGGTGTTTTCCATGGAGGGAAATTAGGCTGGGTACCTGAGCGTGGCTGTAGGACCTCCCGGCAGAAAGTTATTGGAGAGTAGAGTTGCAGCGTAATGGTCACTGGTTGAGTCTGTCATGGACGCCTCCGGTTGGTTGCTCCTGTCGCGATATAAGCCAAACCCCCTTCTTGACTAATAATATTAAACTAAGAAAACTAATTCACTAGCCGAGTCAAATATACACAACCCATTAGTTTTAATTTTACATTTTGGCTTTTTCTTGGGTTATATTTTTTAACTAAATTTTTCCATGTAAGGTAAGAATTACTAAAATTATATAAGTTTGAGTTAGTATGTGAAATCCAATTGCTTTAACAATTGACCTAAAGAATTAAGTTACCTCTCAATGTGTGGACTGCGTGACCAATTTAGGGGACATGTCATGCCATTTCGATGGATGGATATTATTTTTAAATGTGATAATAATTACTATTATTCTTGCGAGCAGTTATTAAATTTGAAGATTTGTTTTTAATTTTATTTAGAAGGGTATATATTTATCTAACCATTTAAAGACGAAAGGTTAAAATAAATATTCACTTTTATTGAAAAGTATATATTAAATAAACCCTTCAAAAAAAGTTCCATAATAAAATAGTGCCATTCTAATCTTTAAAATTTAAAGAGTAGGTTCAATAAAACACTATAAAATGTCAATATAACTAGTAAATAAACAAAACAAAATCTCAAATTCCATTAAAAAAAGGTAAAATATCAATATAACTAGTAAATAAACAAAAAAAATTCTCTAATTCCATTTAAAAAAGGTAAACATATGTTTCTTCTATTCATTCCATGATCTTCAAAAGTATTTGGACTTACATAATTGAAACTATAAATATATTATCCCAATGGAAATGGATTTCTAGTTTTCATTTATTTTCATACATCATAAGTAGCATTCCAATCTACCTCATTTAGAACATGATGTGCACTTAGAGATAGAAACATTAACATATCTAGTGTCTCCAATGAAAGTCTTTATCTATCATCATTTTTTATCCTGTTTAATTTTCAGAAGCCTCTTTCACACACTGATGTGGTTGTTGGGATAACAAGAATAGCTTGCCATAATTGCATCAAATATGGAAAGTATTCAAACCATTCATGTTCATCTCCACATAGGTCTCATGCCATACATATGCTTTTTAGGGCATGATTTACAAATAGCACAAATAAATTCATTCATTTCACCCAAACATCTAGCAATATCCACAATAGATGATTCCCCAACGCTAAATTTTTTCACATAAACATTTCAACTATCTTTTTGTTGGATAGTCTATATCATTCACTTCTTCATAATAATGTTGAGAAGTGAAAAACTTAGCCACATTAAATACATGTAAATCTATGAATCTCCTATCTAAAGATTTAATCACCTTTACAATAAAACATTTTCCCAAAAGAATACAATCATATAGTAGCCCCGAATATTTTCATCTTTGGAAAACTTTCGAACCTCAATGGATGTAAATGTACCATACCTGTGCTATCTGCAAATTCAAGGGTTCCTCTTTATGCTTTAACTAAAAAAGAAGACATATGCACTACATCTACCCCACAAATGCTTTCTAAAAATCATCTACAAAGCATGCTAATAGAAACATCTAAAGTAGTGACAATATATGTAATATCAACATGATCCTCTTCGAACTTTTGATTCAACTTATTTAATTCAATGACCATGTCTGCAAGTATATGGATGCAAATTTGCACTTGAAATATTGTTGCCAACTCATACATTTTTTTCTCCCCTAACTCCCAATCCTAAAAAATAATGCATGAGTTTAATAAGTCTTTCCATTACCTTTACTCTTGAGAGCCGCCTAATTTGATGAATTTGTAAGACCACTAACTTAGTGATTTGAAATGTATACATTAGCTCTATCAATTTTCCATGTCCTTTAGTTGATTTTCCAAGCCATGAATAAACTTTGTTTCAAATTTGTTAATATATTGCAACTCTGGAAAATGAGATGAAGCCTCATTGATTGTTAATGCTTCCTTGTGAGCTATGCAATGGATAACTAATAAATCAAGAGCATATGAAGTTTAGGAGATAAACCTTCATGAATACCCCTCATGGAAGATGCACCATATGAACCAAAACCAACAAACTTCATCAAATATAACATTTATGCTAAAAGAGTTCTCACTAGATCGTACATACATTGAGTTATTCCATCCTTTATTTGAAGTAAACAGATAAAAAAATTTAAACATTGGCCTCTTCCCCCATTCGTCAAATATGTAATATAAACAATCAATTGGTGTTCCATAATTTGATCTATGCTTTCATCCACTAAAATTGAGTAAAATGACCTATGTAAAATCTTCTCTTTTACATTGTTCCAATACACCTCTTTATCAACTTGAAGAAAATATTTTCTTGGTGTGGTATTTGTGTATGCAGAAAATTCATCTGTTAGAAGCACGCATGGAGTGAATTTATACCAATTCAAGTCACATATTGACTTATACATTTCTAAAGATAAATCATGTATAGCAACAAAATACATGTTTTCAATCATTTATATAATTTTATCATTTCCATCATTTACCATTAGTTCTACATGTTTAGTGATTGGAATATTGCTTCAATTGCTTTTTCCCTCCAAAAAGTTGTAAAACAAAAATTGAGCTTTTGATTTTGCATGGCCACTTATACCACCAACTTGAAGAGTGGTAGTTCCTTCTTTTTAAATTGAGTCTCACTTTTAAATTTAACACGTCAAGAAAATTTTATCCTTTCATTACCATTAAATGTTTTAAAACATAATCCCATCGAAAACTTGTATTCCATTTAGATTTGAATATTATTTTGTGTTGCTTTGATTGGTTTTCTATTTCAACAAGCTCTACACTATTTGATTCATCATATTCATGTAGATGAGAACCAACTTCATTTTGAATATTATATGGTTGATTAGAATGTTGCGTAAGACCAAATGATTCAACAATTGATTGTTGCATTTTATCCTTCTTAGGACAACCAATAGGAGACATTTTTCAAGATTTACAGTATTAAATAAATAAATAAAAATAGAATAAGTAAATACATAAATTAAAATCCCTTAGCAAGATTGAGATAGAAAAAATTCAACCTTAGCAAGATGCCATAGAATTTGACTATAGATATCTTGATAGGTTATTCATTGATTTGTTGAACTATGTTTTGTAACATTCAAGGAAACTTGTAGCTTTATGATACAGAACAAACACTTCATGAACAATGGTACTTGGATAAGAAATTTGTATGGATATAAAAAACGAAGAAAAATAACAAAGAGTTTGAATGAGAGCGTTATAGTTGTGGAGTCCAATACCCTCGATATAAGATAGATATTATTTTCCATAGTTGGTATATTCATATAATTATGACAATTAAAATTTGCACCATTAACAATGTAGAAAACAACTCAACCACCCATGCCTGGAATGGAAGGATGGCAAGTAGTTGCATTCAGGGTATCTAGCCACAATGTTGATTTCCTGGGTTTTGGATTCTTTGGTGCCCAAGATACATTGTGTGACCATGTTACTTCAAGGAGTGTTGCATTAAAGAATCCATAGAATGAAAAACCAAATGTTAATGAAGAGATGAGGATAATGAAAAATACCTTACAGTCTAACGTCGAATGATAACTTTCCTTCTGTGGATGATGGGTTGCAATTCAAATGAAAATGGAAAAAATGGATGCAGGGAAAGAGCACTCAAGGATAATCACGGAGGAGCGAGAGCACGTGCATAGTTGTTGAATGGTTATTCAATGTGCTCTATCGCCCTGTGCTAGGTGTAATAGTACCATGCTTGTTGCATGTCTTATTGTTGCAAGTTGCATCATGTTGGCATAAGTTGGGGGCCTCATGAAACGTTCCCAAATCATGACATAACTATTAAATTGTATGAGGTCATTTGGACTTTGACTGGTCTCTTCTACGAAACTATCACTAGTTAGAGTGATTTCTGCACTAATACAAACTCGAAATTATCGTAAACTTAAAAAAGTATTGACAGGGTATTAAAAATATTTCCCTTCTTTTGAAATACAAAAATTTAATCTAACCTTGTAATTAACGAGTGATTTTGATATTTTAAATTTTTTTCGAAGTGTAATTTTTTTAGCCCTTCTAGAAAAAGCCAGGAGCCTAAAGAAAAGCCAGGAAAGGTTCAATTTTGAACTTTGCTGGCAAGCTCTTTTACCACATTATCTCCTAAGTTACAGTGTTACATCAATAATTGGATGCTTGATTAAAAATAATAATCTAAGCAAGAAAGCTACAATACTTTTTTACGCCAAATATTAAAATAAGTAGCAGGAATTTTGCAAACTATAGACAATATTGTTCGAAACAATGTTAAACTAGTTTGCATTCAAAAAAATACACCTATCTCATGAATTTTTTCACCTTCTCAGTATTTAAAAAATGAAAATTTATAAATATAATAATCATTAATAAAATTCAATATATTATTTACATAAAAATATTAGGTTAATTACAAATTTTAAGATAATCATTAATTCATTAAAAATAAATAATTATTTTTAAAGGAAATTAAATATTATAATTGTTTTCTTAAAAAAATAAATGTTATAATTGATACATTAAAAACAAATAATTATTTTTAAACGAAATTAAATATTATAATTGTTTTCTTAAAAAAAAAATGTTATAATTGATAATATTATATAAGCTTAATTTATGTAATTAATTATTCATTGTGAAAATATTTAAAATTTTTACTAATTATATAAACAAATTATATTATTTTTTATTTCTTAAATATTTTCACTGAATAAATTTTAATAAAATAATTTTTCATATTAAAAAAATTACGTTTAAATAAATCATAATATATCTACAATGTAGAGTTCAAATGTGGTAGTTGGTTAATACTTTTCAAAGTTCAATAATTAAATTAAGTGCAGCTAACAATGATGTCTTTTTACAATTTAATTTCTTATCTCAAATATTAATAAATTAATTTATATATAAAACTTTACCATATATTTATTTTATTTTATTTTATGAAATATATATATATATATACACACACTCTAGTTCTCTAGGCTTACTATTTTTAAAGTCATTAGAGCAATATATTTTTTAAGTGACAGAGAGAGGTGGATCTGTTGAAGGCTTGAAATGTCTATCTCAACATCAGGGAAAACCACCTGGTCGGAACCTTAGAGCAAATCCTTGTCCACCTAGGATGGTGACTCGATTAGATTTGATATAAAATAAGAAAAATAATGAGGTATATAGATGTGAGACTTATAATGTAATTAAACTGAGAATACAAGTACTTAAACTAGTTATTTATCTATATATTTATCTATCCCGTTGTATATGTGTTTTAAATGGAATTCACATTCGACATGACAACATAGATTATCAAGCTAATATGAGGTTAAAGCAAACTATGATGAACTAATTTAATTAAACAATTAATTAAATTAGTTGATGAAATCATTACACATATATGATATCATTGTTCATGCATATAACATATGATTTCCATCACACATATCAATAGTGAAAGATGTATGACTGCTTACAACATATATATGATAAACATAATCAAACAACCATTTAACTCTTAAGTAAAGAAAAACACACAGATAATAGTACCTGATATATTGTAACTCTGCTCATGAGAAAAACAATATTGTTCAGCTTTCTATTAAGATAACTTTAGTGACAGTAATCTAAACAAACGCTTTCTCTCCAAAATTCAAAACCCCTTCTCCATTCAAATGAAGGGGATTTATAGTTTTCAAACAAAATACAAATATAGTAAAGCAGAATAAAAGTCTGGAGTGGTTTTAACAAACACCGCTTAAAATAAAACCATAAGACAATTTTAGATTTTGTTATAACAACCCAGCTAAGACTATGAAGAATATTGCCCTCCCATAGCTGTTTTAGTTCGTAGATATCTATCATGGGATTAAATTCCGGTGGAGACCGTGGTTGAATCCGCATTTGACTAGTAAATATAGTGTCCTTGAGTGTTGGCAGCATATGAGTGGTTGTGTTAGATAAGCATCTAAGCATTAACCATTGGCTATGAGGTTTGACTAAGAAATGCCAATGGAATTCTAAGTCTATCTTAGAGAGATTTTTAATCCTCTCAGCCTTTTTCTTTGACAACTCCTGCCATGTCTTAGTTAACAATTTAACATTAGGAAGAGTTCCCTCAGGGCAGTCTAAAATAAGATTTGCCTGAAACAGATTATCATTGATAGCTTCAATAAGGTCATTTGAGATGTCCCTTGCATTGAATACTGATGTTTATGTCTGTTTCAGGTGAATTTTCCATTCTCTGAAGACTATGTCCTTATGTGATTCTTCAATCCTTGGGAGATCGGTTGATATCCCTTCAGCACTATCTTTCCATGTTATATATCCTACAATCTTCTCCTCAATATCATCGAAGTATGTCCTCAGGTCGGACAGTTGGTCTACCAATGAACTGGTTGTTTGACACAAATTGTGAATCATAGCTAACTTCTGACAGAAAATGACTTGTTGTTGAGCAAGGAGAGTATTTAATTATCCTGCTTCTTTTTTAAATTCTGCTAACTCAAGATTGACTTTCAGTTGTTCAATCTTCTGGTGTAATTCATGAATCTGGGCATCTCAGACCTTTAAATCAGAGTCATGCTGAACTTTCAGGGCGTTGAAATTTTTTGAAGCTCTATAAGTTGTCCTTTCCATTGTTGAGAAATCATTTGCTTCTCATGCTCAAGGCCTTGTTCTAATTGCATTATCATGTCATCCTTTTCCTTTAGAAGTTGTTGAATCTCAGTAGCTTTGTCCATAGTGGTAGAAGCATAAGCTCCTATGAATTGTGTGAGTCTGTCGAGTTCCTCTGCAGGGGTAGTTTGTGAAATTTTCCATAGTACTTCAAAAGTAGTGTTTCTAGGGACTAAGGCCTGGGTTTGATCAATATTTCTTTTCTTTCTTTGCCTTTTGACCATGGCCTTATGTTGGGGACTATAGAATATGTCGAGAGGAGGAATATCTTCGACTCTTAAGACGACCTCGGAGGTCGGGAATACTGGTATAATCTCTATATCTTCAACCTCTAAAGGCTTTTTAGAAGTCCCAATAGTGAGCGGGGTCTTCTCTGCAGTCTCAGAAATGTCTAAGACCTTCTCCTGTGATGGAGTCTTCAAAACCTCAGGTTTATTTGCTTTAAGAGCCTAGCTACATTGTTCCCAAATATCCTCAAGCTTAGAACTTGGTAGTTGTCCCTCAATCTGGGTAGAAGAAGAAGCCCCTGTCTCTTTTGGATCAGGGATATCAATAATGAAGAAATAATTGTAACTTCTTCCTGAATTGTGCTTTCCTATGGAATTTTAAGCAAATCCAAGGGTAAACGGGATAGCCTTGCTTCCCTGTATTGTGAAAATTGAATAATTTCCTGTGGAGATAGCTTCTCTAAAATCTGTTTGGCAACTATGGCATAGGTGGAAACTTTCTCAAAGACATCATCGAACTGATCAGGTTCATGAGAGAATTTCCTTACACTTGATTGGGCAGTAACTTTTTTAGCAGTTCCATGTGGATCATACTGCTTGTTAGGGATATTAGGAAACTTTAACTCTAAAATAGAGTTCACCTCAATAGTTGCATGTTTGAAATTATCTAATGTGAACATACCACAATGGAAAGGAAAGGTAGGCCATACATTCTTATTGGATTCTTTGAGCACTTTAGAAATTCCATTACCAACAGTTTGGTAGGTTATTTCACGGGCTAGCAGTTTATCAGGAACATACAAGGGAAAAACATGTGGATTAGCTAGACTTCCAAAGACCCGAATGTAGGTAAACCACTCTTCACCAAACCAATTCCCAACTCTGAGAAAATTTGTCTCTGCTTCTGGGGAAATCCTAGGAGCCCTTTTGTTAAAGATAATTTGATGAATTGGCAGCATGACACCCTGGCAGATCTTATAGAAATGGGGTTGATACTTAGAATCCCAGAGGATATTATGGTATATGTGAATAGGAGTAGGATCCTCTAAAGTCCATTTCCATCCCATGGTGGCAAAATTCATATTATAGCATAGGGCGTCCATAACATATGCACTCATATAAAAAGGGGGAATTATACCTTCTAAAATTGTATGCTTTCTTCTAAAATTCAAAATGTGAGTGGCCAAGTTATCAGATAAAATATTTCCCCAGTCCAATATATATCCTTTAGAAGCAACATCTATTAAAGGAGTCCATTGATCTGGGAACTTCTGAGTATTAGGATAGGAGAAAAGTCTACATACCATGGCAGCAATTTGGCAATAAGGTCCTGCAAGGGAGTCTACTGAATATATGCCATTTTCCTCATGCTTGTGCTTATTGGGATCTCTCCTCCAATCCTTGATGGGTTCTGATGGATGATCAATGCCACTCATGAACTTCTCAACGAACTGTTTGTCATATTTACACTGAGGAGTAGGCAAATGGTACATAGCGCTGAAATCATTGCCACTGAAAGAGCTAATGACTGTATCATTCTTTGTTGTAAAATTTTATCCGCAATGTTTAAATGTTCCACAACCCACTGGACCATATCTGTGTAGGGCAGGAGCTTTAGCTGATGTTGGTTGATTTAACTGTGAGTTAAATCCCTATCATTTATTATCAACCCAGGGTTCATAGAACTGATGAGGTATACCTGTACTATACGTACTAGGTAGATATTTATTAAAGTATATTAATCTAATGCAGTTAAAATTAATTACCAAACAAGTTAAACCAATCTAATCCAAACCAAACCAAACATAAGAAATTGAAATCACACTTGCATAAAGGAAATCACACTTGCTTGAAATTGAAATCACACTTGTAGAATTGAAATCACACCGCACTTTCATAAATGAAATCACACTTGCAGAATTGAAATCACACTTGCTGAATTGAAATCAGATTCACACCTGCTGAAATGAAATCACACTTGCTGAAAGAAAAAACACCCTTGCATAAAATGAAAACACACTTGCTGAAAAGAAATGAAATAAAATAACTACACTATGTTACAAATATGTACAAAGGTGTGCAAACTGTGATTGATGGGGGCCCTCCATTCCTCAAAAAGCACACTAAGCAAACTATCACATCTTGGAGATCAAAGCGGTAGTATGTATTTCATAAATTGAGTTACAAGATATTACAAGAATTCTCTCTCCTCACTTTACAAATCACATCTTGGATGGAACTTGAAACTTCTAACTAACAACTCTAACACCTAACAACTAACAACAACACTAACTATTTACAATTGACAACCCTTTGTATGAAGGGTGCACTCTTATTTATACAAAAATTGAGAATAACTAAATAATAAATATGGATTGTTAGATCTCTCCTAAATCCATATATATCTCTTGTGGTTACAACCAATCTCCTAAAAATGTAAGATACAAATTCTCTCATCCATGATTCTTCTCCTTTGAATGTGCATAGTTAATGATCCACATCTTCTATAATTATTCCACAAATCTTCACGAGTTGGAGTTTGAAATTCGAATTTGTGGTTGGGTGGCTAAATAGGATCCTTCTAGAATATCCAAGTAGGCTTACAATATCACAAAACTCTTAACACTTTTAGATATATATGAAAACATGTTAATTTCCTAATATTTAATCATAAATTTGGTTAAAAAAAGTACTTAAAATTAATGACTTGGAAAATATTAATGTTAAACCCATATGATAATGAAAATGGTTACTTAATGTAAGGTTATGGGGCTATAGAGTTACAGAATGAGGTAAAATGATAGAAATGAAGGTGAGTGGATGAAGTTTTGGAGGCCCAACATAACCCCCAACTGAAGATATTGCATGTCCTCATGCAACTATTGCATTGATTCACTTAATCATAAGTTTATCTTCTTGAAATGTTTTGCTTATATATGAGCTTTGGCTTTGTATTGATTCTCTTTTAACTTTGCATAATCATATCATTTGACAATTTTATTCTTTTTGCAAAGTGTACTTTGAAAGATATTTGATTGCAACATATATATTTTTTATGGTTGGTTCTTGTGTGACAACCAAAATTTTATGAGTATTGGTTCTTGTGTAACAATACTTTTGTTATTTTTGTTGCATCAAAATACTTGAAAACATTGAGAATTCCTTTTTAAGTCCCATAGTGATTGTCAACCATTTAATGTGTTCATCAATTGATCATTGCAAAACATATAAACTTTTGGAATCAAAATGCAATAATAGTTGATTGAGAAAAATATGTTGGTTACGATGAAATGAAATGTGACATGAAATATGAATATGAATTGATATCCCTTCCCCCCAACTAAAGGTGTTTTCAGTTTTTGGCAAATGAGAAAAAAGAATATAAATGAGGTGAGGGATTTTCCAAAATCATAATTTTAGCATTTAAGGAATTACATGATTAAGTATTAGAAACTAACATACCTTCACTTACCTGAAAAGTGGACAAGCTATGTATATAGAAGAGTGTGGATATTGTTGCTAGATCATGGAATATGAAGTAAAAGAATCTGATCTTGCTTCTTCTTTCTCTTGGTTGTATGAATTGAGGATGAGATTGGAATCTTTATTGCTATGGTTGTTGAATTCTGATTTGAGTCCAACTGCAAATTGCTAAAATCATGTAGTCTTCATTCGTTCCCACTTAGTGGCATAATTCTTATCTATGTGAATAGATGTGTCGATGTCAAACATAGCAAAGAAATTGTTGGATTTATGGTCATTAATAAATGCCATTCACCAACATGAGACTACTCACCATTGATGTCAATGAGAGTCAAGATGCCTAAGTACATATTACTAGGTACGAATAGATATGTCATAGTCGAGTCACCTAGAAGATCTGACAAGCAGGGTACATTGATGTATTCCCATTGTTTATTGGCGAGATAACTTTCCATTAAGGCATGAAAGCTTCAAGGTACTTGAAACATATCTATTCTTGATCCCAGATGATGTATCGGAGTTGATGGGTCAAAACTTATTAGAAGGGAGACCTTAATGAATCCTCCATCATCTAACGTGAGTATGAAATAATAATTTGAAGAACTATAGATGGAAAATTTGCATTGAAGCAAGTTTTATTTGACATGAAGGAAAAGGAAAATGGGGTGACTCAATTTTGTAAGGGAGCTGAATGACTTTATTTCTGGGTTAAGGGTGAGTGAAAATGAGGAAGGAAAATATGAAGATTACAAAGGGAAATGAGTTTTTGGTAGTAAGGAGATGGAAATTTATGGATCGATTGCAGGCTCAGAATGAGTAGCAATGGTAAAATTGGTATGTTTTTAGTAGCAATGGTGTAGTGGATCTGATTTTACATTGAATGATCATGCTCTTCCGAAAGAAACTTGGTCTTTAAAAAGTTACTCATGCATATAGTGTTCTTCTTTCATCTTCCTCGAACCTGCAAAAAATTATCAATTTTTGCAATAAAATGTAAGACCATCAAAAGAGGGAGGTGATTAGTCCCTCTTCATTTGATATATACACATAAAAACTCGGAAATAATACTAATAAAACAAATTCAAGAATGAAAAATTAAATGCACTTTTACCTTATCAGTATCATGGATCACCTATTATTGTTTTGTTGGTGACTTATTCATTGTGTTTATAACCAATTTTTAACTTGAGACCTCTTCTCTATGCACTTAATGCTTCATCAATAAATCATAAACCAAATTTGCATAAGCGACTGAATTTTGTTGATTCTACAGCTTCTAAAAACATAGATCATTGCATTGCCTTGCCGCTTTTACAACTTGCATTTAGACTCAGATGGTGGTTTGTCAATTATTGTAGTTTGGTTTTAATGTTTGCAGGTTTTTATGAAATTTGAAGCCTGTAACTGTGTTTGTTCTTTTTCTCTAGCGCTCCACCCTTTCCCATGATCTTGTGGATCAAGAAAATTCTCAAAATTTAAAATTCTTGGATCAGCTTGAAACTAACGCCTAAGTGTAGCTCTCGTCACTCTGAATCCAATGCAGTTTGTTTCACTAAAATCCGACTTCAGAAGCTCCCGGAATAACGTTTTGTTCGTTTTGTGAAACTGCTAAAAAAATGAATTTTGAGTTGCAGGAATGCCTAGTCAGCAATTCGTATGTTGACTAGGTCACGACACTTAGCAAGTTTTTATTAGTTATCATCAACCAATATACAGTTGACACTTGGCACTATTTTATTGGTTGACACGTGGTTGCTTTTTACCAGTTCTTGGGTTTTTGTGGTGGGCCAACGAGGAAGTGCCACATGGGCAAACATTAGTTGCCACGTGGCCTCCTTGTAGTGGATAAAAATAAATTTGCATGAGGGCAAACAGCTTCCCCACAACTTGAACCCGCAACCTCATACAAACCAACAAAGCCTCTTACCAACTCTGCTATACATTGTTTCTTGTTTAAAAACTATTCTGAATACCTTTTAACTTTGATGGGCACACATTTGGAGAAAGGGGTTAGGGCTAAGCCCAGGCCCCTGGCCCTCTAGCGCCATAAGGCCATAGGTGGCAGCCGAGGGCTAGGCCTTAGCCCTGGCCATGGTCCCATGAAAAGTGCAATGTGACCAGGTGCTAGCATAAAACAAAAGGGGCTAGCCCCAAAGCACATGGTGCCATATGACCAAGGGCATGAAAAAAAGGGCTAAGTACGAATTTTAACCATCCTACAATTTCAACCATGGATATGGAATATAGGCTAGGTTTTCGTTTAGTTTCCATGTTCGGGGCGCACAGGCCGAGTTTGGGTCAAATTGTAGGATTATTAACAACATAATTGGGTAGAAACTTAAAACAATGATATCTTACTCAATTTTTGGCCAAATGAGGTGCAAAAAGAGTCAAAACAGGGGTTTTCGACAGCGCTGGATCCATTGGAGACATTAGTTTCACTGTTTGAGATTTCTAAAGTTTGTTATTATACTTTTGATTATAAATTTAGATCTCTTATCCAATTTTTATTGCAAAACTTAAAAACTAATTTTGTTCAATTTTCTTTTCTGATCTTCCAGATCATAGGGAGCGCAAGAAGATAGCATACTCAGCAATATTGAAACTCTTTATTCAAAAACAAAGCAAAAGGATTCAATATCTAACTTCAAAGTGTGACAATCGAAACTCTATTTGTTCTCCCTCTTCTCAAATATTCCTTCTCTTTCTACATCTTTCTGGAAATGATTAGTGAGCTGGGTGGCTCTTACTGTACCACCAATAAATAAAATTTTAAATGAAATGAAATCTAACTTAAAAACTTAAATAAAAAAACATTACCAAACTTGGTTTTTATTCATTGATTCTATCCTACTCTACTCTACTGGAAATAGAAAAATTGATCAAGTGTATGCATATTTCTAGGGTAACCATGTGCATAACAGGAGTAAAAAGATATTCACACTTAGTTTTGAAAAATTTAAAACACATCAAAGCATGAAAAATCAGTGGTTTTGATAATACAATCAAGAAGTAAGGAAGAATGGAAGAGTGATGTGACTTGATCCTTGATTGGGACCATCTTTCAATAAGGTCATGAAATTCATGATTCCATTCTTGGTTTAAATCACTTTGAATATCCTCCTTTATTATGCATTCCTCAGATTCTAGTAGTTTCTCCCCATCAACCGTATTGCATGATTCTTTAGTCTCTTCAATAAATTGATAAGAGGAATCAAAAGAGACTTGAAGATCCTTTTGTGCAGGTGGAGAGACAAATAAATTTTTGAATGTAATTAAAATATACTCTTCCTGAGAAGCATATATCCCAGTTGTTGCTAGGATTCAAGAGAGTTCTTGGAATGACATTCTTCAAACTCCTTAATTGTTTGTGAATTACTCCAACTGGTTGATAATTCCTGTCGTGCACACAAATTAGTACGAAGTTTTGAAAAAATATTAAAATCTAAAATGCAAAATTATTTTAACATGCTTTTAACCATGCATCTAAAAATGAATGCAACGATAATAAGTTGTCTAAACTTCAAAATAAACACCTATGTATACCTCGCAGGCAACGATGCCAAAATGTCGGGTGATTTAATTGCAAGTTAAATCCCTGTCATTAGTTGTCAACCTGGGGTTCGTAGAACTAATGAGGTATTCCTATACCATATGCACTAGGTAGTTATTTATCATAATAGATTTATCTAATGCATTTAAAACTAATTGCCAAACAATTTAAATCAATCTAATCCAACCCAAACCAAACATAAAGAAATTGAAATCGCACTTGCATAAAGGAAATCACACTTGCTTGAAATTGAAATCACACTTGCAGAATTGAAATCACACCACACTTGCATAAATGAAATCACACTTGCAAAATTGAAATCACACTTGCTGAATTGAAATCACACTCGCACCTGATGAAATGAAATCACACTTGCTGAAAGGAAAAACACACTTGTATAAAATGAAAACACACTTGCTCAAAGGAAATGAAAGAAAATAACTACACTATGTTACCAATATGTACAAAGGTGTGCAAATTGTGGTTGATGGGGGCCCTCCATTCCTCAGCAAGCACACTAAACAAACTATCACATCTTGGAGATCAAAGTGGCAGTATGTATTTCATAAAATGAATTACAAGATATTACAATAATTCTCTCTCCTCACTTTACAAATCACATCTTGGCTGAAACTTGAAACCTCCAAGTAACAACACTAACTAGTTACTATTAACAAACCTTTGTATGAAGGGTGCACTCTTATTTATACAAAAATTGAGGATAACTAAACAAGAAATATAGATCCTTAGATCTCTCCTAAATCCACATTTATCTCTTGTGGTTACAACCAATCTCCTAAAAAGGTAAGATACAAATCCTCTCATCCATAATTCTTCTCCTTTGAATGTGCATAGTTAATGATCCACATCTTCTACAGTTATTCCACAAATCTTCATGAGTTGGAATTTGAATTTTGAATTTGTGGTTGGGTGGCCAAGTAGGACCCTTCTAGAATCTCCAAGTATGCCTACAATATCACAAAACTCATAACACTTTTAGATATATATGAAAAATGTTAATTTCCTAATATTTAATCATAAATTCACTTAAAATACTTAAAATTAATGACTTGGAAAATATTAATGTTAAACCGATATGACAATGAAAATGGTTACTTAATGTAAGGTTATGGGGCTATAAAGTTGCAGAATGAGGGTAAAATGATGGAAATGAAGGTGAAAGTGGATGAAATTTTGGAGTCCCAACAGTCAAGCAACAATTATATGTAGAAATGAGTTTGCAACATCGTTGTAGGTGGTATTAGAAAACGGAGTGGAATCTTTAGTCGTGACAGTTCTTTGAGTAACCCTTGGTCCCTCTTCTTCGAATAACTAATAAATAGACTCCCATGAGGTGCTACCAACGTCTAAAGAACAAACTATATCTGAAAACAACCCTGGTGTGTCAAGATTTTCAGTTGGTGGAGTGATTGGTTGTTGCTAAGAAACTAGTTTCTTTCTTTCTTTAGTTACCCTCGACATATCTTCTAAATTATGTTTATCGGGACTAACCTGCAATGTAAAACATAGTACTAAGTGATAATTCTCTCGCTTGAAAGCTCTTTACGCAAATAACGAATTTCCATAACAATTTCTATCTTTAAAGGGCGAATCATGACAATATTAATTCGAAATGAATGTTGTTTTAGAACTTCGAAAACCATAAATTCGCCACTCTTTGGAAATTAAATGAAAAATGTGGATTCACGTGGGTGATGGACACATCAACATATCAGAGGAGTTTTATCGGAGAAATCCCATGGTTGCACTCTAAAAGTTACGATATCTGGGACTTCCGATATATATTTTTCAAAGATTAAATGGTTATAAGTGTAGGAGGGAAGATATATCGTGAGATTGATATCGACGTTTTTGGAATATTGGTGATTTTAAAGTGTGTCATCCAAATATGGAACCTCTATAAGAGGGTTAGTTATAAAAACTTAAAAATTGTCTTATCTTTATTAGGACCAAATATTTCTATTATATTTCAAAAGGGTCCCCATTATTTATTATATAGCTAAAATAAATTGAAATGGGGGGTTGTTGAGTACTACAACAAGATCTAACACCTTTATTCCATTTAGTTACACTAAATTAATATTTGCTTGTTATATTTAAAGGCAGATCAATGTAACATTTTTTTTTGTGATGTAATTTTTTGTTTTATGTGATATTAAACAATATTTATCATGGACTCCTCAATTCAACTTACAATAATGTCAAATTTGGTTTAAACATATTAGGGTTTTTCGAGCAAACTTGATTCGGTCAAGTTACGGGTGGTTTCAAACAAGAACCCATGGTTTTTCCCATGGTATTGATTTGAAATGTAGCCTATTTATAGGCGAAAAAAACTCCATGATTATTTGTCTTGTTGGCCAATGAGATCAAACAACAGTGTTTGGCCATTCTTGGACTCTAATAACCACTCCCCATAACACAAAATAACCCAAGCTTAATTTTGAGGATTATATGTCTAACATTTCCCCCTTAATCCGAAGGGATGTATAAAAGTCCAAGAATGAGAGCTCAAAATGCAAAAAATCCATCGTAGCTAAGAGCTAATTGTCTCTCAGAAATGGTTTTCAAGGATAACCACAAAGCAAAGATGGTGATTTTTAAGAGAAAACCACATACGATACCCACGTCTGGAACCTTCATAGTTTTTCTCATATCAATAAAAAATGACAACTTTGGAACCATCAATGTAGTTCCTTGAACAATTCCAAATCTGGAAGTGCTCATTCACAAACAACTCATTTAGCAAAATCTGTAGTCTCTCTGGCTACAACTCTGGCCCTAGCTAGTACAAGTGTGGCTCAGGTTGTGGATCTCTGACTCAGGCTCACTTGACAAATCTTCGAACATGTAATAAACAATCAAAAATTCCCTCCTTACCGGATACAGGGTGAGAAGATGAAGTATTCTTCATCAGTGCAAGGTTGGTCAACACCCTCGAGCATATCCTGTAGTATGACCTACAAATATTCTTGGTCATTTTCGACCAATCCGACAAAGCAATCCATCCAAAATTTAGTTTCTTTCTTGCAATAGTCTTCTTTCTAGAACATATGTTTGAATAGTGATTGCATTTTCCATAATGATCACACAGGTGAAGATCAAAACACCAATCTTTCACATATTCAACTCTGTCACATTGTTGGCACTGATCAATTTGTTCTGGAACAACACCATCCATAAATCCAACACTATGAAATTATATAGGATTAAGAAAATCAGGAATATGAAAAAATACATCTAGGACATCCTTGTTATACCCCAAACCAGTTTTGTTTATGTTGTGTACAATTTATTCCCATAGTCTTATAACATGTTTCACATCAGTATTTTTAACTGCATCCAAATTCTCTCCTGAAGTGGCTTCGTTACTCTTTGATTGTTGTTTATAATTATGATCGTCTCATTGTACTTGAGACTTAATCTGGAGAAATTTGATTGTCTCTAATGCATCATGTAAATGGATTTTGACATCAACCAGACTTACTTTGTTGACATTTACAATTTCATCAGCAGTGGAATTAATGAGATTTTTTAACATATCTAATACATTTTTAATTTGAGCCATTTTAGTTAATCTCATGTGTTGGGTTCAACCGAAAATGTACCCATTTTACTAAATAATTTCAACTTTAACAAATTATCTGGTAAAAAAACACAAATCACAATGTGTAACAGATAACTTCAAAAAATTTTGGCCAAAATATCACGTGCAAGAGAAGCAACTATCTCCATTGTTGGCTAAAAAACTTTCATCAAACCTTTTCAACAAATTCTCTCCTTTCAAATCAACAACCGTTATCACCAGGCAGAGAAATTTCGATTCAAAAAAATCTTCTTGTAAAGCTTTTATATTAGCCAAAGGTTTTCCATACTTGGTGCAATAAATGTTAGCCAACATAAGAATCAACATCCCAAGAAGTGAAAGGCATTGTTCAACTAATGGAATTTTCTCATAATAACCACTCTTTGCAATTAAATAACCATAGTTTGCTACAACGTCTAGTCTATTAAAGTATGGAAGTTGACCACTAGTGGCCAAGTTTCCTAGGTATGCAGCGTACCTAAAGCTAGTGTGTTTTCTCATGTTGGTAAGACAAGAAATAATACCTCCATCTTTATCACATGCCTATGTTATTTGTTTCTTATTTTTCATCTAGACTAAGCATTAAATAACCTATTTGCTATATTGTTGGTCTTATATCATTAACTATAGGATTTGAATCTAGAAATGGTTCTCGGACGAGAAGAATTAACATAGTTTATGCTAATTCTAATGATGTTGCCATTGCTTGAGTGCTTGAATGTTTGTTTTACCGAGTTTGATAGGCGTTGAATTGAACAGTTCATGATAAGTAGGTCATGTCTTCTCAATCATATAACTCATTATCTAGTATCACAAAAGATTATGCATTGTCCACCTTCACCACCACCATTATTTGTTTCATTGGGTGGACAAATGTTTATGTGAAGGCCTTCTTCTTTGTAGTCACTTTGAACTTAAAGATAACAATATGTAATCATCATTTCACTATATCCTTGTAAAGTATTTTAATTTCATAAGGTTTTCAAGCTTTAATTATAGATATATCATCTTTTCCCAATTTGAAAATATTAATGGTAGTGAGAGAAGGCTATGATATGGTGTTTCTTAGCTTATTGTAACATAAAGTGACAACGGAATAATCAGTAGATATATTAAAACCAGATAGTTAATGTAATGCCTCTTGACACGTTTACCCAAATTTACAAGCTCACCATTGTGAACATGAGATGAGTGTCACTATGACATGACCCGACCTCCAAGTTCCAGTTAAGGAAGCGAGGCCTACAAACTGAACACTTATTGACATACCATAGGAACTACAAATCACTTAGGAGCTGTAAAATCACCCCAAGTGATCAATACCTGAGTTGGAACCCTTTTTCTTTGACCTAGCTCCATAATCACATCCTTAGCATTGCACCCATGTGGTTGGAACCCTATAACTACACTCACAAGCTTGTCTCCATGTGGTTGGAACCCTATAACCGCACTCACGGGCTTGTCTCCATGTGGTTATTTCCTAAAACCTCTAGTTTTAAGCATGCGGTTATGGAATCTACGCCACCTTTATAGGCTAGCCTCCATACCACTGCCCAAAATTGCTTGTAACTTTCCGTAATGTAATCAAAGGTGATGAAAAATCCATCCAATCAAAACTCAAGTAGGAACTTGACCCAAAGATGCTTAATCCATAACACACATTTCATCAAACATATGGTAAACATGTAAGCTACAATTCATGAATGCATATTTGATCATAAATTGATATTCTCTGTCTGAGAATCACCAAGAAGTCTCTAAGCCCTCTTTGGCTAGCTACAATAGCACTTGTTAGTCCATGCATTCATCAACCAATAAATAACTTATTAAAACATGTTAATAGCTAGATAGATTACATCATAAAACCAACAAATAATCAACATAGAAATCATGGGAAATCAGCCATAATATCACCAACATAATCACAACAAATGCTCATATATCACAATAGGAAAATATCTCATATTATCATATGAAAATTCCATATTATCGTATGAAAATTCCAACTAAGTCAGGAACTTCCTTGTACCACCCAACCATAGATTGGGTTGAACCAAATCTTTCTTTCAACCAATCACCCATGCGCCATATTCCAAGCATGAATGTGGATCTCATGGAATAAACCAAAACAAAACCAAACCATGGCTTCCAAAGGCCAAACCACCTCAATCCTCATCCACAGTGATTCCACCTCTATGGTTTGGAAATCACTAACATCAACCACATCAGTCTCTACCCAAGTTGTTCAGGGCTCAAGGAACTAGTATCTCATCTCACATCCTTCTAGTGCTCCAAAGTGTTTGTTCCAACCACAGATCCAAGGACTAGTAAATCAACCCACCAAGTGCTCCAGAGAATTTTTCCCAACCTACGGCTACAAGAACTAGTAACTCAACCCAAGTTTTTTTAGGGCTTCCAGAGACTTTGTCCCAGCCCACAACCATCAAGAACCTGAGCACCAATTAGAAAAAAAAAAAAAGTGGAAAACCCACAACACCATAGCTATTCAGGAAATGACAAGGCAAAGCTAAAACCACTATCAATCTAGGCAAATATCCATGCCAATGATAACACATAACAAGATAATCACATGAATATACCATGCACCCAAAAAATAAGCATGTTAAATCTCACATGCACATTGTTACCTGCAATCCACAACTAATTTTTTTCCTTACTTGTCGATTTCCAAGTTTTCTCTTGCACACCCTTGCTTTCCTTGCTTTCTTTTCCAAGTGCTTATTCCTTCTCCTTAATTGATCCTGATCAAAGAAAGAGCAAAGTTTTCAACCGATTCACAAGTGCCTTTTTATTATTTATGCCTCTATTTTCTTCATTTTCTTTCATTTTTCCTCCATTTTCCTTGCATGCAAATTTGTGTCTTTTCACCTTCCTTTTCTCCTATTTTCCTTAATTAAATGCCAATTATTTCCTCTTTGTCTTTGCCAATTTCCATAGCCATTGGTTAATCAGAAGTGATGTCCACTATGATGTCCACCCATCATTTAGCTTAGAATATGTATCCCATGACCTTGGTCTTATTTTATTTACATGGAAAATCAACCAGGGGTTGCTACAAACACCTCCCCCTTGGGGGAACACTGTCCTCGGCGTTCAATGACACTTATGACGAGAAAAACACATTATCTATGGAGCTTTATAACATAGCTCATTGCAGTATTTTCAACATATCAACTACTGAATACATGACCACCATACTGCTTATGGAGTTTTATAATCCAACTCGATGTAGTATTACAATGACAAACACATATACTCATACACATTTGCTTCAATCATAAAATAATCATATTGTCTATGGAGCTTTATAAATCCATCTCAATACAATATTTACAATAATATACACATATGGACATTTTCTCTAACCAACAAATAAAAGGATACGATACTCGCATCAGCGACAAGGGAATCCAAGGGCTCAAACCTCCACCCTCGAAGTATCAAGATTCACCTCCTTCCCAAGAAGTTCATAATCCAATGCCAAAATCAAGATTTTCATCCAATGCCCAGCACTACAATATTTGTGCTACTCATTCTCTTAGTGAATAGTTACTGACTCATTGTTCTAGGGCACACTCCCAATGTGCTTTTGATTCCAGATGGAAATTCTACACAGTCCTTCAGGTGATCCAGCCACTCCCTTCCATGCAGTCACGCACCTTCCAAGTTACACTGGTATCCCCTTCTTGGGAGATCCATCCCTTAGCAAGGTTTCCTCGTATTGAAAGGTCCAAAAACCAAGGCATATCCCTACCTCAAAACCATCATACCAGTCATAGCATTCTCATTGCAATCAATGGACACTACTAGGTACAGTTGTCCCACAATGGCCTTGCTCTTGAAGTGCTTTACCAACATATTGTTGCATGTTCCAATTCCTTTTACTACTGTTAATTATTTGGCATCCAATTCCAACCACTCAAACTGGGCATTTTCAACCACCCAAACCTAGGCATTTTCCATGCTTTCCTATACCAAGCACATAATTTCCATTAAATTCAAAAGGAATTGAAATAAATTCAAATCATACCTCATTAGTAATTCATCAATAAGGTACATCTGCAATTATGTTTACTTCCTATCACAATAAGTCAAGCTAGCTCTTTGATCAAATCATCATATATAAACATATCACATCTGGTTAGCTCAAAACTCAACCATCATAAATCAGAATCATAGATCATGTGCATAATTAAAAACTGAAATAAAATATTAATACTTATCTTTTAAATGGTTCTTTTCTTCTACCTTTGTTCTTTTTTCTTTTCATACACACACTGAATCAGTTGCCAAACTCAGAAAGCACCCAATGCCTTCTCTTCTCTTCAACCACGTACACACACTGGATCGGTTTCTAAATATGACAAGCACCTAGTGCCTTCTCTTCTCTTCAACCACGTACACACACTAGATTGGTTTCCAAAACCAATAAGCACCTAGTTCCTTCTCTTCTCTTCAACCACATACACACACTGGATTGGTTTCCAAACTCGACAAGCACCGAGTGCCTTTTCTTTAGTACTAGCAACAAGGGCATCCATAGACTATACTACCTCTACCCTCAATATCAGTGACTCAAGGTTGGTCTCATCCCAAGTCATCCAAGGCCCTCTAGTATTTGTCTCGACCCATATGCTCGACGAACTAATAACTCAACCCACAGCCTCCAAGGAACCCAAGTTGTTTCAGGGCTCTAGCACATAGCTTCCAGGGATCTAGAGGACCAATCCCCAACATGTACACATACACAATGTATAACACAACACATACACCTACACCCGTTGTATAACACAACACATAAAACTACACCCGGTGTACAACACAACACATAGTACAATACAATGAATACACATGTCACGATACAACGACTACACAATACTCATGACACAATACCACATGTACTCAACACAACATGTACAACACATACACAACATCCCATGTACAACATGTACACAATAACAGTATTGCACATCCAAAGACCACATTGTCTCTACCAGGAAACCTTGCCTCTAGTGTCTTTCTCACACTTTATTGCGTGCATCCACAACCCAAATCCCAGGTTCGTGTTTCTTTCCACTATCCATGCTTGTCCTAGCATGCCGCAAATCACACTGCTTTCATTCCGATGATGTATCCTTTAGCATTACCTGCCATAGGATAAACATAGGCACAGTTGTAAACACATAATATCAAATCATATCCACATGATACTAACCTCATAATCTGTTAGGGCTACTCTACCCATTTGATTCCTTATAAAACCAGGAACCTTTTCATGCCATTCACTTGCATAAAACAATCATTCTTCCACAAGAATTATCCCTAATGACCTTGATAGACATTGGCATATATATATATATATATATATATATATATATATATATATATATATATATATATATATATATATATCATCACAACATAATTAACAGTGCTCATAAGATCAAGGTTAAGAGAACTCCCTTTATCCGTGCACAACATGCACAACATTGAGAACAAAATATCCCAAAAAATTCAAGGCATTTGATGCCTCAAATCCATTCACCTTACCTTTTCTGGTTACCTTTCTTATGACTATCCTGCCACTCTCCATTTACCCCAATGGACCCAACCAATCCAACTAGATGTCATATTATTGCCTTCATCTACCCTTTACTCATACATCGAGCTTCATCTGTGTCTTACATTACCTTTTGGGTTACACTCAGCTCTCCTTGAGATCCATTAACTTTTCTCTTCCCCCAACCAATTCCCAATACCTTCAAAGGAAAAAAGAAGAATCAAACAAGAATAAAACGAAACAACAATACAACACCACAAACAAAGTGGCATGGCCATGCACCAGACACAATCAAAATCATAAATCAAGTGAAAACAGATCACAAAATACCAAAAGAAAAAACTCTCAATAAACACCATGACTCAACCCCCATGGTTCCTAGTGCTTCCAAATGAAAGCTCAACCCGAGCCTTCTTCAAGATTTCATGGTAGTTCCTTTTGCCATGCAATTCACTGCATCATACTACCATAAACATACAACTGTTAGTGTATAATAAATATAAAAATATACCAGTTGTGCCCAACACGCTACCCTGAAACTAAACTCATTCATATACCATCTCCCAAGGGCTTCCAATTTCCTTGATGAATCCAGTTGTGATTGAAAACCAGTTGTTATGCCTAAATCTGATCAATCGTCTACCATGTAGCTTCCTTGACCCCAAAGTGCTCCCATGCACTTTACTTGCTCTACTACTCGGTCTTGGAGCATCAGCTCCTTCTGCTACAAGATGCATTGAGTCTCTACCTAGAATTCTCCCCCTAGTTCCACTTACACCTCAATGATGGATTCCTGGTGACCTGCCTGCCCATTATCCGCTACTGCATAGATCCGGGGAATGCTCTAACTTACATCCCCAACTTTATGCACCTCTTGAGTATTGTAGATTTGTGGCCTATCACACATATATTGTGCCACTTAGATACAAAGGGAAATCCTTATTGCAATTATCTCCACCACATATTACACACCGCAATGATTCTCTATCACTGCTTTTTACTCTACTGCTCCACAAGTTGAGACCCATGTCCTCTCTCAGCTACATTGAACTTATGAGGTGCCACCTTTTCCTTGTTACGTGTGCCCTTCCAATCACGCTTAAAATCAAGGTTACACTTTGACTGCTCATAACAATGTTTCAAATTTTTTATGGCTTTCTCCAATGATTGAGGCTCATCAAACTCGATCTGATCTTTGAATGATAATGGAAATCCACTGATGAACATTTTGCATCGTTGCTTTCTTGTCCTTGAGATAAGGAACAAACTTCAACAACTCTAGGAATATGCTAGTGTACTCATCATCTATCATGAAATCCATCTTCAACTCATAGAACTCCTTTGGAAAATGTTGCTTGTCACTCCTCCTATAAGGATGTTTGTGGTAATGGTGATGATGCCTCTCAGAACTATAAATTTAATAAAATACATAAGCACTATCTCTCCTGTCAGTTGTATCCAACCATCTGGCACCTCTGAATATATCATCTTTGTCCAACCTATATCTTGATCGAGACCTACTACCATATGCCTCATTAGTCTTTCCCTCTTGCCCATGATTGATCCTTAGTTATCCCTTCTTTTGCAAATCTGGTAGGCTCTGAAGGATGGATGCATTAACTTCTTCTTTCTTTTCCTGAGCTCTGGCAAGTATTTCCTGCAACATACCATGTTAGATAAACCAAATAGCCAACATAATCAAAATCATACCTTAGTGTATTATATGGGAGGTTATCTCATTTTCACAATCAATCTATATTAGCATGGTATAACTTCACAAACACATCAACTCGTACATAAATAAGTTCATGATATCCATAACAATAACTAGCTAGCATGCTTACATGATAAACTCATAAACAACTTACATGCATGCCTTACAATCATATCTACACAATTCAGTCTAGATTAGTTGGACATAACATCGCAAGTATATTGACTCATACATGAATATCATAACCATAGCCATCTGCACAAGCCAATCCAGATTAGCATGATACATAATAATATCAAGAACTTAACCGCAATGACAATAATCATCATGCATATGACCGCAATGCATATAACAAGTTAGCCAACATGCATGACTAACTGATGCACATGCATATGACAACACTAATCAACTAGCATCTATCTGCACGTAACTAAAACAAAAATAGAATGAAAGGTGTGCATATAACCACAATGCATATAATAATCATTAACCATCATACCTATATGCCAAACATACAAACATGTATGACGATATGCTTTTACCCCAAGGTCGAGTGTTACAACCTCACTTTGATACCACCCTATAACGCCTCCTCGCACATTTACCCGAATTTACAAGCTCGCCTCGGTAAACATGAGATGAGTGTCACTATGACATGACCCGACCTGCAAGTTCTAGCTAAGGAAGTGGGGCCTATAAACGAACACTTACTAACATTTCGCAAGGACTACAAATCACTCAAGAGATGGACAACCACCCCAGGTGATCAATTTCCATGCTGGAACCATTTTTCTCAAACCTAGCTCCATAACTGCACCCTTGACGTTGCATTCATGTTGTTGGAAGCATATTACCGCACTAACAGGCTTGTCTCCATGTGTTTATGACCTAAAACCTCCAGTTTTGTGCATGCTACTTTGGGATTTGTGCCACCTTTTCTGGCTAGCGTCTAGACCACTACCAAGAATTGCATGTAACTTTCAAGAATGTAATCAAAGGTTATGACAAAGTTAACCAATCAAAACTCAAGCGGGAACTTGACCCAAAGATGCCTAATCCATAACAAACATTTCGTAAAACATATGGTAAACATGTAAGTTATAGGGGTCATGAATGCATATTTGATCATAAACTAATAGTCTCCATTTGAGAATCACCAAGAAGGCTCTAATCCCCCACTGACTATCTGCAATAGCACTTTTTAGTCCATGCATTCATCAACCAATCAATAACTTATCAAAACATATCAAAAGTCATAGATAGATTAGATCATATAACCAGTAAATAGTCAACATACAAATCATGGGAAATCATCCATAATATTACCAACGTAATCACTACAAATGCTCATAGATCACAATAGAAAAATACCACATATTATTATATGAAAATTTCAACCAAGTCAGGGACTTCCAAGTACCACCCAACCATAGATTGGATTGAACCAAATCTCTCTTTCATGCAATTACCCCTGCACCATATTCCAAGCATGAATGTGGGATCTCATGGAATAAACCAAAACAAAATCAAACTTGGGCTTCTAGAGGCCAAACCACCTCAACCTTCATCCACAGTGATTCCACCTCTATGATCTGGAAATCATTAAAATCAACCAGATTGATCTCTACCCAAGTTGTTTAAAGGCTCCAGGAACTAGTAACTCAACACACAACCTTCCAGGGCTTCAATGTAGGTTTTAACCCCATACAGAAATTACCTGCATACAAATTCTAAAACAAAGAAAATAAACAATGCGAGAGCATAACACATAAAACACATATACACAGATATTTTCCCCTGGATACCAAAATCGGGACTACCAGCTTGATTTTTCATTATATTCCTTTCAATGTTACAATACATATTTATACATGCCGAAGCATCCAATACCATGGACTGAAAAACCATAGGTAGGTTCGCCCAACCTAATATAGGGTCCAAAATTATTTTTCCTGGGGCGTTGCCCCGGACCCCGTAAAGGGGGGCTACCCGCCCCCCTCAAACCCTTCAGACAAGGGGGGGCTGCCGCCCCCCTGTGAACCCCCCACTGCACAATCAGCGCAACGAAGGGGGGGCTCCGCCCCCCCTCTAACCCCCTAGTTCACTACGTAGGTTATTCGTGGAAAGAATATAACACAACCCAACATTCTCCCACTTGTTGTTTTCTTTCCACAGGGAGCCACAGGAGAGCTTAGTCATTTTTCCAACCCTGAAACGCCCATTGTTTCTCTACACTGGGAAAACTTCTTAGAGCTCACAGATTTTGTCAATGCATTTGCAGTATTCTTCAAAGTGTCCACCTTTACCAGCAATACCTTTTTGTCTTCTATCATATCCCTCACAAAGTGATATTGAACATCAATGCGATTTGTCTTTGAATGATATGCGGGGTTCTTTGCCAAGAAAATTGCACTTTGGCTGTCACAGTCTATCCTTATAGCTCCCTGTACTAACCCCATACTTGAACACAATCTCTGCAACCAAATTGCTTCCTTACTTGCATGAGTGGCTACCATGTATTCTGCCTCTGTAGTTGATAGTGCCACTACAGATTGTTTCTTACTCATCCAACTGACTGCACCTCCAAATAGGTTAAACACATACCCACTTGTAGATCTTCTCTGATCCAGATCTCCAACCCAGTCTGCATCAACAAAGCCACGAATATCCAACATTCTGTCCAATCCTGATCTTCCTTGGTAGCACAAACCATAATCACTAGTGCCACGCAAATACCTGAAAACCCGCTTCACTGTTGTCCAGTGCTCCTTCCCTGGTTTTGACATAAACCTGCTCAATACTCCCACTGCATGTGCAATGTCTGGTCTAGTACAGACCATTACATACATCAAGCTATCGACTGCACTTGCATATGGGACACAGGACATGTCCTCTTCCTCTTCTTGTATCTTGGGACACTGTTCAACAGATAACCTCACACCTACAGGAATAGGAACCTTCACCAGTTTACTATCCTTCATATTAAACCTCTACAGTATTGTCTTGACATACTTCCTCTGGTTTGACCAGAGCTTCCTCTTTTCCTGATCTCTTTTAATTTCCATGCCCAAAATATAGTTTTCAGCACCAAGATCTTTCATGTCGAATTTGGAGGACAATTGGGTCTTCAAATCCTGGATAATTTCTTTGTCATTTCCAACCAGCAACATATCATCCACATACAAGACTAGATAAATAACATGGTCACCAATTAATTTAAAATACACACATTGATCTGCTTTGCTTCTGGTGAAGCCAAGCCCCCGTATAAATGTATCAAATTTTTGATACCACATCCTTGGTGACTGTTTTAACCCATATAGAGACTTCTTTAATTTGCATACCATTTCTTTCTTACCCTTCACCGCAAAGCCTTCATGTTGCTTCATGTAGATCTCCTCTTCCAGATCCCCGTAAAGAAATGTTGTCTTCACATCCATCTGTTCTACCTCAAAATCAAAAGTAGTAGCAACAGATAAAAGTAATCTAATAGAAGTTACCTTGGCAACAGGAGAAAAAATATCACCAAAATCAATTCCCAGCACCTGGGAATAACCTTTTGCTACCAACCGAGCTTTGTATTTCTCCACCTTTCCTTCTACATTTGTCTTCTTTTTGAACACCCATTTTCTGCCAATGGGTTCCCTTCCAACAAGCAACTCCACCAGATCCCAAGCCTCATTTTTGTACAAAGATGCCATTTCATCAACCATGGCCTCTTTCCAGAGTTTTCCATCCTCTGAACTGCCTCCTTCACAGTTCTGGGATCATCATCAGTAAAATACAAATAAAAATTTGAACAGAAAGCAGATCGACTATACCTTTCTGGCTGCCTTCTTTCTCGATCTGATCTTCTCACAGCCGAAGTTTGTGGCTCTTCATCTTCTGATTCCTCCTCTGCTATAGAGTCTGATTCTTCCTCCTTTAGTTCAAACTCTATCTTCTCAGGTTCCTTTGGTTGGACTTCATGTTTAATAACATCTTTCACCTCTCTGAACAACACATCTCGGTTGTACACAACCTTCCTTGTTACTGGATTCCAAAGCTTATAACTCTTTAAACCATCCTTATACCCAATAAAGATGCACTTTTCAGATTTACTATCCAACTTGGTTCATTTCTCCTTTGGAACATGTACATATGCATCACATCCAAATACCCTCAGATGTGAAAGAGAGGGTTTCTTACCAGTCCATACCTCTTATGGAGTATTATCCTCCAACGCTGATGAAGGTGACCTGTTGACCAGGTAACATGCAGTATCCACCGCCTCTACCCAGAATTCTTGTCCCAACCCGGCACCACTGAGCATGATCCTTGCTTTTTCCATCAAAGTCGTATTCATTCTTTCTGCAACTCCATTTTGTTGAGGTGTATATGGAGTAGTCTTCTGTCATGATATACCACACTTCTTGTAAAATTCTTCAAATTCCTTGCTGCAAAACTCTCCACCATTATCTGTCCTCAGCACCTTTATCTTCTTCTCTGTCTGATTTTCCACGAGAGCCTTAAATTCTTTAAACTTGTCAAAGGCTTCAAATTTCTTCTTAAGGAAATATATCCATGTATTCCTTGAGAAGTCATCTATAAATGATACATAGTACACAGACTTACCCAGTGATGGAACCTTCACAGGTCCAAACACATCACTGTGCACAAGTTCTAATATCTGTTTTGCCCTCTTAATACCAGAGGGAAAACTCACCCGATTCTGCTTCCCATATACACAATTTTCACAGAAATCAAAATCCAAAGAGCTATTACTCATACCTTCTACCATACCTTTACCATGAAGTATTCGAAGGCCCTTCTCTCCAATATGTCCAAGGCTTTGATGCCACAACATGGTCTTCTCTCCAGAGACCACTAGATTTTCTGCTCCACTTTCAGGAAACATAGAACTAGTGCACCCATCAATAACAGTGCTACCTTGCAGCTTGTACAGAGTTCCAATTCGAACTCCCCACATCAATACCAGTGCTCCCCGAACCATCTTGCAGGTATCCTTCTCGAACACTGTTTTTACACCTGCATCATCCAACTTGCTTATAGAAATTAGATTTCTAGCCAATGCAGGAATATGTAGAACACCCGGAAGTGTTCTAACCCTTCCACCTTGCAACTTCAACTTTACTTTTCCGCGACCAATGATTCTAGCCTTCCTATCATCCCCTAAGAAGAAATCACCAATGTCATATTTCTCATACTCGCAGAACCACTCTCTATGGAGACTGAAGTGAAAGGATGCACCTGATTCAATCAACCATGCCTCATGATATACATGTGTACTTGAAGAAGCCAAGTACACATCCCCACCTTCATCTGAGGTGGTTTTCACCTCTGCAGAAGGAGCATCATCAGATCCCTTTCCTTTATCAGGACCTTTAGATTTACAGTCCCTTTTGAAGTGCCCTTCCTTTCCACATTTCCAGCACACCACCTTTACAAGTTTTCTTGGAGATTTAGATCTCCCACTCGATGACTTATTTTTGTTTCTGTTTTGGGACCGTCCTCGTATAGATAAGGCATCACCATTCTAGCTCTTCATATTTTTCCGTCTCATCTCCTCCGTCAACAAACCTGAGACTATTTCATCAAACTTCAAGGCAGTTGCATTGCTACCTATTGCAAACCAGACTATCCCACGAATCTGGTAAAGAACACAAAAAACTGATGCACTTATCTTCATCTGAAATTTTAATATCAACAGATGCTAATTGACTTACCACAATATTAAATGCATTCAAATGCTCTGTCACTGAGTCTCTATCTTTCATCCTCAGGTTATACAACTTTTTCTGTAGGCACAGTTTATTCACCAGAGACTTAGATTGGTACAAAGTCCCTAACTTGTCGCACAAAGCCTTTGCGGTAGCTTCCCCTGATACATTCAACAATATTGAATTTGAGACACACAATCATATTATGCTCTTTGCCTTCCAATCCATCTTCTTCTATTCTTCATCAGACACTCCCGTTGGTTTAGTACCTGGATCTACCACGATCCACTGACCTTTATCCACCAACAGATCCTCCATCTTGAGTTTCCACAACTCAAAACTCTGACCATTAAATTTCTTGATCTCTATCTTTCCACTACTCGCCATCTTCTTTCACCACCAGAATCGATCTCGCAGATCTCCCACTGAACAGGGTCTGCCACAGGCCCAAGCGAAACCCCTCAGTAACAAAGGCATCCCCTTGAAGCCAAAACTGCTATGATACCAAATGTAGGTTTTAACCCCGTACAGAAATTACCTACATACGAATTCTAAAACATAGAAAATAAACAATGCGAGAGCATAACACTTAAAACACATATACACAAAGATTTCCCCTAGATCCCAAAACCGGGACTACCAGCTTGATTTTTCATTATATTCCTTTCAATGTTACAATACATATTTATACATGCCGAAGCATCCAATACCATGGACCGAAAACCATCGCGTCCAAAACCATGGACCAAAAAACCATAGGTAGGTTCGCTCAATCTAATATAGGGTCCAAAAAAAAATTTCCCGGGGCACTTCCCCAGACCCTATAGAGGGGGGCTACCCACCCTCCTCAAACCCCCCAGACAAAGGGGGGTTGCCGCCCCCCCTGTGACCCCCCCACTACGCAATTGGCGCAACAAAGGGGGGATAAGCCCTCGGTTCACTACGTAGGTTAGTCGTGGAAAGAATATAACACAACCCAACATTCAGAGCATTTGTTCTAACCGAGGCTCCAGGGACTAGTAACTCAACCCACCAAGGGATCTAGAGTGTTTGTGTCAACCTACGACTCTAAGAACTAGAAACTCAAGCTAGCTTGTTCCAGGGCTTCCAGAGCATTTGTCCCAACCCACAGCCATCAGGAACCTGAGCAGCAATCAAAAAAACAAGTGGAAAACCCACAACACCATGGCTATTTAGGAAATGGAAAGGAAAGGCTAAAACCATTGTCAATCCAGGAAAATATCGATGCCAATGGCAACACATAACGAGATAATCACATGCATATACCATGCATCCAAAAATCAACATGTTAAATCTCACATGCACATTGTTACCTACAATCCACAACTAATTTTTGTCCTTACTTGCGATTGTCCAAGCTTTCTTTTGTGCACCCCTGCTTTCCTTGCTTTCTTGTCCAAGTGCTTGTTCCTTCTCCTTAGCCAATCCTGATAAAAGAATGAGAAAAAGTTGTAAACTAATTCTCAAGTGCCTTTTTATTATTGATGCCTCTATTTTCTTCATTTTCCTTCATTTTTCCTCCATTTTCCTTACATGCAAACTTGTGTCTCTTCACCTTCCTTTTCTCCTATTTTCCTTTATTTTCATAATTAAATGCCAATTTTTTCCTCTTTTCCTTTGCCAATTTCCATAGCCATTGAATAATCACAAGTGATGCCCACTATGATGTTCATCCACCATTCAGCTTGGAATACGTCTCCCATGACCTTGGTATTATTTTATTTACATAGAAAATCAACTAGGGGTTGTTATGGTTAAAGTATATTTGTAGAAGAAAGAAATATAAAACAAACATTTGAAGAAGGGTTAGTGTAGATATTGAGATGCTAATATCCCTGAAAAAAATTATTAATGAAACATTAGATATACCATTATGTTTTTGTGATACAATGACTGATTATTCATGAAATATTAGATTTATCATTATATTTTTGTCATGCACTTTTCGAGATGAGTTACAAATGTTGCCAAGTTATAATTTGTGGAACAAATTTAGAAAGTATACATGATGAGGAAGGTAGTATTGCGAAAACTTGGGTTTTGACATTTTTGTAATTATAATTAAATTACTCTCTATTGTAAATCAACAAGGACCATGTGGAAACTAGACACAATAGGGAAGGAGTGTCAAGTGAACACTCATGTGATGACATACATCATTAGAAAGTGAAGTGAAGAACATGCATAATGATTACCAATTACTACGTGTTGTACAAACAATAAAAGGTTATTGATTAATTATTTTTTAGCAACACTCAACTACATGGTTACCCACTAGTCTAGATGATTTAAATTGAATCTTGTCTCTCCATGACAATCAAATAAGTCCATTGCAAATGGATTTCCTCTAAATTGATTCAACAATAGTCCACCCTAAACTTGTTGCAAATGGTTTATTTGATAGCAGATGAACAATTTTAGCACTTGATCCACCCTAGAACTATTGTGGATAGTTTGTTTAACAACATATAGAGTTGTTCAACGCATGTTATAATATATCCTTTATTACTTTCATTAGACCAACCAACGTTTGTAGATTCATTCTGCAAAGGTTACCTCAAATAGAGCTCTATAGTTGTACGTGCAACGTAGGGGTTCTCAAGGAATGAATGAATCTAATTTTTATGATACAAAGTTTTGATGGTATGAATGAGCCACTTCAAACACCCACATGGAGAGTGAATGTGGGTGCTCTACCAAAGGCAAGTAATCCCCATATTTCTAGATAGCTTTTGAATGGTAGATCTCTTTCCCAACACATTACTAGTGGACTAACAAATTTCTTTCAAACGGAGGTCACCACTAATTATAAGGGGTTTAATCTAACCAATGTTTATTTCATGGGCAAGCAATTTATTTGAATTCATCCCACGTTAATAATTGATGTCGAGTTCCTTAAGGCTTAATTCCATTCTCTTTCCTAGTAGAATTAGATTCATTTATTGAGGAAGCATTAAGACTATAAGCTCATGTGTAGCCATGGAAGTAAGAATAAAGGCACATATCCTACACACCAAAAGCATGGGCAAAGCCACTAATAGTACAGTTGGATTAAGAATAAATCTGGTGACCTCTTGTACCTACATGTTTATAGCTAGAGAACCATTAGTAATTATATATAAATGTAATTTTATTATGCTTTGATTTTTTTGACACACAAGATATATGTAGATAAATAATTAAGTAGATAGACATAAAGAAAGAAAGAATGAGATTGTGCCTCATGTTCCTTTATCTTGTAATTACATCACATTGTTTTGTTATGCCAATCACAATTTCCATGAAACTAGAACTAAAAACACTTAGAACAATTGGTAGATTTAAAATAAAATTGTGAACATGGAAAAGTATAAAAATTGATATTTTAAAATACCAACGAGGGATTGATGTTTCCCAATGGAACTTTGGCTATTGAAATATACATATACTATAATGTGGTTACCCATATCAAGTAACTACATATGTAAGGAAAAAATTAGTGATTTGATTGCATAAACAAAATTAATAATAGTAAAACTAGAATTTCAGTAAGTACTTTAATTGAGTATTCTTTGCCTCACTTGTTGTCTGTTGTCATATTATTTGGTTTCCTTCTAGTAAATGGCATGTTTGTGATCTTACACTTTGTTATCCTTCGAGTGTGCAGTAAGGTTATCTTAATAGGAAGTCTTATAAGATTCCAAATGAACCAATGATTCCATCAATACTTTAGCTTCTACATTATATATGGGAACCAAATATATCTTATTCTCTACATCATTAGGTGAGGTAAGGATTATTGAAGGTTCCTTTCAGTGTGAAGACTTGGAATGAAGATTACAATGAAACAAAAGTGGCCTTACACTAAGAAGATCCATGCTCCATTATAAAGGAGTTATGTGTAACACAATTGTCATAAACTAATGGTGAAGCCACTACCATGTTGCATGTCACATAGTTGGTGCAACGCAGAGATGTAGTTAACAAATATGGGCTATGGCATCATGAAAGATTTAATGTTTCAAATTAATATTAACTTTGAAACTTAGCATTAATCCATTGAAACATTCCCTCTTACTTCGATATGAGGCCAAATAATATGTCAAATTTTTTATCACTTGAAAAAGAAAAAGAAAAAAGCATTGTAAACATTTGATATGTAAAAACAATAATTAATGAAATATGAAGCTAAAACTTTGGATTGAACATTTTGGTTTATGTGTGTATTTCAAAAATGACATGTTATTTACAACAATTCCATGCCTTTAAGCAAGGGCTAATAATACACACAACAATTATGATAAAGTGATCAACTAAAACATGATACTTCAAAAATAATCACAATCCAGGATAATCAAATTAGACTTTAAAATTAAGATAGACATTTCTAATTATTTATTCAAATTATAAAATGACATTAAAAATTAAAAATTTTAATGTTTATTAATTTACCATAAAATATGTATTTTGTTTAGATAACAAAAATTATCATAGTGCAATTGTTAATTGACAATGAAGATATTCATTATTAATTATTATCCATGAATACATGCTAACTCATCATTGTTCTTCAATAAAAACTATGCCACCCAAAATGACTTACCAATAATATGTTTAAATCTCTAAATCTTGGATGGTTAACTTTTTCTTTACATAAAACAATATAAACTCTTAATTAATAAAAAATAAAAAAACATTATCATATAACACTACCATTTATATAATTAATAAATATTAATGCAAAAATCTATATAATCAAATGTACAACATGTATGTCTTCTTTAATTCAAGGGTCAAGTGGATGGACAAAAATGGGTCCTTTGTCCAACAAACAAGGAGGTTTCACACACCAATTTGGTGTCAAGCTACCTTAAAATTGGATTATTATTATTATTATTATTATTATTATTATTTACTAAATTCAATGTATATGATGTAACCAAAGTCTTGCATTTTATTATTGGAAAAGCACACACCAATTTGGTGTCAAGCTACCTTAAAATTGGATTATTATTATTATTTACTAAATTCAATGTATATGATGTAACCAAAGTCTTGCATTTTATTATTGGAAAAGCTGAAAAAAAGATAAAAAAAAAATAAATAAATAATAATAGATTTTTTTTCATAGATATAATTGGATCAATTTTATCCAAAATTTGGTTAAAATTTATTAAAATTGCAAATTTAAGTTGTTGAGTTTATATAATTAAAATGTTTTAAGGATTCTTCAAACAACTAAATCTATTTATGTATTCAGAAATTTAAGTAATAAAAAATTACTATCTCCTCAAAATTTATACCACCATATATCATTAATAAAACAAAAATATAAAACATTTAAACTTTACCAAAATTATATATTAGTTACAATGATAGTGTCTATTTTAGGATAGGTTTTTAAAAATTTAATTTAATTATTAATAATTATTAAGTGGATGGTAGGATTTTAAGACAAGATTTTTAGAAATTTAATTTAATTATCAATAATTATTATGTGGATTGTAGGGATTAAATCTCCCCAAAATATTTTAGAACAATTTTAATAGTAGTCATAGATAGAAAGTTGAGATTTATCTTAAATGTAGTTATGTCTTTTTTTGGACATCTGATATTAATAATCCACAGTATCGTAACAAAGTCTATTTATAAAGTAAGAATCTCCATAGTTAAGAATCTTATTACATTTTTTTTAAAATTTATATATGTTTAACTTATTTATTATTTTCTTTCATAAGTAGTAATAATAAAAATAATTTAAATAAATAGATAATTTACTTAAATTTTATAAAAAAATATTTAAAAACTTTAAAACAACATTTTATCTAATATATAACTTTTTAGAGCCAAGTGACACCCTATATATTTTTGTGGCAAGAGCTAACCAGCCTGCCATATGGCATTAAATGCCTCGTTACATGCATACTCGATAACCTGATAACACACCGCCATTATTTTTTATTTATCTAGTCACCGCGGCGCGTGTGTGTTATCGGGCTATCGAGTATGCATGTAACCACGCATTTAGTGTCCTATGGCAAGCTAGTTAGCTCTTGCCTATCTTTGTTAAAGGCATGTGTCTATTTATAACCTGCCTAAGCGACAAGTGACTATGTCGTGGTTATTGTTAGTACACGTGTAGCTAGCTTCCATTGGCAAACCATCCACCAGATAATACACTCATTACTTTAAAAGTTATTTTATTTTATTTAGATGTGTTGGTCTCAAAGGGCAAGCTATAGGCAGTTCCTATTTCAAACCCTATTGAAACATAAATGCTTCTGACATGTAAGGGGAATAGCAGTTTCCTTGTTGCTAAAATGCCAAAGCCAACTTTGAGGGAAATATAAATGCAAGGCAACTGCTATTCCCCTAGCATGTCAGATTGCATTTATGTTTCAATAGGGTCTGAAATAGGACTCCCCAAGCTATATAGTAAGAAAGCCATCGGTATCCATTGTCAGAAGTGTAAACATTCTCGATATGTGTGTTTCTGGAAGGTCAATCATATGTTTTTATTAATCTTGGCTATGATTAGTGTTGCAAAGGATGTACAATGTACCAAGTGGGGACTGTACTTAAAAACTTTTAAGTAATGAATCTTCCAAATATTAGTTTGGGAAATAATAAATAAATATATGTTATTAAATGAAAATGGAGTTTAGACTATTTTGTTTATGTTTGATTATTATTTTTGAAGAGTTGTTTAATTATTAGATTTTTTTATTTTTTTTTGTTTAAATTTAGTCATATAATTTTTGGAAAGATCATGAATTTTAGTTATTTAAGATTGAAAAACTCCTAAAAACTTGATTTATGCATATTATAGTTTAAATTAACAAATCCAAAAAGTTCCTATGGTGTACAAAAATGATTAAATTTTTTTTCTAAAAAAATAAAAATATCTAACAATTAAACTACTACATTACTTTTTTATAAAGTACATATATAATTAGTTATTATTATTTTTTGTTAGTTATTCTTTACTTTGCTTATTATTTATTTTAGATATATTCTTAACCATTCTACTTTAGATTTGTCTTTTTTTTCCCGGAAAGAAACCGTATTTTCATTCATATATTTGTCCAAACTACATTTCGCATATACACTTGTAGTGCATTCACTAGGATATGCCCAGATCTTACAAGTGGCATAAGAATTGTAAACCTTAAGGGTCGAAAACCCTAAGCCACTAAAAACAAATAAATACATTATATAGGGCATGCATGCCCATCAAAATAAAACCCAAAGGGTTCATGTACATAGTTGGAATTTGATGGGAAAAATGGTCGTCATAGGGTGTTTTGCCCATTTTTAATGTTTAAAAATTTTGCATAACCGATTCTTGTGATGTTTGTTGGAGCATACAAAACATATTTTTGACGGTTTATTATTTTTTGAAAACGTTATTAATACTTTATGTAAAGTTGTGTTCTATCTAGGCTGGGCCTGTAACGATGTCACCTGTAGAATTCATGTTTGATTGGTCATGTACTTCTTAACCTCTTAGTATCAGGGGAAGTTGTGACTCAATTGATCATGTATTTCTTGACAGTTTGCAAACTAGCTAGACCATCGCACAGAAAGGTCTATCACGTCCATTTATTTAGGGAGTATGAAGTAGGTGAACATTAATGCAAATCACACATATAACTATCAGGCACTGTGCATCCTTTAATGTCGAAATCAGTATAATATGCAGAGAAGGGCGCTTTGCTCCGGTCGATCTTCTCCAACCCTCCTCTTGTAGCCCAATCATCAGCTTCCCACATAGTTGAATATATTCCCAATGGCTGAGACTTAGGGTAAAGGATCCCTTGCGCTTCGTTGTTCTTGAATACCCTAATAGGGGTGTCGTCCACAAAGAATCTGCAGTATATATTAGCCATTAGCTTAATATCGAGTGATAGAATTGCTAATAAATCAATCAATGTGAAAAACCTTTTGAATTTAGACTTACTCGACATGATAATGGTTCCATAGAATAGAGTAGGAGTGAAACGCTAAAGAAGGATCGAACCAGAGGTTTATTCTCTGCTCTCGGTTACCCTTGCCATGAGTGTATATATTGGTTTGGATTGTATATGGTTGTCCAGATCTGTTCCCCAAGAACTCGAAGTCCAATTCATCTCGGACTGTATCAGTGTCGGAGTTCATCTGCAAGCACATAATTTATTAAGGGTCAATGAATTAAAGGGTTTCTTTTCACTTATTATCATCTTATATAAACAATAAGATCTTACATAGAAAGCAGTAATGGTTCCTGCAGAATCACCAGGAACGAGTTCTATTTTCATCCTCACTTGTCTGAAAAGATACTTGTTCATGAAAGAGAATACAGACCCTACCTACAATGAAATGTAAGCATATTATATCTACATTACCTTCTCAACAACAAAAAATTAGAAGCCTTGATCAAACATTATGATACAAACTTATAAAAAGATGAATAAATAAAAAGAAGGAAACAAGATAAACATTGAAAATATCAATGAGAAGCAGATGAGCATTGAGAAGATAAGAGCTCGACGATATTGCAAATTTTTTTTTGGTCAAAGAGAAAAAACACTTGCCTTTTATTGCAACCTACAAGGTTGAAGGCAACATTGGTATAAGAGACACCAGGAAAACGAAATTTAAAATATCGTATTATTAGCACGTTTATTTTAATCACTGATATATGACATGTTTATTAGAGAATCAAAGAGATGCACAATAATGAAACCATTTCTCATTGATCAAACTTCTTAGACAACTAATAAATTATATAGGCACACATAGGCAGACTCTAGGAAATCTAGATCCAAATAATTCGGGTCACCAAGTACGAAGAAACAACTCATGACAGATAGTCGCAAACACTAACTACGAGAATACAGCTCATAAACTTTATCTAGACTCACCATTTTGACATTATTCCAACATCCCCACTTAATGGAGAAATGGATTTTCAACAATGCCTAATTTTTGTCTACATATTTCAAAGTTCATCTTTCCACGACACTTGGTAAAGATGTCAGCTACATTCTCACTTGTATTACAATACACTAAATGAATCTCATTTGATTGTATCTTTTCCCTTACAAAATGATGTTGGGCTTCAATATGTTTTGTTCTAGCATGATAAATTGGATTATTTTCCAGCTTGATGGAACTCTGGTTGTCACATTTGATGCTTGTTAGCCTTCTTTGTTTTTCTCCAACATCTTAAAGAATCCTCCTTAACCAAATGACTTCACAAGTTGCATCAGTCAAGGCTTTGTATTCTGCTTCTATGGATGACAAAGAAACAATTGGTTGTTTCTTGTTGCTCCATGATACAATCCCTGATCCTAAATTGAATGCATATCTAGAGGTTGATCTTCTATCATCAATATTTCCAGCCTAATCTGAATCAAAAAAACCTACCAACTCAACATCGAATTCATCAGTATAAAAAATACCAAAATAAAGTGTTCCCTTCAGATATCGAAGGACTTTCTTTATTGCTTTCCAATGGCTTTCACAAGGCTTAGCCATAAAATGACTAAGGATGCTAACATAATACACTATATCGGGTCTGGTAGTGGTGGGGCAGTTCAAACTTCCCACCAATTGATGATACAAAGTTCCATTCACTTCTTTAGATCCATCATCATTGTATAACTTGGCATTCTATTCCAAAGGAGTAGACACTGGTTTGCATTCAAACATATGGAATCTTTCAAGGATTGTCTTTGCATATTTTCTTTGTGTCATGTTTGTCTTACCAAATTCCCTCAAAATTTCAAGACCCAAACAATAATGCAATTTGCCAAGATCCTTTATTTCAAATACCTGTGACAACTGAATTTTAATTTCTTCAATCAACCTGAATTCACAGCCTATTATGATAATATCATCAACATATAAAGATATCAAGGCAATATTTCCATCTTCATCTTTCTTGATGTACAAGTTAGGATCACTTTTGCTTCTCACAAAACCTTTTTCATAAAAGAATGAATCAATTTTCACATACCAAGATCTTGGTGCTTGTTTCAAACCATACAAATCTTTCTTTAACATGCAAACAAGATGCTCATGTCCATGCTTTACAAACTATTTAGGTTGAACCAAATAAACTTCTTGTTTAAATTCACCATTCAAGAAAGCAGATTTGTCATCTAATTGATGCATTTTCCATTTTTTTTTGTAGTTAATGCAATCATGATTCTAATTGTATTAAGTTTAGCTACAGGTGAAAAAGTGTCTTCATAATCAATCCCTTCTTTTTGTGAATAACCTTTAGCAACCAATCTAGCTTTATACTTATTAATATTGTCATCAACATTAAACTTGGGTTTGTATAACCAATTACAACCTATAGGAACTTTATCGTTAGGAAATTTCGTTTATTCTCATGTGTCTTTCTTCATTATGGAGCTATAGTCTTCATTCATTGCATCTCTCAGTATTTATATTCTTTAGCTTCTTCATAACTTGAGGGTTCTATAACATTCATTACATGAGACATCAATGCATAATCTGTATACCTTATAGGTGGTTGAATTTGACGTGATGTCCTCCTTAGATTTTTACTGCTTTCATCCTTATTTATGCTTTGTGGAGTCCCTTGTTCTATTCTTGGAGTGTCATCACTGCTAGATGCTTCCTATTCTTGAACCTGTTCTTGTTCCTATACATGTTCATGTTCAACACTTGCTTCTATTTTGACATAATCATTAGTATCATGTCATACACTTGTGTTATTCATTTTATCACCTTCATTTGCATTTTCATGAACACCACATCCCTACTTGCAAGCAATCTATGTGAACTGGGATCAAACAACTCGAATGTTTTTTTTATCATCACAATAACCATTAGGGGACTTTTGAGGTCTAAAATGGGCCTCCTAAGAAAAATGTAAAACTAAAATAAACTTTATAGGAACCAATAGGATTCAAAATGATGATGTCAACCATGGGGGATGATTCACCATTTTTGGAGTAAAAAAGTAAAAAGATTAAAAAATAATAAAACTACTTTTTCAACTCGTATTTTAAACTTATCTCCCACATTAATAATTGATGTCTGAGTGCCTTAAGGCTTAATTTCATTCTCTTGCCTAGCAGAATTAGATTCCTTTATTGCGGAAGCATTGAGACTATAAGTTCATTTGTAGCCATGGAAATAAGAATAAAGGCACATATGCTACACACCAAAAGCATGGGCAAATCCACTAATAGTATAGTTGGATTAAGAATAACTCTGGGGACCTCTTGTACCTACATTTTTATAGCTATAGAAACTAAGTAAGCCATAACTCCCACATATAGAAAACCACTACTAATTCTATATAAATGTAATTTTACTATGCTTTGATTTTTTTTTGACACACAAGATATATGTAGATAAAGAATTAAGTAGTTATACATAAAGAAAGAAAGAATGAGACAGTGACTCATGTTCCTTTATCTTGTAATTACATCACGTTGTTTTGTTATGCCAATCACACTTCCCTTGAAACTAGAACTAAAAACACACTTGGAACAATTGGTGGATTTAACATAAAATTGTGAACATGGAAAAGTATAAAAATTGAGATTTTAAAAGACCAAAGAGGGATTGATGTTTCCCAATGGAACTTTGGCTACTGAAGGATACATAAACTATAATGTTCTTACCCATATCAAGTAACTAGATATATAAGGAAAAATTAGTGATTTGATTGCATAAACAAAATTAATAATAGTAAAACTAGAATTTGAGTAAGTACTTTAATTGAGTATTATTTGCCTCACTTGTTGTCTGTTGTCATAATATTTAGTGTCCTTCTAGTGCATAGAATGTTTGTTATCCTACACTTTGTTATCCTTTGAGTGTGTGGTAAGGTTAGCTTAGGAGGAAGTCTTGTAAGATTCCAAATGACCAATGATTCCATCAATAATTTAGCTTCTACATTGTATTTGGGAACCAAGTACATCCTATTCTCTACATCATCAGGTGAGGTAAGGATTATTGAAGGTTTCTTTTCAGTCAGAAGACTTGGAATGAAGACTACAATGAAATAGAAGTGGCCTTGCACTAAGAAGATACATGCTTCATTATAAAGGAGTTATGTGTAACACAATTGCTATAAACTAATGGTGAAGCCACTACCATGTTACATGTCACATCGCTAGTGAAGTTGGTGGTACACAGAGACGTAGTTAACAAATATGGGCTATGGACTATGGGCTATGACATCGTGAAAGATTTAATGTTTCAAATTAATGTTAACTTTGAAGCTTAGCATTAATCCATTGCAATGTATCTACTACAAATATATATCAAATTTCCCTAATTTTAAGCCAAGCATTCCCTCTTACTTTAATATGAGGCCAAATAAGATGTCAAATTTTTTATCACTTGAAAAAAAAGGCATTATAAGCATTTGATATGTAAAAATAATAATTAATGAAATATGAAGCTAAAACTTTAGATTAAACATTTTGGTTTATGTGTGTATTTCAAAAATGACATTTCATTTACAACAATCCCACCCCTTTAAGCAAGGATTAATAATACATACAACAATTACGATAAAGTGATCAACTAAAACATGATACTTCAAAAAAAAAATCACAATCAAGGATAATCAAAATCGACTTTAAAACTAAGATAGAAATTTCTAATTATTTATTCAAATTATAAGATGACATTAAAAATTAAAAATTTTAATGTTTATTAATTCACCATAAAATATTCCTCGATCGGGGTGTGAGCAAAGAGTTGGATATCACGGGATCCGTGCCATGAATAGTTTTTTAATGAGAAAGGACTGTGGGCAGTTATGTTTTGGCCTTCACGCACTTTCCATCCTCTATAAGATGGAAATACGCATGTAGGATATTAATGGAGAACAGGAAGATTGGCGAGGCATTTTCTTGATGGGGTTTTATGCAGTGAGCTTAGAATGAGTGGGAGGTACCTTTGTTGAAATGGTTACAGGTCTATTGGAAATATTTTGGGTGATATTGAAGGCTTGCTACGAGATCCTCCACCCTGGTGTCGACGGTCTCATCTTCTTCCTTGCGACAACGGGTATGTTTTCTTAGTGTGTTTCCCTTCCCTTTCTCCTACGCTTAATCTCTTTCTGATAATAGGTTGGAGGAGAATCTCTGAGACGATGTTTTGGGGTAGAAAGACAATATCCCGTGAAATTTAGAAGGAAAGAGTTGTATTTTCGTATGGGCGATATCAATATGGTCGAATTTTCTCTATTTGTTATGGAATTTTACTTTCCCGGATGGACATGCACTTGGAGTTTGAGCATTGGAATTCAGTCTGCATTCTCTGCATGGTTGATTTAGTCTTTTATCTTAATTTATTGCTGCACATGTCAATCTTTAAGAGAAGGCATATTTTGCGAGAGTGTTTTTTTGAATGAATTATGTGTTTTGTCTTACTAAGGCTTGGGGGGCTCTTGGTTGATGTGTTCGACCTATCTTGGTACACCCATCTCACATTCATGAGAAAATTTTTGTTTTATTGACTTGCTGCTCACAGTTATGTGTAACTCTTATGTGATATACCTACAGGCTTCAATTCTCAATGCACGCATTAGGTCCTTATGTTAGTTATACGCCTCGAGCTAGTTGTTTAGGTTTACCATTTTAGGGTACCCTATCACTATTGTGGCCGACATAATTACATTATGGTGCACCCTTCCTTTGGCAAAGGAACCTCGATAGGCAGGGGTCAAAACCATCGTGTTGGACTTCGTCGGGAAGGCAGCCAACCCTAATTGCGTCTAGCTCAGGGTAGGTTCGTAAATCGACCTTTGGCCTCATTCAGGAATCGGCTCGGGCATATCAGAATGGTACACAACCTCATATTCACTAGCTCATATATGGATAGGAAGCAGAACTGAATTAATAGGCAGTTCGTGAAGACTTGGATGTGGAGGAATGGAGATATCTGGTGTCAGATCTTGGGCATTCTAGAGACTAGTCCTCTCAGTACAAACAAATTGTCTATCTCTACTAGTTGATGAAGAATATAGTGGCAAGAGCCCTAATGACTTCTGCAGCTGGCCCATCTAAGACTGATCCCAAACTTCAGGAAATTCATAAGGAATTTCAGCTCATACAATTCCAGATTTAGCAACAGAATGCCCGCCTCACCCTCATTTAAAAGCATATTGCATGTCTTCCTTAGAAGAAATTACCTGGTTCTAGCGCAAAAGACCCAGCACCTATGGACTCTTCTGATGACTAATAATATGATATGCATAGTATGGTTTTTAATTTTTGTTTTGTATAGATGAATGCTTTACATACTTTGATATTATGTTGTAGATATCTAGATTATAGGAGAATTAAGGATAATTAGGCATATATAACTATGTTAGACAGTCTTAAACTTTTTTTCTTTTGGATGACTTATAATGCGATAAGGTGGCCGACCAACAGATCCAGTTTCCCACTGGGCTGGTGGAGACCACCTCACCAATTGAATATGGATGTAACCTACTCTTTTTTTATGAAAATGAATGAAAAATGTACTGCCAAGCTTACAAAAAACAATTCACCATAAAATATGTAATTTGTTTTTTAAATAATAGAAATTATCATAGTGTAATTGTTAATTCACAATGAGAATAGTCATTATTAACTATTATCCATGGATATATACATACTAACTCATCATTGTTCTTCAATGAGAACCATGCCACCCAAAATGACTTACTAATAATATGTCTAAATCTCTAAATCTAGGATGCTTAACTTTTCTTTTACCTAAAACAATATAAACTCTTAATTAATTAACAATAAAAAATATTATCATATAACATTACCATTTATATAAATAATTAATATTAATGCAAAAATCTATATGATCAAATGTACAACATGTATGTCTTCTTAAATTTAATAGTCAAATGGATGGATAAAAATGGATTATTTGTCCACAAACAAGGAGTTCTCACACACTAATTTGGTGTCTACCTAGGTTGTGACCTTAAAATTGGATTATTATTATTAAATTCAATGTATATGATCTAACCAAAGTCTTGCATTTTATTATTGGAAAAACTCAAGAAAAAAGGTATTATAATTTAATAGTTATAATCATAATTTATAAGTTTTAGATTTTTTTTCCAAGATATATTTGGATCAATTTTATCCAAAATTTGGTTAAAATTTGTTAGAATTGCAAATTTAAGTGGTTGAGTTTATATAATTAAAATGTTTTAAGGATTCTTTAAACAACTAAATCTATTTATGTATTCAGAAATTTAAGTAATAGAAAGTTACTATCTCGTCAAAATTTATATCACCATATTTCAATAATAAAATAAAAATATAAAACATTTAAATTTTATCAAAATTATATATTAGTTACAATGATTGTTGTGTCTATTTTAGGATAAGGTTTTTAGAAATTTAATTCAATTATCAATAATTATTACGTGGATGGTAGGGATTAAACCTCCCCAAAATATTCTAGAACAATTTTAATAGTAGTTATAGATAATTATGGTTCTTTGGACATATGATGTTAGTAATCCACGATAGTGTAACAAAATCTATTTACAAAGTAAGAATCTCCATAATGACAAATATGGATGGTTAAAAATCTTATTACATATTTTTTCAAATATACATATGTTTCTCATTTATTTAATTAATTTTATAATTAATAATAATAATAATTTAAATAAAATTATAATTTATTTAATTTTAATAAATTTTTATTTTTAATTTTAATAATATAAAATATAATTGTATATTAAATTTATAAATTATTTAATTTATAATAATAATTAAATTAAATTTCGAAAAATCATATTCCAAAATAAATACAGTTATTCCCTCATAAAATTATATATACAATAGCAAAAAATAAACAGCAAAAGCAAAAGATAATCCCATTGAGAAAAAGAAAAAATAACCATCTTAAAAATACTTTAATACAACATTTCTATTTAACGTATATCTACTCTATATATATCCTTGTTAAAGGCATTTGTCTATGTATATCTTGCTTAAGAAAAAAGTGGCTGGCACTATATATCCTTGTTAAAAGACATCTGTCTACCTATATCTTGCTTAAGAAACAAGTGGCTATGTCGTGGTTATTGTTAGATACACGTGTTGGCAAACCATCCACTACATCAGATAAAACACTCATTACTTTAAAAGGTGCGTTGGTCTCCATTGTAAAAAGGGTAAACATACTCGATACATGTGTTTCTAGAAGATCCATCATTATTAATTTTGGGTGCAAGGATGTACAATGTACAAAGTGGGGAGTGTGGCTCACTAGTTATTGTTTATTAATAGGTGGGGCAGTGTATGTCATTACTTGGTTAAATTGGACGGGTGGCATATAGTGCATTAATGAAGTGATAGCTTCATATAGAGTGGTTGTTGAGGATTGTACTTTAAAATTTAGAAATTGTTGTGAATGATATATATAGAGTTATTGCTTCATTAATGGGGTGGCATACACTGTATTTGTTTATTAATGGAATGATAGCTCCATATATAGTGGTAGTTGAAGATTGTACTTTAAAACTTCGGAAATGTGGTGAACAATATATATTAAGTTATTGCTTCATTAATGGACGGAGCAGTATATGTCAGTAGTACTTGGTTAAATGGGACAGGTGGCATATACATGTCACTAATATGTCACTAGTACTTGGTTAATGAGATGGGGTAGTACTTGGTTAAATGGGACAGGAGGCATATACAGTACGAGTATATGTCACTAATATGTCACTAGTACTTGGTTAAATGGGATGGGTGGCATATACGGTCATGTTCATTAATGGAACAATAGCTCTATATATAGTGGTTGTCGAGGATTGTAATTTAAATTTTTTACTAATGAATCTTCCAAATATTAGTTTGGGAAATTTATGATTCAAGATTTATGATGTGATTAAATAAATAAATGTATGTTATTAAGTGAAAATAGAATTTAGAACATTTTGCTTATGTTTATGGACAAAAGATATTTTTTTACGAGTAGTCTAATTATTAGATTTTTATATTTTTTGTTTTGACAAAATTTGGTGATATAAGAGTTGGTAAGATCATGAATTTTAGTTGTTTAGAACATGTTTTTAAATATATAAATGAATTCAAAACCCTACAAAACTAGAATATTATACAACTTAAACTAACCATTTCAAAAAGTCCATATTGTATTTAATGCAAAAATGACTATTTTTTTTCAAAAAAAACAAAAACATCTCACAATTAAATTACTACATTATTTTTTAATAAAATACATATTCAATAACTAGTAATTTTTTTTAATTATTTTTTTGTTTATTATTTATTTTAAATTTATTCTTAATTATTTTTCAAAAAAATAATAATATCTCACAATTAAATTACTCCATTAATTTTTTTACCAAAAACAAAGACATCTCATAATTAAATTACTACTTTATTTTTTTATAAAATACATATTCAATTATATAAAACATATTAGTTATTAGTAATTTTTTAAAGTTATTTTTTCCTTTATTTATTTTAGATCTACTCTTAACCATTCTACTCTAGATTTGGTCCTTTTTTCCAATCGTATTTTCATTCGTGAAAAATACATTTCACAATATTTGTAATGTATTACCCATGTTTCGTCAATCCAACAATGGTGGCTGTAACAGTAAGGATAGAAGGAAATTTTTTTTACCAGAACCCATGCTTTGTCCATCAAAATATTATTGAATGTCGCCCTTTGAAAAGTTTGAAATTCAAGAGAGGAAAGTTGATTTTGTCTAGAAAACTCCACCGTCATACCACTAACTAAGATATTGGTAGAAACCAGGGACCACAACTATAATGAATTTGTGACAAGCTACCACAACCATAATGAATTTGTGACTTTCGGTTTCATTTAATAGTTATAAAGAAAAGGAAAATAAACACAACATAATGACTTTGACTTTCTGTTTCATTTTAATTGTTATAAAGAATATGAAAAAAAACATATCATCTTTATTTTTGGAAAATTTTAGGATATCTATTGTACATTAGAAATTGTAATTAAATATGACAATCTGGTTTTGTCTTTTTTGGATAAGGTTTTTCAAAATTCAATATTCAATTAATGATGAAAAAAAATGAAAATTAATGTTATTATTAAATTTATAAAAAATTGATTATAAAAAACATATCATCTTTATTTTTGGAAAATTTTAGGATATCTATTGTAGATTAGAAATTGTAATTAAATATGACAATCTGGTTTTGTCTTTTTTTGGATAAGGTTTTTCAAAATTCAATATTCAATTAATGATGAAAAAAAATGAAAATTAATGTTATTATTAAATTTATAAAAAATAGATTATATTATAATCATTTTGTCAAAATATATTTAACTTTTATTAATTTCTAAATTTTTTATAATTTTATAATAATTTTAAAATATTTAAATATAAATTAAATATTTGATAATTATAAAAATAATTTTCTATTTTTAAAAAATATATTTAATTTTTTTGTTAGGCAAAAACAATAAAACAACTAATCTTATGTGCTTTAAAATATATTATTAAATTAAGAAAAAAATGTTGCAACTCAAGTAGCACTTCAATTATAATATGTACATATTAAATATACATATATATTAAATATGTTGTACCATAACTATATTAAATACTTTGTACTATAACTTTATTATTAAATTGTAAGATATTCTCCTAGTTTCCCTCAGTTCAGTGGATTAGATGTTATCCTTTGTGCAACCAATATTTATAATTAGAGACCCAGTTACAACTATGAAATTATATTAAATATGATAAAAAAATTTTTTTTAACTAAAATCGAATCTCACGCTTCAGATTGACTATAAATATAAATCCAATTTTATATTTTAAATTTACTTAAATATTTAAATTCGTCATTTGAAAACTACAAACAATAATTCCAGCCATACTTCCTTAACTATATTCCAATGGTTAAGAGACAATTTAATACCCCGTACCAAACATTCTCACAGTCCTCTAGCGTTCCATGCATTTTCATTTGTAACATACAGAAGAAAACAGACCTCGCTATACCAACAAAACCATGTGTTATTAATTTGATATAATATATCAAAAATAATATACATATATATATTTCAAAATGGATGATTGATTATGTGTCTTCCATAATATATTTATGGAGTCAAAATTCAATGCATGTCTGATCATTGATATTTTATAACCGATTATTTATTATTATTAAAAGTAATTTTAATGGCCGAGGAAAAATAATAATAATCTAATCTTGTCGCACATAAATTTTATTATATTTATGAAATGATTTTTTTAAATAAAAGAATAAGGTTATGGATTAACTGTGAATGGGTGCATTGTTAAGACACTCCTTGCGATGATTCAAATCCTCATGAGTAGTTACTTACCTAAAAAAAATTATGCAATGTTTAACAATAAAATTATAATAAATATTAGTAAATTTTAATTATATTTATAAAAACTTAATTTAGTTTTTTTTTAATTAAAGAAAGTGATACCAAAATAAAGTTTATGCGTTGTTCGATATTTAAACTTTTAATGAAGAATAAATAATATTCAAATGGTTTTTTTTTTAACTTATTTTGATTTTAAATTTGGTTAAGTTAGATTTCTGATTGATTATTATTATATTTAAATTTAATTAAAATAAATTTATAAATAATTATTATTATTATTTTTAAATAAAAACATACAAATTTTTAATTTATTAAAAAATACACAATACAATATAAAAAAAAAAAAAAAAAAACTATATTTCTAAATACAAAATTAAAATATACTAAATTTATTTATAAATACAACATTGAAGTTATTCATAACATTTATAACATTTCTGTATGTAGGCCAAAACTCGTGACAAATGCAATTTTATTTGTGCATAAAAATTTAAACTCGTGACAAATGCAATTTCATTTGTGAATAAATATATGCAATTAATCATTATAGTATAAATTTTAAGTAGGATTACTGATTCATAAGTGTGAATAATAAGGATTAATTGATAAGTGTGAATAATAGGTATGCAAAATATTTTTTTTTTATGGTTAAATTTTGGTAAGAGTTTTGATGTGTTATATATTTGGTTATTATTTAATAGGTAAATTAAAAAAATTAATAAGTAAATTATAATTATTATTAAAGTTTCAATTATTGGAATTAAGATATTTAAATAATGGTTTTAATAAAGATAATATTTTCATTTTATTGTTTTAATTTTAATTTAGTTATTGATTACTTTTTGCACAAGAGGTAGATACTAAGCTCCAACTTTGCATATTATACTTGTTAATTCATGCTTTTTAGAATATGATTATTAATAATTGTCTTATTGTAATTTGCATTGTTTTGAATAAACTTTGCATTCTTAATATCTCACCTTAACTATACAAAACATTATATATAAATGAGATTTTCTCTATGGAGAAGTTTCACTGATATAGTTGATTTTAAATTTAGAAAATTAAAAATATATTTATACTATATATCATGAGGTAGATTAATATTAGGTTTTAGGGTAACATTAATTCTTAACATTAAAAGTTTGTGCTTTGCTTTATAATGTTTTCTATATGCATAGTTCATATTTGTTGCATAAATCTTTGCACATATATTAAAGCTCATTTTTTAGTGTGGTGATGGCTTCACCACTTGTTCTTCTACTATTGTTATTCTTAGTTTCTCTTTATCTATTATCCCTTTTCTCAACTCTATTAGGACATGGTTCAAACTAATGACCATCTACAATGCTTGGAACATACCATCTCAATTCAAAACAAAATAGATCTTGATTATGCTTCAACAAGTGGTTCGACACATTGTTAAATAGGTGTCAGTTTTCAATCCACCGCTATATCTACTTCTCTTTAAATGAAAACATTGCACAATTAACGAGATCTACTAAAGAATCAATAGATTATTAGGCTAGATGGAATGACAGAGAATTTCTTATGTTATTATTGAGGCATAAAACAAATTTTGTGTGGTCAAATCTATGTGAATTGCCACTTTAAGGTTTCCTGAAAATTTGTATGTGTATTTGGTTGGTTTCATAGCATAGCAATAGTGATTATATTGGAACAACATGGGTCCTTTATCCATACATATAACTTGAACCCTATTAGTGCCATTTTCTCTAATAAGGATCAATCACTTGATTTTGTTTAATGAATACATAGTTGCATGTATGATAATTGGAACACAAGCCCTGGTTACCCTTTGATGGTAGATATGTTGAACTGATGTAGTGAGTAGGTTCCTTCACTACATAACCTAGCTCACCTTCAACCTTTTTGTTAAGTCTATGAATTGTATCTCCACATCTGCCAAAGTCTAGTAGGAATTGGTATTATAATCTATAGGCAAGGATATTAAATTTACCATTGTCCACCACATATTCAAATACTACATTTTTCTATTCTCATTCTAGATTTAAGGACCTGCATACTGAGTGACTCTAGATTTAGTATGCATTGAGCTCTCTCACTAAATTCTCAAACTATATTGGTTGGATAAAAAACACTATGACTATCAATTTCTTATTAAGATCAATTATACTAACTATTAATTCTATTGTGCAAGCTATAAGATGTAATAAGTGAGGTAAGCTTAATGCCTCTTTGATGCAAACAAGGATTTTGTAGCTTTCGTAGCAAACTATAGAACCATAAATATTGTTACAAAGTGCACAGCCCTAACCATTTGATTTTGGCTATTGTATTAAACTAATTCAAGACTAAATCACATAGCATAAATAGCAAGAATGGATTTCAAATATTTTTTTGTTCATTCAGAATGTGTCGTTAAATACAAGAATTCAAATATGAGGGTGGAATCCTTGGAGTGCTTGAAATTACTATGTTGTTACACAAAAACCAAAACACCCTCTCTAACTCATATAACATTTAGTCGCACTCTCTCCAAATAATGCAACAACCAAAACCAATACCAAGGGTCCAAGATCTAGAAGCAAAAATCCCAATAGCCGGAAGCAAACTAGCAAAAGCCAATAAGCCAAAATCCCCTTTTCTTCATTGTTCCTGCAATTTATTGTCACGGTGTTGACCTCTTCGCGTTCCAACTGAACAAGTCGTTTACCATGCTACCAACCTCTTCAAATTCCAAATCTAAATCGATTTGCTTCCTCTTAGTATGAAGACAAACTAAAATTTGTAACCTACATCCCATTTTCGTAGTGCGTCTAGCAGCGATTGTCTTATAGCAGCACAGTTAAACAATTATCAGTTTGAGTGTGTCAACAACTCCACATAACAAAAGTATCAACACATGATCCTAGGAGTGTTAATAACTCGAAAGTATGTGTCGCTTCGATAAAGCATAATTACAGGAGTAACAACAATTATCAACTAGGTGTATCAACAACTAACATAATAGAAGTATCAAAAACTAAAAATACATGGGAGTAACAAAACTTATTACGAACTCAAACATAAACTTGTTTTTGGCTAATGAGGATTACCCAAGGCCGAGGATGCTCTTGCATTGGACACCCTTGATAAGAAAAGATGAGCTACCAGCTCATGTGGTATTTCCTTTAGAGAAAGAAGTCATTTGTATGTGTGTTATCTCTTGTTCAGTCATCCATGACGCATCTTCAAATCCCTTCTTTTCCATTTTACCAAATACTCTAGATACTCCCTCCAGCGGATCTTCCTTCCAAACCTTATGGCCAAAATTTCTTCCACTTCTTCAACAGGTTTAACTAGTAATTGCTCCTTCCACTAAGCAGGCGTACCTATCTCTTCACTGCTTTCTCCTTCACGAAAATCATATAGATTAGCCACATTGAATATTGGAGAGTATCCAAGTCTCTTGAGAGCTCTAGCTTGTAGTCATTTTCAAAAGAAAAAAAAAAATTGAAGAATTTTGCATGGGCCTATTTTCTTATATTTCAACTTGTTGTAGGTACCCTTGGGAAATCTTTATTTCAGCAGATGCACCATTACCAATTATCTCTTTGCAAAAACCTTTTCTCTTATTTTCAAATATTCCTTCTCCTTATACTTGTCATTACTTTGTTGCAATCTTTTCTTCACATGTTCATGTATTAGTTGCATGTTGTCTGCAAAATCACTTACATCAACACTCTTCCTTTCCTCCAAATATGGAAATTGTATTAGGTCCACAACACCTTTCAATTAACACCCATAAATAATCTGAAATGGACTCTTACGAGTTGATCTGCTCATTGAATCATTATATGCAAACTCTGCCTGTGCCAAAACCATATCCCACTGGTTGTGATTTTCACTACTCAAGCTTCTCAGCAAATTTCCTAGAGTCTTGTTCACTACTTCAGTATGCCCATTTATCTATGGATGATAGAATGAATTATATAACAATTTAGATCCCATTTTCTTCCATAGATTCCTCCAAAAGTGACCCAGAGATATTGTATCTCTATCTGAATTAATGGTTCTTGGTAAACCACGAAGTCTCACTACTTCCTTGAAGAATAAAACAACCACTTTAGTAGCATCATTTGTCCTTTTGCATGCTATGAAATGTGTCATCTTCAAAAACTTATCCACAAAAACCATCATTGAATCATGATTCATTTGTGTCCTTGGCAACCTCAAGAAAAATTCCATGCTTACATTTTCCCAAGGCCTCTCTGGTACCAACAATGGAGTATACAAGGTCTTGAAACCATTCTTAGGAAAAAAAATTGTAGTAATACTTAAAATGACAATTTGATTTTTAAAAAAAATAAAGAGGAGCACTTGGAACATGTAAGGAAAGTGTTGCAGTGGTTGAAGGAAGAGAAGTTGTTGATCAACTTGAAGAAATGTACATTTATGTAGGGTGAATTAGTGGACTTAGGGTTTGTGGTTTCCAAGGAAGGCTTGAATATGGATTATGAGAAGGTGAAGGCTATCTTGGATTGGCCAACACCTCAATCTACCTTTGATATGAGGAGAATCCATGGATTGGCAAGCTTCTACCTGAAATTCACTAGAAATCTGAGCTAACTTTGTGCACCTCTTACTAAGTGCATGAAAAAGGGAAAATGTAAATGGACATTATCAATAAGAAAATCATTTGCAAATATGAAAAAGAAGATGATATATAAACCTATTTTGGTGCTTCCAAACTTTTATAAAGCATTCCAAGTTGAATGTGATGCAAGTGGGACAACAGTTGGAGTAGTTTTAAGTCAAGAAGGTAGACCAATAGCATCCTTCAATGAGAATTTAAACGATGCTAAGAAGAAGTATTATATACATGATCAAGAATTTTATGTTATTGTGTAGGCTTTGAAGAAGTGTAGTCATTATTTTTTGCCCAAGGAATTTGTCTTATTTACTGATCACAAGGCATTACAGTATATCAATAATCAGGGTAAGTTAAATCAAATGCATTCTAAATGGTATTTATTCTTGCAAATTTATATATTTGTTCTAAAGCGTAGGTCTGGAAAGTCAAAGAAAAATTCACGAGCCTCATGAATGTGCTAAGGGCATTAGTTAGCCCAAATATCATAACCAACCATTCAAATAATCCATCCTTTTTCTTGAAAGCAATCTTCCACTCATCACCTTCCCTGATACAGATTTGATGATAACCACACTTCAACTCTATCTTGGTGAAATATACAACCCCACTCAAACAATCCATAATATCCTCCATCATTGGAAAGGAAATCGATACTTGATGGTTATCCTATTAATGGCTCTAAAATCTATGCACATTCTCCATTCACTCGTCTTCTTTGGAGTTAATACTATTGGTGCAACACATGGACTCAAACTTTATCTTATCAATCATCTATCAAGCAACTATTTTAGCTACTTAGTTACTTCCTCATTCTCCACTAGAGTAATCTGGTAAGGTGCCTTGTTTGGTAAACTTGATCCAAGAATCAAGTCAATTTGGTGGGAAATACTTCTCACAGGAGGCAGTCCTTTTGGAAATTCATCTACAAAAATCTCTTTAAATTCATCTAAAGAGGACTTAACTTTTGTAAGTATGGTTTCTAATTTTACTTCCTCTTGCACAACCTTTGGAATCAATGTTAAGCAGAATTTTTCCCTTCCTTCTTCATGTACAAAATATTTGTTTGAACATAACATGATCTTGTTGTTACTCATGTAGGTAATTTCACAACTTTCTATTCTTATTGCTATATTTTCGAGTATTTGGGTGAGTTTGTACCGTTGCCCATCCTTCCTGAACACGGATGTGTTTTCTCAACCAACATTGTGAAATTGTCTGTCAAACAACCATGGCCTTCCATGAATTATGTGGCATACGTCCATGTCAACCACATCACATGATACATGCTTTTGAATGCTACCAGTTTGAAAATTTAAAAAGCATTGTTGAGTCGCAGTCACCAGTTGTCCTTTTTGTAACAATGAGACTTTGTATAGATATAGATGGACTAAACTTTTGAGTTTCAACTTCTCCATGACTTCAGTGGACACTAAATTCTATGTACTTCCACCATTTATAACCAAGTTACAACATTTTCCTTGGACCTTACATTTAGTTTTGAAAACTTTCCTTCTTTGTTCTGGTTCTTCCACTATCTTTTTCTCAGGCTTGAGCAACACTCTATGAAACATCAAGATTTCTCCATGTTCTTGGTGAAGTACAATCACATTTTCTCCAGCCACATAAGTTGCATTGTCTTGTGTAACTTGTGTTTTGACTTCACCTCTTCTCCCTTAATTTGTTGCTTCAGGGTACTCATATTTCTTATGTCCTTCAACTCCACATCGATAACAAGTAACTATATACTTTTCATTTCCTCTTCCAAGACTTCCTCTGCCTCTTCCAACACTATTTCCACCTCTACCACCTTGACCACTAGTGGATTCTTCTTCATTCTCACTACCTCTAGCAGTCCATGTCTTATAACTACCTCTAAAACCTCTTCCTCTACCTTTCTGATGTGTTTTCCTATTCGTATTTTCTTCTACCTTCGAGGCAATATGATAGGCTTCATCAACAGTCCACAAATAATGCATACTCATCTCGTCTTGAATTAAGAATTTCATTCCATTCACATACCTTGCAAACCTTTAGAAGTATGGTTCTTTTATATGGGATTGAAGTGACAGTTTGAAAAACTCTTTGGTGTACTCACAAACAGAGGCTTCCTTTCGTCTTAGATTATGGAGTTATCTATACAAATTATGCTAGTAATCAACAAGCAAAAATTTCTCCTTGATCTTCATGACCATCCTCTTCCAAGTCTTGATCTTTTCTAGCTGATTATTTACTATGTCTTTTTGTAGCATATCCCACCACAATGCAACATGACCCTTCAACTTCATCGCGACAAATCTCACCCAATTTGGATCCTGAACATTTTCATACTTGAAGCATCTTTTGAGTTATTCAACCTAATTGATGAGCACATCAACTCTTAGATTGCCATCATAATAGGAAACTTCAACTCTTGCACTGCCTCTATTTCTCAAGTATGAAATCAACCTTGTTGTTGGGTCTCTCTCCTCAGCATCCTATTCTCCATCTATTTCTTCTTTGGGCTCTGAATCTACTTTTGCATCTTCATTTATTCTATGCTCCAAGTCTTCTATTCTTCATTTTAACTCTTCTAGCTCTCTATTTCCTACACCTCTTCTCATCCTAGTCCTCTTCACCTCAGTGGCATCCTTACAAGTCATAAATGTCTCAACAACATCCAAATGCCTCAACCCAGGTTCTGTGACCTGACTTGTACCTTTGGCACCCTTGCCAAGCACCCACCGAACAAGGGTTTCTGATACCATATTACACGAAGAAAATCAAGGTGCAAATACCAGAATGAAACCTACTCTAATACCACCTGATGCAATCCAAGATTCTGTAGATTTCACAACAAACTATAGAACTAAAATCATTGTTACACGGCGCACAACCCCATCCAATTGATTTTGACTACTATATTAAACTAATTGAGGACTAAATCATATAGCATAAACAAAGATAAATTCGAGACCTTCCCACGAGAACTCATAATGGATTTCAAATATTTTTTTATTCATTTAGAATGTGCTATTACATACAAGAATTCAAATCTGAGAGTGGATTCCCCAGAGTGCTTGAAATTCCTACATTGTTACACAACAATATCATACAACAACCAAAACACCCTCTATAACTTGTAGAATAGCTAGTCGCACTATCTCCAAATCATGCAACATCCAAAATCAATACCAAAATTCCAAGAGCCAAAACCAAAAAGCCTAAGAGCTTGAAGCAAACCAGCAAAATCCAATAAGCCAAAAGCCCCTTTTTCTTCCTTGTTCCTGTAATTTATTCTCATGTTGTTGACCCCTTTGCATTCCAACTGAATAAGTCATTCCCCATGCTACTGACCTCTTCACATTCTAGGGCTGAATCGATTCGCTTCCTCTCAGTATGAGGACAAACCAAAATTTGTAACCTCCATCTCATTTTCATAGTGCGTCTAGTAACAATTTTCTTGTCGCAATGCAATTAAACAATTGTCGGTTTTAGTGTGCCAACGACTCCATGCAATAAAAGTATCAACATGCGATCCTAGGAGTGTCAACAACTCGAAAGTAGTTGTCACTTCGATAAAACATAGCTACAGGAGTAGCAACAACTATTAGTTTGGTGTATCAACAACTCAAAATACATGGGAGTAACAACACTTATTATGAACTTAAAAAGAAACTTGCTTTTGGTTTATGAGAATTGGTCGTGGTCAAGGATGCTCCTGCATCACTCTTGTAATCAATAGGTTTAAGGAATTCACATTCAATCTCGCCATCCCCATCCCAAGCTACATAATAGATTGTCTTTGTTATGTTCTCAATGATGATGTTGCCACATCAAGAGGAGGAAAGGAAAGATTGTTTATTTTCTGCAAATTATAGGTAGCCTATTTGCATTTGTGTGATGGATCTTTTTTTTTTGGAATTGGTGAAATTGGAAATTAGGGCAGGCTCATACGCATGTGACATGAGGTCAATTATGATCGCTACCACTATAACTTCTAAGTGTATTAATGCAACATGCAAGGCTAATTAGGGTTTGAACTAATGACATCATAAGGAGCGCCTTAATAGTGCACCTTATTGCCAACTGATCTACACCAAGGGGGTTGTTTCATTTTATTTTGATTACTTAATATCTATCCATATGTGTTTACACTAATGAAGGTGTTTTCCCACTAAACCTGTTAACCCTATTATCCCAAGCAAGATTGCAAACATATTATGATCTACCATTCACATCGTTCAAAATGCTCTTGAGAAGGATATTTCTGAACACAATAGTTTAAAGTTTGTTCTCTAGATAATCCCATTCATCTTGTAGATAATTGGGATGAAAATGATGACATCCTTATAAATGTGATAAAACTATTTGAATAATTTTGCATAAATACTTAAGGTTAAGTAAACTATTTGTCAATACTAGTATAGACCCATCTTAATTTTGAATCTAATAAGCACAAAAGAAAAACCTAAAAAAATGACTAATTTTTTTTAAATTAACATGAATCTATGTGGGGCAAAAAGAAATTTGTATCATTGGAAATTTGTATCATACATATAATACATAACTCATAATAAAAATTAAAAAAATAAAACAAAAAATAATATTGAATAAATTTGTCTCTAATCCTTTTCATAAATAACATAAATTATAAAAAAACTATTATTTTAAATTAGTTTAAAATTAATTTAATATTATATATATTTTATTTTATATAATATGTTATACTGAATTTACATAAAATAAAATAAAATATAAAATAGAATGGACGTTACAGTCACTTCAAAATATACCCCATTTCTCTTTATACAATAAATTCACAAAAAATTCCCCATATTTACTATTGAATCTAATCCCAACCAACCACACTAACTCCTCACATTGTAACGTTGAAATATTAGTCTTATGATCAAAATTGAGATACTAAGGTGAAAATAAACAATCTGATAATAAAAGAGTGTCTTCGTCCATGTGTTACCAATAAAAAATATGCAAAAGACAACGTTTCTATACACTGTATTTCCCACTCCACCATATTGTGACTGACAGACGTGTCCCTCGCCCTGCATGATCAAATAGACTAAACATGGTCAAGTCCAAGTGACATAAAGTTGAGAGAGAGCACCCCCTTTTCCCTCATTCCTTGCTGCTCTAAAATTGATTATTTCAGTGTGATGGTTTCAAAGGAAAAATGCTTTATAAATACAATACTTTTGTGTTTTATAAATACATTACTTTTGTGCCTGCCAATCGGTATCAAATATCATTAAACAAATTAATGAGGCCTAAGAAGATTCTAAAAGTATCAGCCACACACTTTCTAAATGACTGCCGCTTTATCATTTTAGCCCGTTGTAGGTATGGTAGCAGACCAGATTGTCTGCATGAAATATGATATAATAATAAAGATCCTAGGATGAAAACCAATATATGAAGGGTTGTTTCGTGTTGTGAGACATATTACACTGTAAAATCACTGCCCTGAATTTACTTATTATAACATTAATGATTATATAATTGATATTGATGTGCAATAAAACCTGAGTTTTATGATAATGATAAAAAAAATCAAATGAATGCGAATGTGTTTATGTTTTTTATTTTAATGTATATGTAAATATTTTAATTTTTATATTATATATTAAGTATTTTTAGAAATAAAATTTAAGATTTTGTTTTTGTTTTTTGTTTTTTGTTTTTTGTTTTTTTGAAAGCTTTCTTTCAATTAATGGATATTGCAATGTCATTTACTGAAACCGTAGAGTCTGGTTTTGTCTATTTTTTTTAAACAGAAGATATTAAGTATATAGTTTTGTTTGAGTTTGGACCTTATGACTTGTAAGGACCAAAAGAGGATTGGCAGGGACTAAACTTGCATAAATAACAGTTTAAACCAGAAGCCATGCCATTACACAGAATTAGCCAAAAAAAAAAAAAAAAACAACAATAATATAGTCACTATATATACATCCAAACAAATTAAAAATAATAGTCTTAGAAAGCTAAAACAGCTTATAATACAAATTTATTTTTCAACATGCTCGTTTGCTTAATTTTCTTTTTAAACTCAAATTCATATAATACTTCTTTGTTATTTAGATTATAGATTTTGAAAATATTTTAAAATCTGATAAATAAAAAATTAAATAATTTACTTTATTTTTATTTTTATCCACACGGCTCTAAACACCCCTGCTAAATACCACAGCCAAATACTACAGCAACAACCAAATACTACAACCAAACATCTATATTTCACAATATTATTTTTCACGTCAAATCCACACTAATCACCAGTCATGAACGCTGCATTGAATTCGCAGCCTTTTCTCAATTCCTTCGGGGATTCGAAGATCCAAAAAAAAGTATTTGCGTGAATTCTCAGACTTCTCTCAATTCCTTCGGGGGTCAAAAATACTAGAGGCCGTGGTTGCACAGTATTGGCAGACATTGATGTCAAATTTTGCAGACAGAATAAGAAACTCAATATAAAACTACTGTCTGTTCACTTAACAATTATATGGACGGGCAACCCCATATATGCCCACTTAACATCTTTTTTTCTGCGGGTTTCTTGGATGAGGCTGTATTGGACGGGCACTGTGGTTGTAGTGCTTGGATCTGTATAGATAATGCACAAAGTTTCTTTATCTATTGGTCGGGCCGTTTCGCCACAAAGTTATTGCATTATAAGGTTTTACGTGGTTAGTTGATTTTCTCAAGATTCTCATTTTGAAGATTTATGGGGTTTCACAGATTATCATAAAGTATATTCAGGGACACGTTTTCATTAAACAACCACATCTTCTGGGCTGGCTTTTGAACATCTCTCAAAAAATCTTTTCAGCCGTTCTAGTTCCACCATATCCATCAGGAATTCAACTCCACCGCAGATTGTTTATCCAAATCGGGCATCAGGGAATCACCAGACCTCATGCACATTAAGGGAATCACCAGACCTCATGCACATTTCTCTACATATACGCCACATCATTTATGATGTTGGGTCTATGATTGGCTCTTTTAAATTTTTATGCTTTTCTGTTTATTCTTGCACTGTTTTTTTGTTTTTCAAATACACATGGACAATTTTTTTTTATATTTTCTCATCATATACTTGCCAAGTCACATCTTATATGCACATAGAAAATGGTGATAATTTTTAAAATCTCAATTTTCCAATCATGTAAGATTCTTCTTATATATTTGTTTCTTATCCCTGCATAAGACTGACATATACATATGATAACTGCATGCCAGACGGGGACTTAGCCTTGGTGGTTAGGAGTGTCATTATTAACCTCCCCACCAAAGATCAAAAGGCGAATAACACAGAAAAAGTTGTCGTCTAATGATGCAACTATGATTATGATAGATGTTGATATATTCGAGCTTCTTCCCAAATCTACCCCTCTGGAAAAAATGGATAACAGACCCTGTACTTATTTTAATATAGTACCAATCAACATTTTTCTCTTCCAAAAAAAATTATATAGATTTATGTTAAATTTAACGTGAGCATTTTATGAATTTCTCAACCTTACTCATCAATGGTATTTACAACCATGCAGTTCTCACTCACATGGACATGTTTTGCATCTTACAGCACAATTACCCTTTAATTAATTCTTTTGAAGTTCGCGTCATGAAAGTGGGTTAGGGAACAATATAGCAGAAGAAAAAAATTCCCGTGTGTTAGGGAAGAGTATGGCTGAAAAAAATTCACCTATATTATAGTGTAATTATTTTAAAATTAAATTAATTTCATTTTTAACTTGTGGTTTGAAATATAATAATTTTGTTACAATTTTACAATAGTGTTGAAATATACAAGGATTAAATTAAATTGAATATTTGATAATTATAAAAATATTTTATTTTGTATTTTTTAAGGTTGAATAAAAAATTATATTGTAATTTGAAATAGCAGTTATATTTGTAGATATATTTTTAATAAAATAATTATTGTATTTTTTAATAATTTTTTATTATATTTAAATACTTTATAACATATGATGAGGGGAAGTAATGACAATGCATAAATAAAATTTTCAAATTTAATTTACTATTTAGTATGTGAGAAATAATTTATTTTATAGTATGAAGGAGTTGTGTAATTTATTTAATGTTTAGTTCACATGTAATATTTAAAATAAGAAAAATATTAATAATGAAAAATTATTTTAGTGTCAACTATAATTTTATATCAATTTTATATAGAGAAATTGAAACAATAAAAATTATATATATACTTTCAATTATAAGGAAGATGTATAACCTTGTTGGAAGGTTTGGTTTGGGTATGAATTAAAATCTTCAAATTTAATTAGTATGTGAGAGATAATTTACTTTTTAGTACGAGGGAGTTGTGCAATTCATTTCATGTTTAGTTCACATGTAATATCTAAAATAAGAAAAATATCAATAATGAAAACATATTTTAGTGTCAACCATAATTTTATATCAACTTTATATAGAGAAAAATGAAATAATTTAAATTAAAAAATTTCTTGTATTTTCACTTTTAATTGTGAGGAAGATGTATAACCTTGTTGGAAGGTTTGGTTTGGGTATGAATTAAAATCTTCAAATTTAATTACTACTGAGTATGTGAGAGATAATTTACTTTTTCGTATAAAAGAGTTGTATAATTCATTTAATGTTTAAGTTCACATGAAATATCCAAAATCCTCATATCGGGGTGAGAGCAGGACTAAGGGAAAAGGTGGGATTCGAGCTGCTGCCATGAAGTCTATAATACAAAAGAAAGCGGGGTGGTGTGGCCACCCCCACACAAGCTTTCTCATACGCAGGACATCAGAGCGACATTATCACCAAGGACAGAGGCAAGTGGAAGGTATTGAAAAGGTGGCCACCATAACTTCTGTAGGTGGGAAGCATCGAGAATAAAAAAAAAGTTCTCCTCTGTAGGTTTCTGGTGGCTATGGAATTTCTCCAACACAATCTTGAGAGGAAAGGGAAACACCTAGGTCCAAGCCTCTGCGAGCGAGACTTTGCTCCCTCGTCTCTGCCTCTGAGGGTATGTTCAGGTTGCTTACTTTATGTTCAACATGATTTATGTGCAACGTATATGTTGCATATGGATGTTCATGGTCGGTCTAGATATGTTTCTTTAGAATAGAGTGTTGGTTAGTTCTATGGAGATCTAGGGGGTTGGGGTTTAATGTTTTACCCTTCCATCTAGGGTTTGGAGGCTAGGTGTCTGGAGGTTCTCCTTTGCAATTAGGGTCCCTCCTCTCCTAGGATTAGTGAATCTAAGGGCTACCTGGATTTTGGATTATTTCAAGTATGTAATTCTCAATCCTTTTTCATCATGCATGCAGTCGCTGATTTGTTCAAGTTCACAAGGTTATGTGGGTTATAATTCTTGCATGAATTTGAGACCCTTACACTAGATAGAAAGGGATTTACAGTGTATTTGGGGTGTTTGTCTAAAATAAACTCACGCCGCTAATATGGAGAATCTCTTTTGGGATTGGTTTAATGTCATTTTCTGCAATGGACATGGTTCTTTAGACATTGCAGGCTCTTAACTTCACCCAATTTACGGGTACCTTCCTCCTGGTTATTATCTAGAGAATACTCAAGTAACTGTCATTGTGAGAAGAAAAGGAAAGGAGCATATCCGACTAGAAACCCTCAAGATTATCCCTAGCACCAATTTGTTGATAGGTATGGCTCAACCCATTTCACAGCGTGGCCATAATCCAACCGTAGGTCATGGGCAAGGTAGTAGGCACATGCGATCCAACAAAGGTTAGGGTCATAATAATAGTCAACATTCAGTTTTTGAGGCAGTCAGAGTGTATAAGAACGACACCCACCCTTGGTCTCACCAAATCATTAGTGAGTGGGAAGCTGAGATTGAAAGCCAGACGGATATCAGAGATCAGAAAATTCTGGAAGAACTCGACAATCTTATCCTAGACCCAAGCTATACAAGAGGGTGTTAAACTTAGTTTAAGCAGACCCTCTACTTATTCAAATAGATGATGAAGACTCTCCTAGAAAAATATTTGATGACAAATATCGTAGGCATCTCAGGTCCTCTCAAAGAAATCTAGTAAATTCACAAAGAATTTCAATTAATTCGGTGCCAAATTCAATAGCAGAATGTTTTCCTTGCACGCATTAAGAGGCACATTTCTTGATTTCCTTGGATGGAGATGTCGAGTTCCAGTGCCAAAGACCCCATGCTAGTTGAGTCGTCTGATGATTAACTTGGTTGATTAGCACAATATGGTTATTTTATAGTTTAGTCTTGTTTAAATGACCAATATGGAATTTTTGCTTTTTTGGTATAGGCGTATGGTCAATAGGAGTCATAAAGACAATCAAGTTTATATATCCCTATTAGACAATCTCAGACAATTCAGATTTTGGATAGCTTATAATGTAACCAGACGGTTAAGAGACCTAGTTTCCCTCGGGACAGGTTGAGACCATGTGGACATGAATGTTGATCTGTAACACCTGCCTTCTTTTAAAAAAGTAATAGAACAGTACCACCGAAGCTTACAAAAAAAATATCCTTATATATATATATATATATATATATATATATATATATATATATATATATATAAGAAAGAATATTTTAGTGTCAACCATAATTTAATATCAATTTTATATAGAGAAAATAAAATAATTTATATTAAAAAAATTCTTATATTTTCACATTTAGTTTTGAGGAAAATGTATAACCTTGTTGGAAGGTTTGGTTTGGGTATGAATTAATCACCAAATCTCATGGACATTCTAACTCATATCAAATTTGTGAGAACTTTAACTTGCATAAAGGAATCAAGAGATCTGAGATGTGTGTGGGTGAATTCTAGGACTATTTATCGTTCTATGTTAAAAAATGAGAGGGATGGAGGAAAGATCGGGAAAGAAGATATGCAAAGGAGGTTTAAGTCATGCAAGTATATATAATAGGGTCAAACTTATAGGTGTCTAAACACTCAAAAATAATGTACCTGGGTGATTGTGATGTTAGAAAAAGAGAAGATGTTTGTTGTTGGAGTTATTTAGTCAATGGCTCTTCCTAATTTTTTAGGGGTAAGATTTGAGGTGGACTGTTTAATTACAATAGAGGAAGTGATCAGGTGCTCAAAATTATGCTCAAAAATAAAAGTTGTCAAAATGGTGTGGAACCTAAATGACCGCGTATTTCTTTTCATCTTGAATACAACGTGACTCATTTCACGCGAAACAGACACCGTATGCTCCCATAAACATGATTTGTTCACATTGTCAGACAGGTAAAAAATTTGCAGATAGATCACTGGGATGTTGACTGGGCATCCGTACATCCTAGGTGGAAAAAGGAATATTCTCATAATATGTTGTTGAGTTGGCATCGTTTGATTGACCCATGTGTTATTATTTTGACCAATGAGGAGGTGACACGTGGCTAAGCCGGAGGCCGCCACGTGTCCTCCTAATGGCATACAAAATTTTGTTGGCAAGACAGGTTGGAGGCCACAAGAATCGAAACCATGACCTCCCACAGCACACGGCAACACTTTACCACTCTACCTACGCATTGATACTTAACATACAATGCATGTGGGTTAGTGTTAATGTTTATTGACCGCCAGGTTGGGGGGAGACCGCCAGTGTAACCACCGACAACCCTCCCATGTGAACACTATCCGCAGCCTGCAGCAGTTATGGAAACCACCACCGTGACTACTGGACAAGCAATGTATGTGACCGCTCCTAAAGCGTTAGCATTCACCAAGACCGTCAGAGGGAGGGGGGCTAGCGTCGGGGGCTAGCCTCTGGGCGCATGGCCCCCATATGACCCAGATTTTGATTCTAAGGCCTCAGCGACCAAATCAATGATCCTAAGTTCCAAGTCGGTGATGAAGTTTGCCTTCACATTAGCAAAGAGAGTATCCAAGGAGAAGGTAAAAAACAAAAACCAATTAGATATGGTCCATTCAGAATTTTGGAAAAGATTGGTAACAATGCCTTCAGGTTGGACTTGCCTTCATATATGCAAATTTATGTTGTCGTTAATGTTGATAATTTAAGGTTGTATGAGCCTCTTTTGATTGAATATCAAGGAGAGAATATTCAAATTCCATCTATTGAAGAATTTTCTCCAAAATTCCTTGATGAGCTTCAGCAAGACACTATACTTGACAGAAGAACAAGGACATCAAAAATGGGAAGTGTCGATTATCTTCGAGTGGCGCTCAAGGGTACAAATCCTTCAAAAGCCAAAGGATAGAGGTTAGAAAGGTGAGGGAAGTTTACCCTCACCTGCTGGACAACTGAAAATGATCTTTTGGGGTCCAAAAGGCTTCCAGTGGGGAGGAGTGATCAGGTGCTCAAAATTATGCTCAAAAATAAAAGTTGTCAGAATGATATGGAACTTGAACGAGTGTAGTGCTCGTCATCTTGAATCCAACGCAACTCGTTTCGTGTGAAACAGACACCGTATGCTCCCAGAAACACGATCTGTTCACTTTGTCAAACAAGTAAAAAAATTGCAAATGGATGACTGGGATGCTGACTGGGAATCCATACTGGCTAGGTGGCAAAAGGAATATTCTTAGAATATTCTCGAAATATTCTCAGAATATGTTGTTGAGTTGCCATCGTTTGGCCCATGTGTTATTATTTTGACCAATGAGGAGGTGACACGTGGCTAAGTCAGAGGCTGCCATGTGTCCTCCTAATGGCATACAAAATTTTGTTGGCAAGACAGGTCGAAGGCCACAAGAATCGAAACTACAACCTCCCACAACACACGACAACACTTTACCACTTCGCCTATACATTGATACTTAACATATAATGCAAGCGGGTTAGTGTTAATGTTTATTGACCGCCAGGTTGGGGGCAGACCGCCAGCATAACCGTCGGTAGCCCTCCCATATGAACATTATCCGCAGCCCGCAGAAGTTATGGAAACCACCACCATGACCACCAGACAAGCGGTGTATGTGATTGCTCCTAAATCGTTAACATTCACCAAGACCGCTGGAGGGAGGGGGCCAGCGTCAGGGGCTAACCCCTGGGCGCATGGCCCCCATATGACCCAGATTTTGGTTCTAAGGCCTTGACAACCAAATTAATGATCTTACAAATCACCTGTAATTTGGGGAATTTGTTGCTCCATTAGTGGAAAATGGGGAAAATTTGTAGGATGATGCCGGATTTGGTGCAAATTGTGGAGCGAAAAGTGGAGAAAGTAGGAGAGGTCATAACTTTCTCTGTTTTCGACCAAATGGAATGCAAAAAGAGGCTAGGTAGTCATTTTTGGACATTCTGGACTCAGTGGAGCAAGTTTCAAAAGCATTTGAGCATTGTAAACACATCTTTTTGTAGGAATTTACAGGGTAAGTTCCTCAGAAAGAATACCAAGAGGACACCGCTCACAACCAGATCTCAAATCAATACACCAGTATTTTTGACGTGGTTAAAACCCTCAGAGTGCAAGGAGGGAAACAGTCCACGGCCTGTCCCAACGTGGGTACAGACAATTTATTAATCAAAGAATGAAAATTTACATAAGCTTCTCTCATGCACGGATTGCCCGAACAATGACCCTCCATGCGCTTTAAATAGAACTCATGGACCAATCGGGTGTCAAGCCACGGATCAAGTGTCGGTAATACCGAGGTGAGAGTGAACCGTCGGATCACTACATATCGTGACCGTCGGATTGTAAGTTACAAAATGTACAACGGTAAAGAAACACACTTTACCTAACTCTAACCTAACTCTATACTAGACCAAGTTGAACTTAACTATATCCTATGTGTCGGAATATCCTAACATCCCCCCTTAAGAACAACTTGGGATAGGATTGAAGGATTTACAAATATGACACAATAGGAGAAGGAAGGAGGCACTAGAGCCTATCCCCCCTTAGTGACAACTTCCTGAACTCCAAGCATATATCGAAGTTTAGTGAACTTCGCCTCTGTGAGAGCCTTTGTGAAGATGTCTGCAACCTGATCATCTGTTGGACAATATTGCACTTCAAGAACATGGTCATGAATGAGCTTTCTGATGAAGTGCATGTGTAGTTCAATGTGTTTGCTGCGCTGATGCTGGACTGGATCTTTGCATAGCTGAATGGCACTTTGATTATCACACCAAAGTGTGGTTGGATGCTGCTGCTCAAAGCCAAACTCTGATAGGATCTGACGAAGCCACAAGGCTTCCTTACTAGCTTCCACGGCACCACGATACTCTGCTTCTGCTGATGAAAGAGAAATGGCAGCCTGTTTCTTACAAGCCCATGTAATAGGTCCTGAACCAAGAGTGAAGACATAACCGGCAGTAGACTTCCGATCATCAAGGTCACCAGCCCAATCAGAATCAGTGAAACCAACTAACAGAGGAGTTGCTTTGGCACTGTAATGAATCCCAAACTGTACTGTACCTCGAACATAACGAAGTATTCTTTTAGCTGCTTTCCAATGACTTTCACGGGGGTTTTGCATAAAACGAGCAACAAGGCCAACAGCAAAGGAAAGATCAGGACGAGTATGGGTTAAATACAAGAGTTTTCCGACAAGTTGACGGTATAAGGTAGCATCAACTTCAGGAGAAGTACAAGAGACTGAAAGTTTGACTCCAGACTGAAAGGGAGAAGGGCTGGCTTACAGTCTTCCATGTGAAAATGACGAAGAATATCACAAGCATACTTGGACTGGGAAAGGAAAATACCCTCTTGGGATTGCAAGACTTGAAGACCGAGAAAATAGTGTAAGTGTCCTAAGTCTGTCATTTCAAATTTCTTTTTAAGGCTGGACTTCACATGGTTTATAAGGTTGGGATCACTACCAGTAAGAATAAGATCATCAACATAAAGAACAAGGATGATGAGAGAGTTGCCCACTTTCTTGGTGTAGACAGTATTGTCAGAATGACACCTAGAAAAGCCAGATTCTAAAAGAAAGCTATCCATTTTGGCATACCAAGCTCGAGGAGCTTGCTTGAGGCCATAAAGGGATTTCTTAAGTCGACAAACGAGGCTGGAGTCTGTTTGTATGAAGCCAATGGGTTGTTCCATATAGATTTCTTCCTGCAAGTCACCATGCAAGAAGGCAGATTTAACATCCATTTGATGGACTTCCCATTTTAAAGAGGCAGCAAGGGAAAGAACAAGGCGGATAGAGTTCATTTTGGCAACTGGAGAGAAGGTTTCAGTGTAGTCAATGCCTTCAACCTGTGAAAAGCCCTTAGCAACTAGACGAGCTTTATGTTTATCAACTTTCCCATCTGGTCCATACTTGGTTCTGTAAACCCATTTGCATCTAACAAGTTTGCGTCCCTTTGGTAGAGGAACAAGATCCCATGTATCATTTGTCATCAATGAATGATATTCTTCATTCATAGCTGTTTCCCAATGTGGATGGCCTGAAGCTTCTGCAAAAGTGTCAGGATCATGATTTACTGGAGCTTGAGCCAGTAAAGAAGAGGCTCTTTCAAACTGAGAACGTGTACGTCGCTGATCTGTAGGATCACCGGCAAGATCACCTGCTGCATCCCGAGTAGCACGGACCCATCTTGGAAGTTGAGGATCCTGAGAAGGTGGGGAAGGATTATCATCCTCGCTTTCATCATCAGAAGAAGAAATGTTTTCAAAGATAGAAGAGATAGGAAGAGGTGGCACATCCGCCGGACTAGGCTCGCAGGCCGATTTATTTTCATCAAATTTTACATCTCTTCTAATGATAACATTTTTGGACTTAAATGGAATAAGTCTATAGCCTTTTACATCTTCAGAATATCCAACAAAAGTACATTTCTCACTCTTAGGTTCTAAGGCTTTATGCTTTTCATCTGGAATATGGGCCCATGCTTCACTTCCAAACACACGAAAGTGACTTACATCTGGTTTAATGGAACTCCAAGCTTCTTCTGGAGTGATATTCTCTAGAACCTTAGTAGGAGTGCGATTGATTATATAATTTGCACAATTAATTGCTTCGGCCCAAAAACTAAGACTGAGTCCTTTAGATTGCAGCATACAATTAGCCATTTCCTTTAAGGTGCGATTTTTCCTTTCAGCTACACCATTTTGTTGTGGAGTGTATGGAACAGTATGTTGCATTTGAATTCCATTTTCGGTGCAAAAGTTGATGAATGCATTTTTAACATATTCTCCACCATTATCAGTTCTTAGCTTAAGAATTTGATGTCCAGATTGTTTTTCAACGAATGCTTTGAAGGCCAAAAAGGTGGTAAATACTTCGCTCTTGAGTTTTAAGAAGTATACCCAAGTGCGTCTGGAGAAATCATCAATGAAAGTTAAGAAGTACTTGCAGCCAGAGAATGAAGCAACAGGAAGAGGACCACATAAATCACTGTGCACAAGCTGTAAAGGGGCTGAGGCGTGCCAAGAGGCACGTTTGTCAAAACTGTCCCGATGATGTTTTCCGAGTACACATCCGGAACAAACACCATCTTTGCAAGATACCATAGGAAGACCTGTCACCATGTTTTCTTTACATAGATGCTGAAGGGAGCGATAGTTTAAGTGACCAAACCGCTCATGCCAAAGTTTGCTCACTTCATCATTATGAGCAACAAATACTGAGGGAAGATGGGATGACCCAAAGTTGTGAAACTTATACAACCTTTTGGAATCATCAGCAAGACCAGTAGCTAGAATCTGTTTAGGATCTTTTAGATCCTTGATTACAACATCATGAGGTGAAAATTCAACAATTTTACCTTCACCTGAATGAGTTATCTGATAGACAGATAGAAGGTTGCAGGATAAGTTTGGAACACATAATACATCATTGAACTGACCATTGTCTAGATGAACAGTTCCAGTCCCTACAACATTAAGAGATCTATCATCACCAACATATATATTTTTGGTGTTACAATCATTTAAAGAAGAAAACATGGCTTGGTTTTTGGCCATGTGACAAGAGGCTCCAGAATCAATGAGCCACTCATGAGAATGAGAAGAAGAAGAAGATACATTTAATGCATAACCAGACTGAGATGATTGACGATGACATGCAGAAAATGCCGTTCCGGAAGTTGAAGTTGAAGTAGGCTCCAGATGGATGTTATGTTTCTTCATTGCGGCTTCCAAGGCTTCCATCTTCTTAAAGCATTTAGATTCTAAGTGGCCATCTCGATTACAAAAGTTACAATGTCTGTCAGTCTTCTTCCATTTGTTTTTATTGGTCTTGTCATATTGCTGAAATGATCTTTCATCTTGAGGCTGAGTTGGTTTAGGACCATTCCTTTGAGGATAAGACTTCTTAGGATTCTTTGAATTTGGTTGCTGCTGGGCGGCTAACGCTTTCGAGGAAGAGTTTCCAAGATTAAGAAGACCAAGGTGTAAGAGTTTTTCTTGTTCTCTTATTAAGGAATCACAAAAGGAGTCAAAGGAAGGGGGCTTGTAGTCTTTGCCTTGACAAATGAAAGCTTCCCTGGTAGAATGGAAAGTGGAAACAAATACAGAGTAGGCTGGTCCCAACTTAGTAAGGATGGAATAAATAAGGTTACCATCTTCTTTCTTAACTTTAACACCTTCCAAGAGATATCTAAGGGTCTTGAATTTGGACAAGAAATCTTCAATGCAAGAAAAATTATTAGGATCCAAAGTAAGCAACTCATTCTCAAGTTGATGGGCTCTAATTTCATTTTTAATCCCAAAAACTTTAGCAAGTTTTTCTAATGCTTCATGAGGAGTTTCAATTTCTGCAATGTGGAATCTAAGATCAGGAGAAACAGACATTCCTATCAAACCACGTGCTTGATCTTGTCGATTTTCCCATTTTTCGGCCTTGTCTTCATCTTTGGGTTTCTTCTCTTGGTCTGTGGCTATTCTGAAGAGACCTTTACTTCTAAGTAAATCTCCCATGTAGGCTACCCATTGGAAGTAGTTAGTGCTGTCAAGAATGACTTGGCATGGACTTTCCATTTTTTGAAAAACAACTGAAGCTGAAGATGCTGAAAGTAAGTGGTCCAATGGATAGATCTCGAAAAAATAGGCGGTTTTAAAAAAAACGGCTCTGAAAAAGGCTTCCGGATGAAGAAGTTATGGCTTTTTGAAAAAAAATTGTTGACGTTGCCGGCAAAGTGCGCGAATGTGCGGGAATGAAAAAATCCGCCCCCACAAAATGGAGACTTGAACCCAAGACCTCTACTCTCTTAAAAGGTCTTTGAACCAATTGATCTATACAAAATATTTGAGAGAGAGAGAGAGAGAGAGAGAGAGAGAGAGGGGGGGGGGGGGGCCTCGATTTGCGTGCTTGCCTTGGGAAGACTCTTTTCCCCTACAAAACACAAAACACAAAACCCAACACGAATATCCAAAGAAAAACGAACCTTACGGCTCGAAGTTAGCTTTAGCCAAAAAACTAGAAATTTAAAAAAAAATCTCAAAGTTAGCTTTTAGCCGAAAAACTAAATATTTTTCTCAATGTTTCTGATTTTCCGAGATCACACTAAGGTGCAGGGAAAAGAGCATACGCATGAGAAAAATCCTTTCTTTCTGTTTCTGATTTGCCCAGATCGCACAGAGTCGCAGGGCAAAGAGCATACGCAGAAATGAAAGGTATAGATCCGGAAAAAAAAGGCTAAATAAACCGAAACCGAAATAAGCAGAGAGAAAATGACAGTAAACTGCAAAAAAAACACTGTATACCTCCCGATCTGAAAAATGACGCAGCTAGGGCTACCGGAAACCTTTTCGCGTGAAACGAAAGGGGTTCCTCACTGAAACAGATGCTCCGAACGCAACAGAGCAGTCCTCTCGACCCGAAAGCAGTCAGAAACAGCAGATCTAGGAAACGACAGCCGCATGCAGTTCTACCGGCTTCAGATTTGGATCACCAACGGACGCGGCCCTCAAATAGCTCCGATACCATGTAGGAATTTACAGGGTAAGTTCCTCAGAAAGAATACCAAGAGGACACCGCTCACAACCAGATCTCAAATCAATACACCAGTATTTTTGACGTGGTTAAAACCCTCAGAGTGCAAGGAGGGAAACAGTCCACGGCCTGTCCCAACGTGGGTACAGACAATTTATTAATCAAAGAATGAAAATTTACATAAGCTTCTCTCATGCACGGATTTCCCGAACAATGACCCTCCATGCGCTTTAAATAGAACTCATGGACCAATCGGGTGTCAAGCCACGGATCAAGTGTCGGTAATACCGAGGTGAGAGTGAACCGTCGGATCACTACATATCGTGACCGTCGGATTGTAAGTTACAAAATGTACAACGGTAAAGAAACACACTTTACCTAACTCTAACCTAACTCTATACTAGACCAAGTTGAACTTAACTATATCCTATGTGTCGGAATATCCTAACACTTTTTACACTTTCGAACATAATAGAGAGGCCCAAGCCATTGGAAGCTGGATCAAGGAGACGTAGCCTAGTTGGGATGAACTCCTTTATCATGTTCCTATTGTGATGTGTTTTTGATAATGTTCTCTACATGTTTATGTTGTTGTTCACTCTCTTATTTGTGTTAAATTGCTCATAAAATTAACATGAAAACTCATTTTTCACTTGCAAAAAATCATGAATCCTTAAGCACAATGAAAGCATTTTGTTTCTAATTTGAGGAGGATCTTAGCACAGCAATCTAATACTAAATCAGATCAGGAAGACACAATGCAACAAGAACAAGCCCAAGCAAAGAAGTAGGTCTCTATCATGCAATGATCCAAAGTCAATAACAAGCTAAAAACCCTTAGTGTGCCCTTAGTGCACGATCTCTTTCTATTTTGTAATATTTTGTAAAGTTGGATTTTTGTTATATGTTAATTTGTTCAATAATATACAATAAATTCTTGTTATAAATTTTATGCCATCTAGTAAAAGTTAGTAACAAGCTAAAAACCTTTAGTGTGCATGATCTCTTTCTATTTTGTAATATTTTGTAAAGTTATATTTTTGTTATATGCTAGTTTGTTCAATAATATACAATAAATTCTTGTTATAAATTTTATGCAATCTAGTAAATGATTTACTCACCACATTCTTTTTTCAGAAGAAAAAAACTCACCACATTCTTTAAATACAAAAATATAGAATTTTAATATTAAAAAATTCATGATCTCTTTTTATTTTATAATATTTTGTAAAATTGTATTTTTGTTATACACTAGTTTGTTCAATAATACACAATAAATTTTTATTATAATTTTTGTGCAATTTAGTAAATGATTTACTCACCACATTTTTTAAATATAAAAATATAAAATTTTAATATTAAAAAATTCATAAAAACTTTATGATATCAATTTTTTTTTTTTAAATAATTTTTTCAAAATAATTATTAATCACATTTTATTTTTAAAAATAAAAATAAAATAAATAAATAATAATAATCAAAAAATAAAATAAAACTGTAAATAATAAATAATTTAGTTGTTCAAAAATAAATAGAATAATTAAATTATATAACGAGCAAATGAACATATATATATAAATTTGGTAAAATTTTCTTATTACCATTTAAAAAACTATTTCTAATTTTAAATTATATTTAATAATATTTTTAAACTTTATATTAAAATATTAAAAACTAATAACATTTATCACGGTATCATCCATTTCCACCAGAGAAATTTTTTCACACTATAGAAGCATCTAACATAGATAATTTAAAAAAACTACATATTTATCCCAAAAAAGTATTTATATAAAGATATTTATTTTCACCGCATGCTCCTAAAATATTTGAATTGTGTATTTATAAAAATGGATTTGCTGAATTAGTGTATTTTAGGGTTGTGTTAATGGTATAATTTATAGGAGATATATATTTTCACCACAAGCTCTTAAAATATTTGAATTGTGTATTTATAAAAATGGATTTGCTCAATTAGTGTATTTTAGTGTATTAGTGATAGCGAAACGGTCGAAACCTCTTCTGCCCACATTGATTGCGCCTGAGCAGACTGGGTTTGTGGAGGGTAGGCAAATCCTGGATGGAATTGTGGTCTCCCAGGAGGTGATACACTCTTTGAAACAGAGGAAGAGACCAGGGATGCTCATGAAGCTAGATTTATCTAAAGCATATGATCGTTTAAATTGGGATTATCTAAGAGCAGTTCTCGAAGCTTTTGGGTTTGATCACAGATGGATAGCATGGATCATTAACTTGGTATCCACTCCGAATTTCTCAATCTTGATTAATGGGATACCTTCCGATCCGTTTAATGCCACACGGGGTATCAGACAGGGTGACCCTATCTCGCCGTTTCTGTTCATCCTGGCTATGGAAGGATTAAGCAGGAAATTTAAGAAGGAAGTCAGCGCCGGAAGAATCAAAGGCATTCGCTTATGGGGATCCAACCTCATCATAACCCATCAGCAGTTTGTTGATGACTTGATGCTGTTTGGAGAAGCATCGCTCCGAGAGGTAAGGGGATTCAAGCGCGTCTTAGAAGTTTTTATGAGCGCTTCAGGTATGGCGGTGAACAATGAAAAATCTTGTACTTTTATTTTTAACGTACCTGACGCTGTCAAGGCCCATTTAACTCGCGTGCTCGGCTTCCGACAGGGTGAATTACCTACCAGGTATTTAGGAATTCAGTTAGATATTAATTCTATGCGTATAAAGAATTGGCAAACTCTAGTAGATAGGATTCGAAAAAGATTGCAAAATTGGTCGTTCAGAACTTTGAATTTAGCAAGTCGGATTGTCCTTTTAAAATCAGTTTTGTTATCCATTCCTATCTACCCGTTATCCATTCTGCCGGCTCCTAAGGGCGTTCTCTGTAAATTAAAGGAAATCTTCGGTAAATTTCTCTGGGAGGGACCGAATCTGAAACGAAAATGGACATTGGTCTCATGGCAACAAGTAATTAGGAGGAAGGAGGAGGGAGGCCTTGGCCTCAGGGATTTGGCGTTGGTCAATAAGGTTTTAGGGGCGAAGTTATGGTGGCGATGGGTGCAGGGGGGTATGGATATCTGGAAACGAATATGGACTCACAAATACAATATGCCTTGCTCCGTAGCAGGCCGCCTCCGGGTAGAAGAAACTCCACGAGGATCACACATCTGGGAACTTGCAAGCAATAACAAAACTCTGGTTCGGGACCTAGCTTTCTGGGAAATCCGTGAAGGCAATTTAGCGAGGTTCTGGGCGGAAAGTTGGCAACAACGGGAGAAGCTGGAGAGACACCCAATTCTGAATAACCTTCAAGATGGGGCGCAGCAAGAGGGATTGCAATATGTTAAGGATTATTGGCGCCAGGCAGGGCTGAATGAAGTATGGCGAGCTTGGAAGAGGCCTCCTGAATGGAATGCGAGAATAACCCCGGAGGTTCAACAAATGTATATCACGGAATTAGATTCGAGAAAAATTAGGATACGCCCAGGCACTGATATCCTCCGCTGGGGGAAAACACCGCACGGGATGTTCACAGTTAAAGAGGCTTATTACTGGTTAACGAAGGAGGATCCACCGGCAGACCCAACGCCCTGGAAAAAGCTCTGGGATGCTAACTGGTGGCCTAAAGTTACCCTTTTTTCATGGTTGGTGTGTCGAGGTCGGATTTTGACGTGGGATAATCTACAGAAACGAGGCATGATTGGTCCCTCCTGGTGTTCTTTGTGCCACAAGGAATTCGAGACCCAGGAACACTTGTTGAATCGCTGTTTGTATATCCAACCGCTGTGGGAGGAAATCCGGACTCTCTTCGGTTATTTGCATAGGGACCCTGATAGTCTTAAGGGTACCATCTTACAATGGGGAGCGGGGCATTTTCATAGTAAACTTGTCAGGAGGCTCTGGAGTCTATCGCTGGGTTTTCTACTTTGGGAGGTGTGGAAAGAACGCAATCGTCGTATTTTTGAGGGTCGTAGTTGCTGTGAGGCAGGTATATGGGAGGTGGTATGCCGGTCGCTCAAGGAAACAGTCCTCTCTGAATCATGGGGCGAAGAGGATTGGAATTTAAGCGTAGAAGAGCAGCGAATATTAACCAAATTGAACATCGATTTCACGATGTTATATCCCAATACGGATAGGCGTCATCACCATAGTATGCAGAGCCCTAATTTCTTTCGCCTCCCAGGAGATAATCAAATAAAACTGTCCTTTGATGGTGCATCAAAGGGCAATCCTGGGGAGGCAGGATGGGGTGGGATTTTTCGTGATAGTGGAGGGAGCTCGCGATGGGTATATGCGGAATGGGGTGGGGAGATGTCCAACAACGAGGCGGAGCTCTGGGGGGTCTATCATGGCATTCGCATTGCTGTAAGGAATGGCTACCGTAACCTGGTTATAGAAGGCGATTCCCAAGTCGTCATTGACATGCTCAGGAAACTACAGAGGGGTAAAACATGGGATCACGTGGCCAAGAGCTGGAGGGTGGCGGCCATCATCCAGGATATTGAAGGTCAGATGCGGCAGATTGAGTATATAACCCTCACCCATGTCCTACGGCGTGGCAACAGGGTGGCCGATTATCTTGCCAATTGGGCAAGTGGCGAACCGAATCGGGTGTTGGACGGTAGCTGGGGTGGGTTACAGGCGGATCCACGGTGGGCTGAGCTGGCAGCCATCCTGCGACAGGATCATGATGAGGCGATCGGGTGCGACAGCACACCCTAGCTCTCTTTTCATAATGATTTGGAGGCGTAAGGAGTGGTATCATAATGCCCACAGCGGTGGGCTCAAGTACGATACAGTTAGATTTTTCATTCGGCAGCGCGATTTAATGACGACCTGGGTCGATTTGCCCATCCCAAGGTTGAATGCAGAGAAGGTACTGTGGTGGGTGTGTGGTGGCATCGGGAGGCCGCAGAGCTTATCACATCACCACCATCGTTCTGCGACGTGTAGTACTGAGCCGGCTTGGGAGCTACCCCACAATCACGACGGAAGGTGGTCGAAGAAGGGTGATATAAGGTTGCATGGAATGGCTTTACTCCTGCATGCCTGTTGCGGAATAGGGCTTTATTGGTATGAAGGAAGGAGGTCGAATGGTGATATAAGGTTGCTCCTGCATGCCTGTAGCCGAGTAACGATTTCTCCGTCTCCACAACGTGAGGGAGGTTCGGCGCTTTGGTTGCCACAGTGTTCAGAGGATTTGGGATTGTCGAGAAGACGAATTTGTCGATTGCTGTCTGCAAGCATGGCTGCAGCCCACACCGAGGGTCGGCGAACGCGCAGTCAGGGGGTCTTTCAGGAGGAGCAAGGAAAACCTCTGGCAGAGGAAACATTACGCTCCGTTTATGTGGACATCTCTGAGGAGTCGGATGAGTATTACGCAGAGGAGGTGCCAAGGCCGACCTCGGGAGGTAAAGTCGGTAGGTGGATGAGGCACCCCGACCCAGAAGATGATGCTGTGGAGGATGATGGCAGCCCAGAGGAAGATGATGACGAGGAGGTTCACGGCGGCCGCGGTCGAAGTCGGGGACGAAGGGGTCGCGGTGTAGCACGAGGCCGTGGGTCGAACCGAGCTCGCAACGATGCGTATGAGGAAGGTGGTAGTGCTAGAGTTCCTGGCAGAACACGAGGCAAGAAGGATATGCGGCGTAAATTGCGGGAAGCTGAGAACGCTTATGTGAAGGAAACCCATCCCAATGTGCGGAGGATTATAGATCATCTGGAGGAAGAGGCGTTGCAGGACCAGTCGGCAGATGAGATGGTAGACTGGGAGCATTATCTGCCCGACCCGGGTCACACCAGAGGGAGGATGTCCCTTTACAAACAGTCTCTGCACGTATATTGGGGCATGAAGCGGTTGCTTGCTAAATCAATGGAACAGGTAGCAGCTGAAATGGTGGAGCTTGCCCAAGCAAATCTGAAGAAAGAATTGAAGAATCTCCAAATAACTCTCATGATGCAGGACAGCAAGATGGACAAGCTGGTCCAGATGCTCCACGATGCTGGTATAGTTAAGACTGAACCGAATGTCGAGACAGAGGCCATGAAGCAGTAGCGTATGGAGGTTTTTATATGACTTTTTCTGTATTTTCGCTATCTCTGCGAGCATAGTTTAATGTCAAGTATAGTAAGCATTGTATGCTTTAAGGTAGAATAGCAGATTTTTAGATCTCGTTAGCCACACAGAACTCTTCTTTTTTGATGGGGATTATATCTTTTTGAAGGCCACCTGGTTTCCCTTCTGGGCAGGTGGTGTCATGTATCTGTATCTGTACATAGTTTTCGTATTTTTATATTAATAGAATCATACCTCAGCTTACAAAAAAAAAGTGTATTTTAAGGTTGTGTTAATGGTGTAATATATAGATTATGAAGAATGGTATAATAAATATAGAATTGAAAGGAAATTATATAATTAAAATAATAATATTTATGATTTTTTCAATAAAAAATTATTTGTAAATCATGAAATTTAAATTTTAAATTTTAAATCATTTTAATTAAATAAAAAAATTTAATAATATTTATGATTTTATTTTCTTTAAAATTATTTTATTATTAATAAAAAATTAAATATAATAAATATTTAAATTTTTTATTTAAACAATTGTAAATCTTTTATATAGAAAAACATATAAATTAATTAATTAAATTTAATTTGAGAAATTAAAAAAAAATATTATTATTCTCCTTTATATATATATATATAAAATAAACAAAGTTATCGAATAAATTATTTATATCAAAACATAACCCCAATACCCGAAGCCATGCACAATTAGATCCATGAATAATATATATTTTTTCTCTATTTTGAAAATGGGCACATCTGTTTCTCTTACGTTGCATTATATGTGTGCTTTAAGCTTTAATCATTTTGGAATGATAATTTTTAATCTATATAAATATATTTAACATATTAATTTTATTATTGTATTAAGAGTTTTCATATAATTTACTATACAAGAAAATTGTTGTAGCAGAGCATTGAATCAATAAAATGTTAAATAAAAAATTATTAATAATAAAATATAATATTTCTCAATTAAAAATATAATAAAAAATATAAATAATAAATTAGCTCGATTCAATTTTTTATATCACAATTTTATTTTTATTAATAAAATATAACATTAAAAAAAACCAGCTTATCACAATTAAAATAATAATAATATTATTATTTACAACATGATATCCAATGATTTTATATTTAAAGATAATTAAGAATCATATAAAAATTTAATACTTACAATTAATTATTTTGCTAAGTGCTCTTTCTTTTTCTACATAATTTAAAAACATGTATTTTGAGGATTTTAATAGAATCACAAATAAGAATGTTTTTATATAAAAATATCTCGAATATATAAAAGATATGTATATAAACTCATTTATTTTTGTAAGCTAGTATAAAAGGATTTTAATTAATATAAAAAAGTTTTACATTGATAGCATATCATCGCCAAAAAAGCTGATCTGTGATCTCGAATATGGTAGCAGTTATTCATCTAAGGACTTTGACACAGACTTGAAGAAGAAAATACCATGGAAATGACATATTGTGCAACATCACCCAATGTAGGGGTCGGCTTCGGAGTGACTCTTCTTTCCTTTCTTTCTCACCACCTTAGTCTAGCCTACAGGGGGCGGATCAACCAAGGTAATCCGCAAATTATTGTTGAGAGATGAAGGTGCTTCCTTTTCGGAGTTAGAAGAAGTTGATTCATGAACACACTTCAACATATTCGACAAAACATCTTTAACAGCCAATTCCTTGTTTCCAGGGTGATATGGGATCCCAGTTGATTCCTCATAAGGTTGACATGTATCGAAAGTTTCATACTAATCCCTAAATGTAACGCGCCTCCTCCCACATTACCCAATTTCGCGGTCTGTCGGGGTAAACATGAGACGAAGAGTTATTATGACATGACCCGACCTCCAAGCTTCAGTTATCGAAGTGGGGCTAACAACTGACACCTCACAAACATCCCTCAAGGTTTACAGGACACTCAGGGGCCAAAGGACCACCCCAGGTGACCTAACCCTGAGCTAGACTGATTTTCACTGACCTAACACCCCAACTACATGCACAAGCTTGCTTGAGTGCGATTGTGACCCTCCAACCACATGCACAACACTGCCTCCATGTGATTGTGACCCACTTTGCTTAGTTTAGAGGGTGCGGTCCCAGGATTTGAGCCAACTTTTCAGGCCAGCCTCCAGACCACTGCCCAAAATTTCTTTAGACTTTCCATAATCATAATTTACTTGATGATGAAGCTAAACATTCAAACTTGAATCATAAACTTGACCTAGACTGCCTAGAACACACAACAAATTTCTCCAAACACATGGAAAACATAGAGGCTACAGGTCATGAATCCATATTAGATCATAATAGTCTAAGATTCATCTAAGAATCATCAAGAAGGCTTTCTGCCCTCATTAGGCCATGCATTCAACAACCATTCAATAGCTTATCAAAACACGTAAAAATCCATAGATATAACACATCACATAACCAACATATAACTAGAAAATAATCATTGTAGAAACCATGACAACACAACCATAAATCACTAACATAATCACTACAAATGTTCATAGATATCAATAAGGAAATGTCTCATATTAACATGTGAAAATACCAACCAAGTCAGGGACTTCCATGTGCCACTTGACCATAGATTGGGTTGAACCAAATCTCTCTTTTATCCAATCAACCTTGTGCCATATTTCAAGGATGAATGTGGGATCTCATGGAATAAACCATGACAAAACTAAACCAAGGATTCTAGAGGGAAAACCACCTCAACCCTCAACCAGTGATTCCACCTCACGGTCAAACATCACTAACAACAACCAAATTAGTATCTACCCAAGTTGTCCAGGGACTAGTAACTAAACCCATAGCTTTACACAGCTTCCAGAGCGTTTGTCCAACTCGACTCCAGGAACTAGTAACTCAACCCACCAAGGGCTCTAGAGCGTTTGTCCCAACCTAGGCTCCACGAATAGTAACTCAACCCCATTTGTTCCAAGGCTTCCAAAGTGTTTGTTCCAACCCACGGCCATAAGGAATTATGAGCACCAATCAGAAGATAATCAAGTGGAAAAACCCATAACACCATGGTTATCTAGGAAATGGCAAGGCAAGGCTAAAACCAATCTTAATCTAAGCAATCCTCCATGCCAATGACAACACATAGCCAATAAATCCCATGCATATATCATGCATCCATAAATCAGTAAGGAAATCACACATGCAACCTATTACCTGTAAAGAAATCCAATTGTAGTTGTTGATCGACATGTTCCCTTACGCTTTCTTATTTTTCTTTGCCTTCTTTCTCCAAATCCAATGTATGCCAAAGTGCTCCAAGAATGCTCCAAGATTTATATAAGTGTGCAAAAGTATGAGAGAATGAGAGAATAGAAGAGAGCTCCCAAAACTGAACTAACAAAAGCTGTGAACCAATCCTCAAAAACTAGTTTATCATTGAGGCCTCTATTTTCTTTGTTTTCCTTCACTTTTCCTTCAATTTCCCTCTCATGCAAATTTGTGTCTCTTCACCTTCATTTTTTCCTATTTTCCTTTATTTCGTAAATAAAATGCTAATTATTGTCACTTTTCCTTTCCCAATTCCTTTACCAATTTCCATAGCCATTAATTAATTAATCACAAGTAATGAAGCACAGAAAACATCATGGACTTCCAATGTCGTAGTTATTGCAAGTTGGTAGGCCACTGGTCCAATCCTCTCAAGGATCCCAAAAGGCCTGCAATATCAAGGTTCCAACTTGGCACATGATCCAATCCTCAAGGAGATCCTCTTGGGATTGATGTGCAAGTACATATGCTCCCTAACCTAAAACTCCTTAAATACCTTGTGTTGATCTACACAGCTCTTCTTCTTGTCTCGTGTTACCTTCAAATTCCTCTTGATAACTTGCATTTCATGTTCCATATCAGCCAACATGTCCATTCCAATCAACACCCTCTTCACTGGATCACTCTAGTTGATGGGAGTATTACAAATCTGTCGATAAAGAGCCTCAAATGGACTCATCCTCAAGGACTCATGATACCCATTATTGCATGCAAACTCTACTAGTGGAAGATACTCTTCCCACTTTTGTTTTTGATGCATGACGTACATCGTCAACATATCCTCAAGAATATTATTAATCCTCTACGTCTTTCCATTTGCTTGTGGATGACAAGTTGGACTAAAATTTTATTCTATCCCCAAGCCTGCAAACAACTCCTTCCAAAACCTGGAAGTGAACTTAGCATCCCTGTCAAATACAATCTTCTTAGGAACACCATGCAATCTCACTATTTCCCTGATGAAGACCTGAGCTATCTCACTAGATGAATTAGTAGACTTCACTAGAATAAAGTGAGATACATTGGTCAACTTGTCAACCACAACCATGATGGAATCATGTTGTCTAAATGTCTTCAGAAAACCTATAATGAAATCCATGGAAATGACCTCCCATTTCCACTCTGGAATCAAATTCAGTTGCAATAAACCACCTAGATGCTTACATTATGCTTTTACCTATTGACATTCCAAACACCTAGACGCAAACTCAACCACTTCCTTTTTAAGTTCACCCAGTAGTAAAACTTCTTCATAGTTTTCAAAATCTTCTGATGTCCTGGGTGACCTGAATACGGCTTAACATGGAATTCCCTAAAAATAAGCTTCTTGAGCTCATTGTTGTCTGACACATAGATCCTGTCATTAAATCTTACCAAACCATCTTTTGTGAGATGATATTCCACATCTTGATCATCGTATCTTGTTGTTGTAACCTATGCTTAATTTGTTGGTACATGTCATCCTGTTGTCCCGCCTGCAAGATCCTCTCCAATAAATTTGTCCCATATGAACTCATAGCTGCAATGTGATTTACCTGCACTCTTATGCTAAGAACATCTACAACCTTGTTCTCCTTGCTCTTAATATACCTGATTTCGAAGTCAAACTCACTGAGTGATCCAGGTGAATATTGGTGGCCACCTGCCTATTTCACTTGGACCCCCACCATTGTTTCTTTTCATTTCCTTAATTGTAATACATTTTACTATTTTTGGTAGTTTTTCGGGTCCTGAACTTTTGGAGCCGTTTTGAGGCCCTAAACAACTTTTTTTGGAAAACAAGTAAATGTGAGTATAGATCTTTCTACCGAGGTATCATACGCGTCAAATGGATATCATATGGCAAAGCTATGACCCCGAGAATTTGACGTACCAATTTACCCCAATGAGGTCCACAAATTTTTGGCACTTCATCTCCTAAGGTTAGGTTTTTGGAATTTTAGGATTCTCCATTGTTTTTCAATAATAAATAGGCCTTTGAGCCTAATTGCAACACAATTCATAGGTATGTAGCGACCAAATCTCTTCTAAAAAATAAGCTACAATTTCCCAAGCTAGTTTATTGTCGTCCTCCATGTAAACAATTTTCATTATTTTGTTATCAATGAATTGAAGTTCAGTTTTCGATGTAGCTCTCTGTTTTTGTTTAAATTTGTATTTCATTTCGTTCCTACGTAAATTTGGATCAGTGGTATCATAGTTGTCTGTTGCTTCTATGTTTTTCTATGCATGCCCTTAACGAGGTCAGGGTACAAGGAGTTAGGGCTTGAACTGGTTGAACCTGTGCATGACCGGCCTCGTTGACCTCGACGACCTCTCATGGTGGAAGAAAATAAAGAGGAAGGAGTAGGAGATCCTTTCAAAAATTGCTCGAAGAAGCCCTCGAGCGACAAAGGAATGAGATGATGGATAAATTTTCCCAGATCCTTCAATGGATGCCCACAAGTGACACATCTTCATCCAACAGCCACCCTGGAGGCACCACTCTCTTTAAGATACAAGTCAATTTTGGCATTCCCATATTTGAAGGCTAGATAGATGCAAATTTTGTACATAGATGGTTAAATTTGTTGAAAGGATATTTTTTGGTTCAAGATTTTTCCAATAAGGAAAATATTACTTTTTCACTCTTCAAAGTCACCCCCCACGTCAGGACTAGTGGGAAACCTACTGTGAGTAGAGGGATGAGAGGGTATCCTCATTTTTTTCAGATGCACCCACTTGAATTATTTCTGAGACGCTATCAAGGAACAATATTACCCTATCAAGAGCTATGAGGATACATAAATAAAGTGGACCACATTGTGAAAGGGAAGGGACCAAGACGTTTCAGAGTTCACAAATATTTTCATACCCTTCTTACAAAATTGGGTATCAAGGATTCTGAGCGGCATCTAGTACTCAAGTACCATGGTTGTCTACACAAATACATCTCAAACGAGATGGAGTTCCTAGAAATCTCCTCGCTTGGCATCACCTATCAATACATTGTCAAGATCAAGTAGAAGTTTAAACAGAAGAAGTGAGACTTTGGATCTGCGAATCTGAAGTAAGGGAAAGGTGCCCACAAACCGTAGAATAAAGAATAAAGTCAAGGCGGGGTGACCCAGGACAACCCACCAAAACCACAAGCAAATAATAACCCCACGACGACAAAGAAGGACACAGGAAAGTGGTGTGAATTCTATAAGAGCCCCACTCACAACGCAAGTGAGTATCGAGCCAAGCAGTCATTGGTGGTTGGGTTGAGCGCTTTAGAGTCAGATGCATGTTTTGACTCTAAGTCAAAACCTGAAAAGGGGAATGACAATTGGAAGTAAATTATTGATGCGGAGCCCAACACCACCATTGCCACCACCAAGATCTAGAAGATTGAACCTGAAGATCCAGAGGAAGGGGAGTGTCTCTTCCACTCACAAATGTGGGTGAAGGGGTCTCTTATGCAATTCAATGTTGACAGTGGGAGCCAAAAGAACCTCATTTTAGCAAAGGTCATGAAATGGTTTGGCCTACCGACCACACCACACCTGCATCCATACACCATCAGGTGGCTTCACCAAGGACAAGATCTTCGCGTCAACCAACAGTTTCGCCTTCCCTATATCATTAAGACCTTCACAGATGAGGTATTTTGTGATGTTACTCCTCTTGAATTTTTTGGTGTATTATTAGGACATCTATACTTATGGAAGCATCATGTTGTGTATGAGTCTAGGCCTCACACTATTATTATTAATTTGGGCAATAAGTTATACAGGATACCAGAGGTAGCCCCACCTACCGCCATCTCTTTGATCTCTACTAATAAATGCAGTAAGATCATCTCCTAGACTTTAAAACTAAAATAGAAATTTCTAATTATTTATTCAAATTATAAGATGACATTAAAAAAAAAAAAATTAATGTTTATTAATTCACCATAAAATATTCCTAGATCGGGTTGTGAGCAGAGAGTTGGATATCACGGGATCTGTGACATGAGTAGTGTTTTAATTAGAAAGGATGGTGGGCAATTATGTTTTAGCCTTCACACACTTGTCATCCTCTGCAAGGTGGCAATACGCATGCAAGATATTAATAGAGAACAGGAAGACTAACGAGGCATTTTCTTGTTGGGGTTTTATGCAGTGAGCTTAGAACGAGTGGGAGGTATCTTTGTTGGTATGGTTACAAGTCTACGGGAAAGCTTTAGGGTTCTCTTGAAGGCTTTCTATGATACCCACCACCTTGGTGTCGACAGTCTCATCTTCTTCCCTGTGGACTACAACAATTGGTATGTTTTCTTAGTGTGTTTTCCTTCCCTTTCTCCTACGCTTAATCTCTTTCTGATAATATTTTGGAGGAGAATCTTTGAGACAATGTTTTGGGGTAGAAAGATAATATCCCGTGAAATTCGAAAGGAAAGAGTTGTCTTTTCATATGGGTGATATCAATATGGTCGAATTGTCTCTATTTGTTATGGAATTTACTTTCATGGATGGGCATGCACTTGGAGTTTGAGCATTGGAATTCATTCTGCATTCTCTGCATGGTTGATTTAGAATTTTATCTTAATTTATTGATGCACCTGTGGGTCTTTAAGAGAAGTCGTCTTCTGCGAGAGTATTTTTCTAAATGGATTTTGTTTTTTGTCTTACTAAGTCTTGGGGAGCTCTTGGTTGATGTGTTCAACCTATCTTGGTACACCCATCTCACATTCGTGAGAAAAAGTTTGTTTTACTGGCTTGTTGCTCACCAATATGTGGAACTCTTTTGTGATATACCTACAAGCTTCAACTCTCAGCACACGCATCAAGTCCTTAAGTTAGTTATACATCTCAAGCTTGTGGTTTAGGCTTACCATTTTAGGGTACCCTATCATTATTGTGGCCAACATAATTACATTATGGTGCACCCTTCCTCTAGCAGAGGAACCTCGATAGGAGGAGGCAGGGGTCGGAACCATCGTGTTGGGATTTTGCAGGAAGGCAACTAGCCCGAGTCGCGTCTAGCTCGAGGTAGGGTTGTAAATCGACCTTTGGTCTCATTAAGGAATCAACTTGGGCATATCATATTGGAACACAACCTCAGATTCTCCATCTCATCTATGGATAGGAAGTGGAACTAAATTAACAAGTAGCTTGTGAAGACTTGGATGTGGCGTAATGGAGATATTTGGTGCTAGATCTTGGGCATTCCAGAGGTTGGTCTTCTTAGTACAAACAGATTGTCTATCTCTACTGGTTGATGAAGAATATAATGGCAAGAGCCCTAACGACTTCTGCAACTGGACCATCCAAAACTGATCCCGGACTTCCGGAAATTCATAAGGAATTTCAGCTCATACAATTCCAGATTCAACAACAGAATACCTGCCTATGCCGCATTGAAAAGCATATTCCATGTCTTCCTCAGACGGAATTACTTGGCTCTAGCGTAAAAGACCCAACACCTGTGGACTCTTCTTATGACTAATAGTATGATATGCATAGCATGGTTTTTAATTTTTGTTATGTATAGCTGAAGGCTTTGCATACTTTGATATTATGTCGTAGATATCTAGATGTTGGAGAATTAATGATAATTAGGCATATATAGCTATGTTAGACAGTCTTAAACTTTTTTGCTTTTGGTTGACTTATAATGTAGTAAGGTGGCCAACAGATCCAGTTTCCCACTGGGCAGGTTGAGACCACCTCACCATTTTAATATGGATGTAACCTACTCTTTTTTTATGAAAATGAATGAAAAAGGTACTGGGAAAATTCACCATAAAATATGTATATATTAGTTACAATGATCGGTGTGTCTATTTTAGGATAAAGTTTTTAGAAATTTCATTTAGTTATCAATAATTATTACGTGGATGGTAGGGATCAAATCTCCCCAAAATATTCCAGAGCAATTTTAGTAGTAGTCATAGATAGAAGGTTGATATTTATCTGAAATGTAGTTATGCCCTTCTAGCCTTTTAATTAAATTGATTAATTAAAAAAAATAGCATATAAACTTGTGTCATATGAATATGAGTTATGGTTTTTTGAACATATGATATTAGTAATCTACGATATTGTAACAAAGTCTATTTACAAAATAAAAATCTCCATAATAATAAATATCCATACTTAAAAATCATGTTACATGTTTTTTCAAATATACATATGTTTAACTCATTTAATAATTTTTTATAATTAATAATAATAATTTAAATAAAATTACAATAATTTATTTTATTTTTAATTTTAACAATATAATCATTTTTTAAATTTATAAATTATTTAATTTATATTAATAATTTTTTTTAATCATATTCCAAAATAAATACACTTAATAAAACTAACACACACCTAATAAAACTAACAAAAGATAAACCGCGGAAGCAAAAGATAATCGCATTGAAAAAAAATTAATAATAACAATCTTACAAAACTTTAAAACAACATTTCTATTTAACGTATATCTTATATATATATATATATATATATCCTTGTTAAAGGCATCTGTCTATGTATATCTTGCTTAAAAAACAAGTGGCTAGATACACGTGTTGGCAAACCATCCACCACATAAGATAAAACACTCATTACTATAAAAGTTATTTTATTTAGATGCTTTGGTCTCAAAAGGAAAGCTATATATGTAAGAAAGCCATTGGTATCCATTGTAAAAAGGGTAAACATACTCGGTACATGTGTTTCTAGAAGATCCATCATTATTAATTTTGGTTGCAAGGATGTACAATGTACAAAAGTGGGGATTGTGGGGATTATGGCTCACTAGTTATTGTTTTATTAATAGGTGGGGTAGTGTATGTTATTAGTTTAATAATATATTTAGTTAAATTGGATGGTGGCATCTATTGTATTTGTTTAATGAAGTGACAGTTTTATATATAGTGGTGGTTGAGCATTGTACTTTAAAATTTAGGAATTTTCCGTTCATTAATGGAATAATAGTTTCATATATAGTGGTTGTTGAGGATTGTACTTTAAAATTTAGGAATTGTGGTGAATAATGTATATAGAGTTATTGTTTCATTAATGGGCGGGGCAGTATATGTCACTAGTACTTAGTTAAATGGGAGAGGTGGTATATGCGATCCCAGTATATGTCACTAGTACTTGGTTAAATGGGATGGTGGCATATACGGTCCCGTTCATTAATGGAACGATAGCTCCATATATAGTGGTTGTCGAGGATTGTAATTTAAAAATTTTAGTAATGAATCTTCCAAATATTAGTTTGAGAAATTTATGATTTGATTAAATAAATAAATATATGTTATTAAGTGAAAATGGAATTTAGAACATTTTGCTTATGTTTATGGACTAAAGACAAAAAAAAAAATTTAAGAGTAGTCTAATTATTAGATTTTTATGTTTTTTTTGGACAAAATTTGGTGATATAATGGTTGGTAAGATCATAAATTTTAGTTGTTTAAGATATGTTTTTAAATGTATAAACGAATTCATCACCCTAAAAACCTAAAAAGATTTTATTTTTGCATATTATACCACTTAAACTAACAATTCCAAAAAATCCATATTGTATTTAATGCAAAAATAACTTTTTTTTTCCAAAACAACAAAAATATCTTACAATTAATTTACTACATTATTTTATTTATAAAGTCCATATTCAATAACTAAGTAATTTTTTAAATTATTTTTTTGTTTATTATTTATTTTAAATTTATTCTGGATTATTTTTCAAAAAATAAAAATATCTCACAATTAAATTACTACATTAATTTTTTACCAAAAAACAAAAACATCCCATAATTAAATTACTACATTATTTTTTTATAAAATACATATTCAATTATATAAAACGTAATAATTATTAGTAATTTTTCAAAGTTATTTTTTCCTTTATTTATTATTTATTTTAGATCTACTCTTAACCATTGTACTTTAGATATGGTCCTTTTTTCCAATCGTATTTTCATTCATATTTCTGTGAAAAATACATTTCACAATATTTGTAATGTATTACCCATGTTTCGTCAATCCAACAATGGTGGCTGTAACAATAGGATGGAAGGAATTTTTGTTAAACCAGAACCCATGGTTTGTCCATCAATATATTATTGAAGGTCACCTTTTCTCATTATTATGTTTGAAAAGTTTGAAATTCAAGTGAGGAAAGTTGATTTTGCATACAAAACTCCTCCGTCATACCATTAACTAAGATATTGGTAGAAACAAGCGACCACAACCAAAATGAATTTGACTTTCGGTTTCATTTAATAGTTATAAAGAAAAGGAAAATAAACCCAACATAATGACTTTGACTTTGGGTTTCATTTTAATTGTTATAAAGAAAAGGAAAAAAACACATCATCTTTACTTTTAGAAAATTTTAGGATATCTAATGTGGATTAGAAATTGTAATTAAATATGACAATAGGGTTTTGTCTTTTTGGGATAAGGATTTTCCAAAATCAATATTCAATTAATGATGGAAAAAAAAATGAAAACTGTGTTATTATTAAATTTATAAAAATGGATCATATTACAATTATTTTGTCAAAATATCTGGTAATTAATTTGTAAATATTTTATAATTTTATAATAGTTTTTAAATATTTAATTATAAATTAAATATTTATATTTTTTAAATATATTTTAATTTTTTTATTATACAAAAATAATTAAATAACTAATTTTATGTGGAAAAAGAATGGGAGTTCTCATCTGCGCGTGAGGAACCAGATAGCGGGAGTCAACCACGAGACTGTGCGCAGCTCCAGAGCCACGGCCCTAGGAGGGGGGTGCGAAATGGATCCACCCTTCCTACCTGAGCTAGCTGCATTCTGGGATCTGGGACCAGGGCACTATATAGATGTCTATCGGCATAAATACTAGAACTAGGCCTCCCAAGGGAGGTGCTGCCCTAACCCTTGCCAGTAAATAATGCGATTAGTCTCTTGGAATTGCAGAGGACCGGGGAATCCATCAAAAGCTAAAGCAGTCAAGAGCCTATTGAAATCAGAGCTCCTCGAGATCCTCATGCTACAAGAGACTAAAATAGAAGGCGAAGCCCTTTTGGAACTCAGCGAAGTAAAATGGAAAACAAAAGCTGGAAAAGCGATAAGTGCCAGAGGTACATGTGGCGGGATAGCCACTCTTTGGGAGGCTGACAAGTTTCAGCTCGAGAGCTCCTTTCAGATGTGGCACTAGATTTACACCGAACTCCAACACCTCTCAAGTAAGATAAACTTTACTCTTTAATCTCTATGTACCTGTCATCTATGCAGAAAAGGAAAAATGTTGGCAAACTCTGACTGATTTTCTGGAAGCATACTCCCTCAAGAATATAATTACTGCGGGAGAATTCAATCTAATCCTCGTCCTAAAGGAAAAAGAGGAGGAACCAACAGCAGGGACCGCTTTCTTCCCTTAGTGGAAAACATGATTCATCAATGGGATTTATTGGACTTCAAGCCAAAAAAGGGCTTCACACTTGGACAAATCACAGAATAGGGGAGGAGCACATATCAGCTAGGCTAGATAGATTCCTTATTCATAGTTCCTTCCTCTCCTAGAAGATGATCATTTCCACAAAAATTCTACCAAAGTGGAATTCAGACCATAAACCCATCCTCCTTCTACTGGAAGAAGAAGAAAACCTGGGGCCAATCCCCTTCCGGTTCAACCCACTATGGGAAAAAAAAAATAAAAGCCACCAAAACATCCCTGAAACAATGGATTAAAAAGCCCACATATTCTCCAACTACCCAACAAAAAAATAGCACAAAGCAGCTGCTAGATCTGCAAATGTGCCTGGACATGAAAGACATTACCAGAGCATAAATTCATAGCAAGCAAGAACACCAAATCAACACCCTCTAGACATTCAGAGAGGAGGAATAATACTTTAGGCTCAAGTCACACAATCTCTGGCTTGTGTCTGGAGACAAAAATACAGCCTTCTTCCACAACCAAATTCGAACCCGTATTTCTAGAAACCACATTACTAAAATCACCTTGCCAGATGGGGTTGTTCTCAAAGGCACAACTCTGATAAAAGAGGTGGACAACTCTCATTTTCAGCAGCTGTTCAAAGAAGAAGGCGCGAAGGATGAAGAGGAAGCTCATGACTTCCTCAAGCACGTTCCAAGGATGGTTAACGAGGAGGACAATGCAACTCTCCTAAAGCCATTCATTGAAGACAAAATTAGCAATGTCATATGGAAGATGGAACCAGACAAAGCCCCAGGACCTGATGGATTCTCCATACACTTCTATAGAATCTGTTGGGACATCATCAAGGCTGATTTGTACCGAATGATCAAAGGCTTCCTCTAAAAAGCCAAAGTGGGAGGAAGCACAAACTCCACCTTCCTAGCTCTAATTCCCAAAGAAGCCAACCCGGAGGCGTTCGACAGATTCAGGGCAATCTCGCTATGTAATGCATCCTACAAAATTCTCACCAAGTTACTTGCAAATAGAATAAAGCCTTTGCTGGAAAAACTCATCTCACCCAACCAAGGAGGGTTTGTCAAAGGCAGGAATATCCTATACAATGTGATACTGGTGCAGGAAATCATCCATTCCAACCATCAACACAAAGAGAAAGGTATTCTCATCAAACTGGACATGGCAAACGCCTTCGATCAAGTAAGGCACTCTTTCCTCCTCCAAGTTCTTTTTGCGTTTGGTTTCAGTTCTGAATTTGTAAAATTGATTAAAGAATGCATTGGAAAACCTTGGATAGCCCCTCTAGTAAATGGCAGGCCGGTAAAATACTTCAAAGCTTCGAGGGGAATCAGGCAAGGTTTCCCTCTGTCGCCCTTCCTGTATATTTTGATGGCAGACTCTCTAAGACGAAAGCTCATAGCTGAGAAGCTCAATGGGACACTTCTTGGCATCGGGGCAATAAACGGAACAACCTCAATCAATCATGCCATGTCCGCCGATGACTTTATCCTTATGGGAGGAGCCTCCATTAAAATAGCAAGAGCCTTCAATGGAGTAATCTAAAGCTTTTGCAGAGTCTCCGGAGCTATGGTCAACAAGAGGAAAAGTGCAGTGTACGGCTAGGCAGTAGACCAACAAACTATACTCAGGATTGCCCAAGCCTTAGGCTTCATCGGCTATGTCTCTTGGGAAAAATTCAAGTATCTTGGCCTGCCTTTAACCTTGGGTACCAGTAAGGCCCCTCATTGGATGGAAATTATCAGCAAAATCAAGGAAAAAATGATTGTTTGGGGCGGACAGTGGCTTACCACAACTGGGAATCTCACTCTGGTCAAGTCAATTCTCTCATCCCTTCCTATCTACCAGGCTTCATTCCTTTTAGCTCCAAAAATGATCACTGAACAGTTAGCAAAGATGATTCGAAATTTTTTATGGCGAGGAGGAAGGGGGAACCAAAAAAAAAATCATATAGTAAGCTGGGACATAGTGAAAAGGCCAATGTCTGAAGGTGGACTACAGGTAAGAGATCCTGTGTTGGCCAATTTGGCAATGGGAGGTAAGATCCTTTGGAAAATATTATCAAACCAAAGACACCCTGTAAGTCAAGTTCTAATTAAAAAATATCTGCACAGACTCTCAATAAAGAATATGGAAGAAGGAGCTTCCCACAAAAGAACTACGCTATGGAAGTTGTGTATCCAAGGCTGGAAGTTCTTTAAAGACTAGCTCTACAGAATACCAGGAAACGGGAAAAGAATTAGACTGTGGGAAGACAAAATCATGGGCCTCCAACTCCTAAATCTTGCACCAGAAATAGCAGACTTGTGTAAAAAGGTATCCACAAACTTGTTGACATATTCACTTGGGATTCAACAGGGAACTGGAATAATTGGGCCGTCCATCGCCCCCCTAACTGGATGCTCCCTCAACTCCATCAATTACTAGCTAAACTCTATGGTCTGGCTCCTGTGCATCTCCATTCGAGGGACAAGTGGGGCTGGGGGAAGACCAGAGCTTACTCAGCACGGCTGGGTTTTATAGCTCTACAAGAACAACAACATCAAATCCACACTACAAATCTTTGGCAGCATGTTTGGGACCCATTTTGACTCCCAAAAATCAACTTCTTCTGTTGGATTCTCATGCACAAAAGGACCCTCAATGGAGATAACTTAGAGAAAAGAGGAATCATTGGTCCCCACAGATGCCCTCTCTGTTGCAAGCCTCAGGAAACGATCGAACACCTATTCATAGACTGCCCCTTTTCTTAAGAAGTCTGGTTGCAAGCAATGATGGGGCTCAATGTCCAAATCCCTGAGCAGACATTAGTTATTAGTCTCTTCGCAACATGGAAAGAATGTTATCCTCACACTCTGAAAAACAAATCAACATGGACTAAAATTTGGAATGCAATCCCAAAATATATTTGCTGGGGAATCTGGTTGGCAAGGAATGAAGCCATCTTCAACAACAGACTTCAATCCACTAACTCAATGACTGCCAAGGCCAAAGCTCTACTGCTGGAAACTTTTGAAAATAGACCTCATAAGCCTGAGAATTCCCTACTCCTTGAAGAGCTCAGCTGGCTAGGTGAATCCATGAGACGGGCCAGCATCAAAAAGAATATCTCCCTACCTAGCCACAATCCAAAGTGGCGCTTTCGATCTCTGAGGTAGACGTTAAAAAGTGGTGGAAAAATCAGGGCAAAGTCATCATATTCTTCGACGGAGCCTCCTAAGGAAACCCAGGGATATCAAGGGCAGGAGGAACAATTTACTCCATAGATGGGCACAAAAAGGACAACTTCAGTTGGGACCTAGGACAGAGCACTAACAACCAGGCCGAGATTCTCGGACTGCTCAAAGCATGTCAGCTGGCTCAGAGGAACAGAGGGGAAAACCTTCAAATCTTCGGGGACTCAGAAATCCTAATTAAAATCCTTAACACAGGCAACCAACTCAATAGCTCTGCTCTAAACAATACCCTTGAAAGAATAAGAAAGATGACTCAAAATTTCACTTCTTGCTCATTCTACCATGTCCTGCGAACTCTGAACAAGGAAGCTGATATAATGGCTAACAAAGGATGTCTTCTAGCTCAAGGTATGCTGGCAAAGAATGATGAAGAAGTTGAAAGGCACCCAATTCCTTAACAGAAAAGGAGAGTTGAACAAGGACAGGTTAGACAAGGCAGTGGGCCTAAATCCCTATGCATAAGTCTTGTCTCCATGAAATTGCAAATCTTAGAGATCATAACATCCACCAAATCCGCAATTTAATGTAGAAGAAATACACATAACCAAGGCTCTGGCACAGGCTCACAACCACTGATGAGAAAGAGTAGGAAAGTGGCATGATGGTTTAACATTGCGCGGATTCGACACGTCAACGGTTTATCACATAGGCCATCAGTGGTTTGGTGCTTTAACAGGGCATGGAATTGAATTCAAACGGAGGACGGTTGATATGACACGGGGAGTAGTAAGTGGTTTTTATCTTACCGCTTTTGGCTGCTGGGAAATATTTCTCAAACAGACGCGATGTACTTGAGGGACTGACACATGGCAGGACAAAACCTCCCATATCGTGCGCTTCTAAGGTGTTAAGGGTCAAACAACGAGGGACGCGATAAGCGTCGGATCTGGGTGGGGGAATATTTGACGGTTATCGCACATTGAATATGGTGGGGTGTTAATGACGCAGGGAGTGGTAAGCGGTTTTTATTGCACTGCTTCTGGTCACTGGGCAGCATTTCCCAAATGGACGCGATGTACCTGAGGGATTGATGCGTGGCAGGACAAAACCACCCATCTCGCGCGCTTCTGAGGTGTTAAGGGTCGAACAGCAAGGGACGCGAAAAGTGTCAGATCTGGGCGGGGGAAGATATGACGGTTATCGTGCAGTGAATATGGGGGGGTGTTAACCTTGACGTGGGGTCAAGTATGGAAGAGTAGTTTGATATAATGGAGGTGGGGCCAGGACATATATTAATATAGTTTAATATATGCGGGTTTGTATTAAATGGGTTTGGGATTAATATATATGGCGGAATTATTTTAAAACAGACAAGCTTCAAATCATCAAAGAAAAGCAGAAATGTAAGACAGGATATTCATGAGCCTAGGTATTGCAGCAAGAATGCTGCAACTCCCAGGGCTACCAGCTTTACTTATCAACCCGGGGTTCGTACAAACTTGGAGGTGACTATGCTATATACACAAGTAGGAGTGAAGGTACTGCCTGTTGTCACTGCTCATCTGGCAAGAGACCCTAGGGGTTCCAAGCCAGACTTCTATAGGGTCAGAAGAAGCTTGATCTTGATGGAAGGGAGGCAGATCTATTCTAAAGGAGGGCTACTCTACTGCAGCAATGAAGAAAGCAACATGCAAGCCTAACTCACACCAAACCCTAATTAATCATGAAAACAACTAGACTAAGAAAAATTTCCAAGCAACACTAACCTAATGCTAACTATCTAAGTTGCAGGAGTAAGGCAGCAAAACTAAGCTAAGGGGTCAAACATGGACACTAGGCTAAGCCTATGTCTAAGCGGGAGAACGGTCGGAGGCCAAATGGCGAAAGGAGGACGTGGGGGAGAAAAAGAGCATGAGGACCATTCGATCAGGTGGGTGAAGGAAAACGAACGGCTGAGATCAGATCGCAGGAGGGTACATAGGCGGATGGGCAAACATGGTGGCCTAACAGGATGGACGGCTAGGATTATATCGCGTGGGAAATCGGCAGATGGACGGCGGAGATCGCAGGAAAGAGAAAATGTGTATAAATGGTATTCGGTGAAGCGACAACCGTCAAATCTGGCAGGGCAGATCAATGGTGGAGGTTGGAGCGCGAAAATAAATGTGCAAAAAGTGACAAGCGTTTGGAGGGCGGTAAGCGGGATATCGCATGCCCTCAAAGCCGTAAATGGTTTTGAGGAATTTCACGCAATTAGCCTCCCCGGCCGACACGTAGCACGGGGAAACCACCCATATCGCGTGCCCTCAGCCCGATAACGGTCGGGCAGAAGTCCATGCGATATGGCATGAGGACCGTAGGATCTGGCAAGGCAGATCTACGACGGAGATGTGACCGAGCAGTTTGGTGAGCGGGTTCACGAAAACTGTCGGATCTGTCAAGGTAGATCGACAATGGGGATTAAAAAAGGGAAAAGTCAAATACGAAAAGGGATTTGAGTGGTGATTGGACGATTTGGCTTGCGAAAGACGATTTACCGACAAAGACCGTTTGAATGTGAATTCAATAGTCCCCTGCTCAGGCATTTCGTGTTGAAGGAAACTGGCATGGGGAGGTGAGTGAGGTCAAACGAAGAAGAGAGAGAGAGAGAGATCAAGCTGATGACTAGAAAAGGGGTAGAGTGACAATGAACTCAATGACTGTGTTTGAATGAAAAAACTCCATGAAAACCAAAACCTTGTGTTTTTGGGGTGGCTGCAGGGTTTCTTCCTCACACCATGGTCCCAAAGGGAGGAGGTGAATCTGAGACACATGTGAGCAACCTTGTAGATATTTTTCTTTGCCAACCTATTGATTTAATGAAAGCATAGATGGAACAACTGAAATACAACTACGTTGTTCTACCCTGTTGTATGGATTGCAACTATTCAAGCAAATGAACAGGAAACATGAAACTTCTTGAGTCAATGAGCAGGAAAACAGAAATCTATGTTAAACCACTAGAATGAACATGCACCTACTTAACCAAATGAGCAATCAAACATGCATCTATGCTACTGTTGTAATGGAGATGAACTGTTGAAACAAATGAACAGAAAACATGAAGCTAAGCTAATTAACAATACCAGAAAGAGGAGCTTTGGCTGCTAGGGTTGGGCCCTAACTCAAGGGCTTCAACCCTCTGAGTTAACTCAGTGCTGGCTCAAATCAAAACTCATCTTCATTATCAAAGAATTGTATTACATCAAACTGTTACAAGTCTGCAATTGACTATTGGTGACTGACTGACTATCTGATCTACTAACTAGCTAACTAGCTAAAAAAAACTGAGCTCCTAAGACTTTTTATTTATACATCTGAAGTCTCAACGACTTACCTCAAAATTAGGGAGGTACAACTCCCAACTTAATGGTAACTTTTCCTTTCACTCTCACTAGCTCAGTTGCCTTCTAGTAGGGAGGTTGCTTGTACTTCCACTTGCTTGGTTGTCTTGTTGTACTCCTGATTTGGTTGTGTGTACTTTCAGCTGATGGAGGGATATTCGAATGGATGGGCAGTAAATGAGGAGGATTTACCTCCTGTAATTCCTCTTTCTTGTCCCATCCGAGTTTTTACCAAGGTCTTTTACCATAGTTCCTTGCTTTTACCTTTTATCCCTGCATTTCCTTTGCTCTTATCCTTTTATTCTTGCATTACATGCACATTAGACCACAAAGAAAAATATCCAACTCTAACTCAACCCATAAGCAAAATATAATCAAAAGTATGCAATAAGTTGTGAGAATAGTTGGTTTGACTAAGTTAGGAGGTGGATTAAGGCCAATTAAGGCCCATATAATTACTCAATGATGAGACTCATCATCACCCCCCTACTGAAAGTGTTGCTTATCCTCTAAGCAACTTAGTGGCTTTGGTAGCCTCTCTGACATCTCGTGCTTCTGCTATGGTCTTTTCTTCTTGTTTATAGCAGCCTGCTTTCCTTTCTTCTTCTGCCCACTGATATTCTCTGATCTTCAAGCTATGTGGCATTGTTTCATTTCTTTGATCAGGGTTGTATATTATCATTTCTTTAGCAGCCTAAACAGATCCTCTTAATGTGTACTTGATTTTCCCTTGGGAAACAAGGTATCTAAGTGTTAGTTGAGCATTATTTTCAATTAGATTATGGGTGCTGATTAGGCCCATAGGATTTTGATTGTTCAGTTGCCTCTCTGTCCCTGAAGCCACTTAGCGCTTTTGTTTGTTGCTGCTTGTTCTTCTTTTTTTTAATGCCTTCTTCTTCTTCTGTTTTAGCATCATGTCCCTTTGTATTCTTCTTCATCATGTCCCTCTGTATTATTTTCTTGTATCCATCTCATCCCCATCTAGCTCTATATCTGCTTTTTCTGGTTTTTTCTCCTCCTCACTGACAGAGGGACTACCATCATAAATGAAGGTTTTGATGTCATCCTCTATTGGTAAGTCATTGAAGACTGTCCATGTTATAGGGATCCTGAGGTTTTGGAGGGCATGGCCTTTTTAGAGGAAACTGACCACCTTTTCACTTGCAAACCAACTACCTCTTAACCTTTACAACTTTTGATCACATGATGCAGATGAGTGAGTGAGTAGGATACTTACCTGTGGCCTTAATGCCAAGTTGCAGTTGTCAAGGATCAGAGGTGCTGCTGACAGTCATTCTTCTGCCTCTTCTGTTGTCTGTTGATGATGTTTGTGACTGCAGATCAGATGTTGCTGCATGTACGGAGGGAGTAGGAGTGTGTGTGAAGGCAGGGATGATGGTAATGGATGAGGTGATGCTGTGGAAAACACAATCCTCCCCTGAATTGAAGTAGTGAAGTGAAAAAACAATGGAATTCATGGAGGGATGCATGGTAAGGAGTGGGGGAGATGAACATCTGTGAGGCAAGGCCCCTTTGGATCTTCTCTCTACTCCTTGATTGTCTTTCTCATCCTCCTCCAAAAAAAAATTATGTTTTGTTCTTTTTCTATTATTATTATATATATTGATGAAAGGAGATTTTGGGGTAAGGCAAAATCCCTTTCATTTACAAATTTTGATCCTGAGCCCTGTGGGTTATAGCCCACAAACCTATTGGAAGCGTTAAACATTGTGCTCAGCCTCAAAACTCGGGACCATTAAACTATCAGGATACACATGATTACATGGAAACAAGGAAACCAGACCATAACGCTTAGGCCAGATTTCAAAAAAATTTCACCCACATCTATAAATTGTCGGGTCCACACATCAAAGACACCTCTGCTACACTACTCCTTCCTTTCTACGATCTCCACCGTCCATTACATCCTCCAATCCAATGATAAATATTCACACCGAAGTTTCAAACAGTCCATTTATCCTCTGCCATCGATCAACTCGCACTAGATCCAACGGCTTTCAGAGATTTCGGGTGCAAAACTTGCACGGAGAGTACTCGCCTGAAAGGCGATTTTTATCTCTCCTCAGCTGCTATGTGTCGAGCGGTTAATGGAATCGAGTGCCCAACCTTCAATACCACTTGCCACTCAGAGCCCACGCGAAATACCATTCCCTGTTGCAAAACCACTTCTTCGCTGATTATCCTCCGCGCTCTTCCACCATGCGATGATCGTTGATTTATTCCATTGGACGATTCTGATGGTTCCTTCAGGTTCGTCTGTATTTTGATAGTATCCGTCGATCTGACCGATCTGACGGTTAGGATTAAGATTGATTCTTCGTTCGCTTTCGCTCATGATGGAACTCACATTACACACACAATTAACCTACCATACAACAACTCACTCTGATATCGAATTATCACTGGATCACCATCGATCTTGATAGTGATCGATGGTCGATCTATAACCTAATAACACAGAATTAACTTACAGTACGGTCGTATATGTAAACCACAGACACACGAACTCAGATAACACGCATATGCACAATAACCCGTATATTTCTATTATATACAAAACTTGATTACAATCTAAGGCATTTCAGCCTTAGTCACACTTCCCCCTCTCGACTACATCGAATCTACACACTGATTACACAAATTTCTATCTATCGCTCTATCTCCCTCTCACACACACAGAATCTCTTTTTATAAGATATTACAACAATCGTGGATCATTTAAGATGCACGATTTCTTCCCACAATCACTCAACAAACCCCTAAACTCTCTACACACATAGATTTGGCAGATTACATTTAATTAAGTCCATCAAACTAGCTCTATTTTAACATAAATTTTTCCCCTGTTTTGCTCTGATGGTCCATGTCCTCCTTGCTCCGCTTTGGATTCCTCTTTTGATTAAGAGTTCTGGATGCTCCTACATCGTGTATATATATAGATATATATATATCTATATCTCTATATATATGTGTATATATATATATATACATATATATATATATATATATATATATATATATATATATATATATATATATATATATGTATATATATATACATACATACATATAGATAAATACATAAATACATATATATATATATATGTATTTATGTATTTATCTATATGTATGTATGTATGTATATATATATATATATACATACATACATATACATACATACACACACACACACACACACATATATATATATAGATAAACAAAACACCTAGGCCGCCTCAGAGAGGTTTTCACCTGAATCCTTATTCTATTTTTTCTTTTCTTCAGTGACCTGATGAGGGAGGAGATGAAACTTGCTCCACCATCATCATTGTCTTATTGATACTGTCAATGAACTCTTGTTTAGATGAAGGCCTCTTGTATAATTTCAATCTGTGTCCATTAACCAGCAATGGAATGGCTTCTTCATCTATAGTACTGATTCGCACAGAACCATTGTCATGGTATCTTTCCACCACATATGGTCTAAGCCACCTTGTTATTAGCTTTCCCTTGAAGTTCTTGTACCTTGAATCATATTATAATGCCCAGTCTCCTTCTTGAAACAACTTTTCCTTGATATGCTTGTCATGCCAGATCTTTCTCTGAAGCTGAATTATCTCTTTATGGAGGAGGGCCTGCATTCTGAATTCATCTAGGCCATTCAAATGGAACAACCTTTATTTTTGTGCATGACTGAGATCTAGATCTAGTTGGGCTGCCATCCTTAATGTGTTGTATTCAAATTCAATGGACAACAAAGCCTTTTTTCCATATACCAGCTCATAGGGTGTGAACCCAGTGGTAGTCTTCCATGTTGTATTATAGGCCCAGGTGGCCTCAACTAGTCTCTCAGCCCAGTCCTTTCTGCTGTTGTTCACTACCTTGGTCAGTATGTTCTCCAGTGCTCTGTTGGTCACCTCCACTTGCCCATTAGCTTGTGGATGATAAGGAGTGGAGGTCCTATGTTTGATCTTGTGATGCTTGAGCAGTTCTTCGATCATGCTGGAGGTGAACTGGCTACCTTGGTCTGTGACTAGTTCTCTAGGGTACCCAAATTTCTAGAATATGTTCTCCCTTAGAAACTAAACCACCTTTTCTTCTGTTGCTACCTTGATTACTTTGGTTTCTTCCCACTTAGTCAAATAATCAATGCACACAATGATGTGTTGTTTTTGCTTTGAAGGAGGGTTGATAGGCCCAATGAAGTCAATGCCCCACTTGTCAAATGGCTTGAAAGTCACTTGAGGCTGTAGAGGCATTTCATCCCTTGGAGTCAGCTTCCCCATCCTTTGGCACCGATCACATTGACTAACATATTTCTTCACATCCTGATGAAGAGTAGGCCAGTAATAGCTTGCTTGCAACACCTTGAATGTTGTCCTTTTTGCTGCAAAGTGACCTCCACAAGGCCCATCATGATAGGTCAAAAGGATGTCAAAGACCTCCTCTTCCCTTACACATCTTCTCAAGATCTGATTTGGGCCAAGTTTGAACAGATTGCCCCCAATCCAGGTGAAGGGGGCACTTTTCCTAATTATCTTGCTTCTTTCTCTAGAGGGCAGGTTTGGTGGGAACTGTGTTGACACCAGATAGTTTGCTATATCAACAAACCATGGGGAGAGCACTGAAATAGCAAACAAATGCTCATCTGGGAACTGATCATCCACCATTCCTTCTTCACCTACAGGCAAATTCACTCTAGACAGAAAGTCAACAACAACATTTTCTCTACCAAGCTTATCAACAATAGTTAAATCAAACTACTGCAATAAAAGTAACCATATTATGATTCTAGCATTTACATTTGGTTTTTTCATTAAATATTTAATTGCAGCATGATCAGTATGCACAAATGTCTGATAGCCTGTAATGTAATGCCTAAACTTGTTCAATGAATGCACAACAACCAGGAGTTCTTTTTCTGTCACAGTATAGTTTAGTTCAACCTTTGACAGGTTTTTACTGGTAAAGTAGATGGCATAAGGCAATTTCTCTTCTACCTATCCTAAGGCTGCTCCTATGGCTTTATGTGAGGCATCAACATGGATGTGAAAAGGGAGGGCCCAGTTTGGGCCTCTAAGGATTGGTGCAGTGGTTACCTTATCCTTTAAAATGTCCAAGGCCTCTTGACAACTCTTTGACCATATAAATTCAGAATCTTTGGCCAATAATCCAAACAAAGGAGAGGCTAGCTTGCTGAAGTCTTTTATGAATCTTCTGTAATATCTAGCTAGCCCTAAGAAACTCCTAACATCTTTCTGCTTTTGTGGAGGTGGGACCCTTTGGATGATTGCTACTTTGTTTGGGTCCACCTGCAGTCCTCTCTGAGATATTGAGTGACCTAGCATGGTCCCTTCAGTCATTAGGAATTCACATTTTTCTGGACTGAGGGACAGGTTCATCTCAATGCATTTGTGTAATACTTTGCCTAAGTTAGTCAGGGCTTCTTGGAAATCACAGCCATAAGGTGTAAAATCATCCATATAGATCTCCACAGTGTCATGAACTAATTCAACAAAGATACTCAGGACTGCTCTCTAGAAAGTGGCAGGAGCATTGCACAGGCTGAAAGGAAGGACCCTATAGGCAAAGGTACCCCAAGGATAGGTGAAAGTGGTCTTATCCTAGTCTTTTGGGTAGATTTGGATCTAGTTACCCACTGAATCCATCTAGGAAAGAAAAGAACTTCTTCCTTGCTAGGCCATCTAACACTTGGTCAATGAAGAGTAAGGGAAAGTGATCCTTCTTGGTGGCTTTGTTCATCTCCTTATAACCAACACAAATCCTTCACTTCCCATTTTTCTTGGGCACTAACACCAAAGGAGAGACCCACTCACTGTCATAGATAGGGTAAATGAACAGTGTATCTAATAGTTTCTACAGTTCTTCCTTGATTATGTCTTTGAGGGTTGGATTCATCCTCCTTTGGGGTTGCCTGACTGGCTTGTAGCCTTCCTTGATGTATATGTGGTGAGTACACACCAAGGGGTGTACTCCCTTCATTTCCTTGTAGTTCCAAGCAAAGGCTTCTAGGTTCGCTTTCAACAAGTTGCCTAGCTGTTCCTCCTCCGAAGTAGAGAGAGATGGATTAATCTTCAAGGTTTTTTCTGGCCCAAATTCTATGGTTTTGACTCGGGTTGGGTTGGAATTGGCCAAGCATAAGTCAAATGGATGATTGTTCAGTGTTTTTTTTACTTCTTCTTCTAGAGGTAATGGACTGGGAGTTGGACTTTGGAGCAGGTGTTCAATTACATCATCCTCCTCCTATGATGGCTTCCAAAGTATACAATTTAGTAGAATAAATGTCATCTTCTTCCTCCTCCTCCAACCATAAAGGTAAGTAATGTTCTGGGGAGGGTTGAGCAAGAGGGTATAGGACTAATTACTTGGACATATGCCCACTCTTGATGGTCATATTCCCAACTCTACAACTAATGTAGGCATCAGTTGTGGCCAACCATGGCCTCCCAAGGATGAGAGGGTAACCAGTTAGCTTAGCCTTAGGCTGGAGAACTAGGAAATCTGTTGGGTACTCACGGGAATAAATGGAGACCATCACATCCTCCACAATTCCCTCAGGTGTGACTGTGGAACGGTCTGAAAGTTGCAGCACTGTTGTGGTCTTCCTAAATGACCCTTGAAGATTAAGCTTGAGCATGGTGTCCTTTGTCATCACATTAATGGCAGCCCCAAGATCGATCAAAGTGTGAGGGAAAATGGTGCCATTGATGTGAACATCAACTACAGGGCTTCCAGGGTCTAAATATTTTGGAGATAATTCCTGCCCCAACATTAAGTCAGATAACTGCCCAATGACATTAATGGTAGGGGCATCCTTTTTTCTTCTTCTGGGATTCTTAAAACACTTATCCTTAATCAGTTTATTATAAATAGGCACTTCTTTGATTGCCTGGAGAAGGGGAACCTTTACACATAGGTTTTCCAATTCTCCTAGAAGTTCAGTTTCTTTTGGGGTAGGCTGGTGTGGTTGGGATAATGTTCCAAGAAAGGGTGGATTTGCTTTAAGGTTGCTTTCCTCTTTTCCTTTCTCAACTTCTCTATGTGGAGAGGGAGGTTGGTTATCTGGGAGAATTCTCCCAGATCTCAGGTTGATCTCCTGAATTTCAATAGCATAAGTTGGGTATGATGTCTCTCCACCGTATGTTTGTTGGGCCTACCTATTGTTTGGGTTTGGATTTGGTTGGGCAGGCATCTGGGGTTTCCTAGGTGGAGCAGAGTGCGGGAGCTGCGGTTGGGTAGGTGATGTAGGCAATAGAGTTGGGACATTGTTGAATTGGGGCCTCCACCCTTGGGGTGGGGTATTCCATTGATGTTGTGGTTTTTCGTATGGTTGGAATGACTAGTTGGGTGGCTGGGAATGATATTGAGATGCATAGGACCAAGGAGGGGGTGTAGACCAAGAAGGATTGGCAGGGGGTCCCCAAGAAGGTGTAGTTGTGTTTTGGTTGGGTCTGTAATATGCATGGGATGATCCTTGCATACCCTGTTGGTATGGTCTAGGTCGAGGAGGTCTCCTCTGGTTGATGTAGCAAAGTTGCTCATTGACCCCTTCAGCTCCTTGGTATACAAATTTGAGTGCAGGTAAGGAAGGGCACTTGTCTGTGGACTGTTTTTCTTCACAGACTGAGCAAACCTCAATATAGTTTAATGGGAATTCATTCCTAGGATGCCTTTTGGTGCATCTAGGACAGAAGATGGCCATGGCTCTCTCTACTTCCTCTTGCTTTCTTCTGATATTCATGGTATCCAATTGCAAGGAGAGGGTTTGTAGCATCTCACTTTTGAAGTCCTGCAGCATATTTCCAATTTCACCCTTGATGGATGAGTTGGAAGATAAGGTACTAGCCATAGGTTGACTACTTCTACCCTTGTTTTTGGTTTCCCTAGAATGGTTTCTAAAGACAGTCTTGATGTCCTCATAGGGTAGTTGGTATATATCTCCTCCTAATAACATATGTAAGGTGTTTAGGATATCCTCCCTTACTCCTTTAAGTAAGACCAACTTTAGTGACTTAGGTCAAGTGTGCACCTGGCCCTTTTGTAGCTGAGTTGGAATCTCTCTTCGTAGTCTTCTAAGGATTCATCATGACCTATGGTCATCCTAAAAATCTCATCCTTAGTGTCCTTTGACCTACAGTAGTCCCTATATTTGTTGTTAAAGGCCTGCTGCATCTGAGCCCAAGTTGTTATACTATCTCCAGGTAAACCCATGAACCAGCGTAATGTTGCATCCTTGAGGGTAGATGGAAACAGTTTCAACTTCTGCTCATCATCTGTGTAGTCATAGGTTTAGCAGACAACAACAAACTCAAATAGGAAAGTGTCAGGGTCCTCTGTGGTCAAGCCATGGAAATGAGGTAGAGCAGAGGGGCTTATGTTCTTCATTTTAGTGTCCCCATTGGTTTCCCTAATGGGGAAGGCACTCACAATTCTCCCTCTATCTCCTCTGTCATTTAAGTGTTCAACCATTAGTTCAGTAGGAATAGGTTCTTCCTCTTCTTCTTCCCCTATAGGTTCTTCAAATATATCAGGTTTCTCACCTAAAGGGGCTTCCAATTCACCGTCAGTGAAGAAGAAGGGAGGTTGACTATTGGATGAGGTGGGGGTGTTTGGAAAGAATTTTCCTGAAGTATCCCTAATCCTATGAGGCATGAAAGGAAATGTTTTTGGGCTTTTGTGAGATTTTTATTTAAAGCTAGAAAGTAATTGCAGAAAGGAAATTGCTGATTAAATGCAGAACAACTAACAGAATGGAAACTACTTGCAGAATGAAATTGTTGAATTGAATGAAAGCCACTAACAAAAGGAACTACTTGCTGAATTGAAATTGCTGAATGGAAGACTATTGACAGAAAGGAAACTACCTACTGAATTGAAATTGCTGAATGAAAGGAAACTAGATTAACTTGCAGAATGGAAAGCAAAGCAAATAAATGACAAAATGATAGAAGGAAACTAGATTACTTTTGCAGAAATAAATTAATGGAAGAAAGTTGGAAACTAGAAAATAGAAGAAAAGAACAATAATCACTACTACTCTGACACCTCCTTGGCAACGACGCCAAAAAGTGATGAGCCTAGGTATTGACGCCAAAAAGTGATGAGCCTAGGTACTGCAGCGAGAATGCTGCAACTTCCAGGGCTACCAACTTTACTTATCAACTCAGGGTTCGTACAAACTTGGAGGTGACATTGCTATATACACAAGTAGGAGTGAAGGTACTGCCTGTTGTCACTGCTCATCTAGCAAGAGACCCCAGGGGTTCCAAGCCATACTTCTATAGGGTCAAAAGAAGCTTGATCTTGATGGAAGGGAGGCAAATATATTCTAAAGGAAAACAACTAGACTAAGCACACCAAACCCTAATTAATCACGAAAACAACTAAACTAAGCAAAATTGACAAGCAACACTAACCTAATGCTAACTATCTAAGTTGCAGGAGCAAGGCAACAAAACTAAGATAAGGGGTCAAACATGGACACTAGGCTAAGCCCGTGTCTAAGCAGGAGAATGGTCGGAGGCCAAAATGGCGAAGGGAGGACGTGGGGGAGAAAAAGAGCACGAGGACCGTTAGGCGAGTGAAGGCAAACAGACGGCTGAGATCAGATCGCAAGAGGTTACATAGGCGGATGGGAAAACATGGTGACCTAACAGGATAGACGACTAGGATTATATCGCGCGGGCAGTTGGCAGATGGATGGTGGAGATCGCGGGCAAGAGAAAACGTGCAGAAATGGTATCGGGTGAAGCAACAGCCGTTAGATCTGGCAGGGCAGATCGACGGTGGAGGTTGGAGCGCGAAAAGAAACATGCAAAAAGTGACAAGCGGGTTTGGAGGGCGGTAAGTAGGATATCGCGCGCCCTCAAAGCCGTAAATGGTTTTGAGGAATTTCATGCGATTAGCCTCCCCAACCAACACATAGCACGGGGAAACTGCCCATATCGCGTGCCCTCAGCCTGATAACGGTCGGGCGGAAGTCCATGCGATATGGTGCGAGAATCATTGGATCTGGAAAGGCAGATCTACGACGGCGATGTGACCGAGCAGGTTGGTGAGCGGGTGTGAGACAACCGTCGGATCTGTCAAGGTAGATCGACGGTGGGGATTTAAAAAGGGAAAAGTCAAACACGAAAAGGGATTTGAGTGGTGATTGGACGATTTGGCTTGCGAAAGACGATTTACCGGCAAAGACCGTTTGAACGTGAATTCAACAGTCCCCTGCTCAGGCGTTTCATGCTAAAGGAAACTGGCATGGGGAGGCAAGTGAGGTCAAATGACGAAGAGAGAGAGAGATTGAGCTGATGACCAGAAAAGGGGTAGAGTGACGATGAACTTAGTGACTGTGTTTGAATGACAAAACTCCATGAAAACCAAAACCCTGTGTTTTTGGGGTTGCTGCAAGGTTTCTTCCTCACACCATGGTCCCAAAGGGAGGAGGTGAGGCCGAGACACCTGTGAGAAACCTTGTAGATATTTTTCTTTGCCAACCTACTGATTTAATGAAAGCATAGATGGAACAATTGAAATAAAACTACTTTGTTCTACCCTGCTATAATGGACTGCAACTATTCAAGCAAATGAACAAGAAACAAGAAACTTCTTGAGTCAATGAGCAGGAAACCAGAAAGCTATGCTGAACCACTAGAATGAACATGCACCTACTTAACCAAATGAGCAATCAAACATGCATCTATGCTACTGCTGTAATGGAGATGAACTACTGAAACAAATGAACAAAAAGCATGAAGCTAAGCTACTTAACAATACAAGAAAGAGGAGCTTTGGTTGCTAGGGTTGGGCCCTAACCCAAGAGCTTTAGCCCTCTGAGTTAACTCAGTGTTGGCTCAAATCAAAACTCATCTTCATTATCAAAGAATTGTATTACATCAAACTGTTACAAGTCTGCAATTGAATATTGGCGATTGATTGACTATCTGATCTACTAACTGGCTAACTAGCTAATAAAAACTGAGGTCCTAAGCCTCTTTATTTATACATCTGAAGTCTTAATGACTTCCTCAAAATTAGGGAGGTCCAGCTCCCAACTTAATGGTAACTTGTTCTTTCACTCTCACTAGCTCGACTACCTTCTAGTAGGTAGGTTGCTTGGCTGTCTTGTTGTACCCCTGATTTGGTTGTGTACTTTCAGCTGATGGAGAGATATTTGAATGGATGGGCAGTAAATGAGGAGGATTTACCTCCTGTAATTCCTATTTCTTGTCCCATCTAAGTTTTTACCAAGGTCTTTTATCATAGTTCCTTGCTTTTACCTTTTATCACCACATTTCCTTTGCTCTTATCCTTTTATTCCTGCATTACATGCACATTAGACCACAAAGCAAAATATCCAACTCTAACTGAACCCATAAGAAAAATATAATCAAAAGTACGCAACAAGTTGTGAGAATAGTTGGTTTGACTAAGTTAGGAGGTGGATTAAGGCCAATTAAGGCCCATATAATTACTCAATGATGAGACTCATCAGATATTCAGAAACTAAGAGCAAAGCGAGAAACACTCAACCATTCCAAAAGAATCAAAAGCAACAGCTAATCTCTGATACAAAAGCCAGAATATGAGGATTCTGAAAAGCCAGAAATCTCTCAATTAACTGTAATAGAGGTTGTTTGGCCATGCCCACCTTCTTCAGATAGGTCAAAATGCTCTTGAGAAGGATCTTTCTAAACAAAATAGTTTAAAGTTTGTTCTCTAGATAATCCCATTCATCTTGTAGATAATTGGGATGAAAATGATGACATCCTTATAAATGTGATAAAGCTATCTGAATTTTGCATAAATACTTAGGGTTCCAGTGCCAAATACCCTATGCTAGTCAAGTCGTTTGATGATTAACTTGGTTGATTAGCATAGTATGGATATTTTATGGTTTAGTCTGGTTTAAATGACCAATATGGAATTTTTGCTTTTTTTTGGTAGATGTTAGGGTAAATAGGAGTCATAAAGACCATCAAGTTTATATAGTCTTATTAGACAATTTCGGGCAATTCAGATTTTGAATGGCTTATAATACAACCAGAGGGTTAACAGACCTGGTTTCCTTGAGGGCAGGTTAATATGACGTGGACATGGATGTTGATTTGTAACACCTGCCTTATTTTGAAAAAGTAATAGAATGATACGAAACTCCACTTGAAAATCCACTTGATCCTTCATCTGTCTTTTCTGGAAACACAGAGGATGAGTTTGTCCGCTTTTCATCTACCCCTCTGTTTGATTCATCTGATCATGAGGATGTCGATGCAATCATTGATTTTTCTAATCGTGGTAGTCGTGATCCATTTGTTTCCGTATTTGATCATGATCATGACTCTATCACAGTTGATCTTTCGAAGCCACCGGTTTATGATGATTTATCTGATGATGAAGTTTAAACACCCAAGACTATCGAGGCACTTCAGTCCAAGCTGATGGTTATGTCAGGTCCTCGCTCTCTTGGGGTTAGTCTCACTTCCGATCATGAAACTATTCAATCACCCAAGGATTCTCATCACTCATCTGTATGCATTGAAGATCCATCTCACACACAGATCATACTTTCTCCACTCAAACTGCATGATACCATCACTCATGCATTGGAGGAATCTTACATTGCAAGCACACGTTCGCGACGTAAGATGTCTTTGTTTCTTTCCTTTACTTGCATGTCATAGTCAAGAGTGTGCTTATGCTTCAAAGTTGCACGCAGGTTCACACAACACCATGATAAGTCCACAAACTACTCATCATGCACTTGCACTCACTTATGTCCTGTGGGCACTTTGAAACATGAAGTGTGGTTGTCTTCATTGTTATATCTTTCTTGCTTGTTGGTTCGCACAACTGGGTTGCTCATGAACCAAGCCTTCACCAACATGGGTTAACCAATGCGCCGGTGGCTGCATTGGAAATATCACTTCACGTGGTCAGGACCATGCACTGTTAGTGTAGGAGTATGAGTAGTGTTTGCTTTCAATCAGTTTGCTTGCGTGCTTCTTTGCTTACTCACTTTGTTTGTTTGTTTGTTTGCTTGCTTGTTTGTTTAATTGCTTTGATTTCACTTTCTCTTCTGCTCTTGATTTGCTTTATTGTTTGTTAGTTCACTTGTTTCGTTTGTAGGTTAGTTTCGCATGAAACCATGTATGACTCTTGAAACGAGTTGGGTGAAGTACAAGAGGGCTTGTACAACTATCACTACTTGGTTATCTGTCATCTTGCCTTTATATGATGAACTTGTTACTTTTAGTCCATGATACGTCGAAGGAAAATACATACTGTTCGAAGTGAACCTTGGTGAAAACACAACACTTGCACGCTAACTAGTGTCACCTTCTCTAGTCGGTTGTTTTTGGGTTAACCCTTGTCAGCTCAGTCAAGTAGAGTAAGGTGAGGGGGGAAACCTTAACAGGCATGTCAGAGATACAATAAACTACTTCTCTGCTGGAACAACCTCTTCTGCTCTCAATAAGTCGGGATCCCTCTTCTGCCTCTGAAATGAATAAGTGCTATGCACAATTGAAAAAATGAAAAAGTCAAAAAATTCAAAGTGAAAAATGAATAAGGCTAAAGAAGAGAAAGGATTCCTGCGCCGGGAGGTGATGCAAGTAAATCCATATGGGTACTGACTAGGCTCGCTGGCAATGGAGCCATGCTTGTGTTCCTATGTGACTCTGTCGAGGTACTGTCCAAGCCTGCTGGCAGCGAAGCAACACCAGAGATGAAACTAAGACTCTGACGACTATACTACTTGTGCATCAATATACCCCTCAACACCAATCGAAACAAATGTATTTCTTTGGCTTGGAATGTGTGTCAATTGACCAAGATCTCGACAGATGCTACATATTACAATCAAGCTAGTGTGAAAGCAAGATGAGATTAGAATTGAACAACACTTCCAAAGGTGTTAGACTTTCTTTTCACGAACAAGGTCCATTCAGAGAACTGGAGTTCTACCAGTGTGTCGCCAAGTGTTGTAGTGGCTACAACCACCTCCAAAATTTTGCCTTAGCCTCATTTTGGAGCCTCCATACCAACTTTTCATAGCAACTTGCCTTGCTTCATCAAGTTCACAAGATTTAGTGTTTTGCTTGCACAAAGGCAGCTTGTCAATCACAGCCCGATGCATTCCCCTCATAGGATGATCACCTGGACTTGGTCCAGCTGTAGGCTGAGCAACTCCCCAAGAAATTTCACAATTCTGGAGGGAAACCAATCTTCCCTCTAGAAATTGCGTAATCCTGATTGGCAGCCTGTTGGACTCTAGAATTGCGCAATTATGGCAGTCAACAATCATAGTGAAAATTGCACAATTTTCCCCAGTAGGGCTGCTCAGCACAAAATTTGCACAAATCTGGGCAGCAGTCAGTTGCTCTGCCCAGAAATTGCACAAATATCGTAGGCAGCCAACGCAGTTCCCAGTCAGAAATGCGCATTTTCTCCCAACAGTCGAACAACCTCTTGCATGTGCAGCTGAGTTGATCGGTTCCCTCCGGGACCGAGAAAAACAGAATTTCATGCATGGGCTGCTTCTCCCAAGGCAGCATGCAAAGGCATCCCTTGATTCAGGGATCTACTTTTAGTAGTTGGAGGTTACATGCAAGGATCACTTCAGAAACCTCCCACCAAGTGTCACTTTCCCTATATTTGTGGCATGCGTATCACAACCTCGATGTTATCAAAACACATCAATCAGATGCTACAGAGCTCATTCCTCACATCAACCTTGCAGATCTAACATCCCACATCACATCTAGGAGTTGTCGGCACATTCATCTGAGATGTTTAGGGGTAAGCCCGCTTTCCATGACTTATGTTGCAATTTTGTCGCTTTTTGTGTTTTCGCTTGTATGAGTATTGTTTTTTTGTTTTCTTTGCATGATTTTTTTCGTTTACATGTATATTAGCTTGTCCTAGCACTGTCTCAGGTTTTTTTTCTATCTCACTGTTGTCACATGCATGAAACTGTTTTTCACAAACGGTCGCTGATTCGGCGACTTGCTTCACCCACATGCATGATGATCGGTTTACTAAATTTTTCATTCATGCTTGCATGCACTGTCAATCACTTCTACTTTCACTAAGTGTCGCCATGCATCCACTGTCACATTTTCTTTTAGTTGTCTGTCGGCGAGTTAGACCAACCCTGGTTCGGACTCTGCCTTCACTGAGACAGCATTGCGCAATCTGGGGAAGGAAGGCTCTGTCTTCCTCTCTAGAAATGCACATTTTTTCCTAGGCACTGTCCTCCATGATTGTTTTGCACATTTCTGATGGACAGTGACTGATGGCCCATAAAATTGCGCAATGCAGTCACTCACCCTGCAGCCATTGCCAGCTGAGATTGCACATTGCGCAATTCCAACAGTGAGCAGCTAGACTGGACTGTGCATTGCGCAGTTCTAGTAATCATCTAGTCTCCCAGTAGCCCATACTATGCCTTTCGTAGTCTTGGCAATGATTTTCTCGACCTCCCGGCCGAAATTGCGCAACTTTCATGATCAATGACGCAAGTATGTTGAAACTCAGTTCTCAAGTTCATTTTGGTTTTCGACTGACAGATTTCTTGCCATGAGTGTTGCCATGTCTCCAGGTATTGTAGGTGTTCATCTGCCTCTCAGCAGTGTAGGTACAATGGTTTCCAATAGGTTAGAGTTGAAGACACCATTCAGAGCACACCTAGAGGTGTAGTAGATCAAATGTCTATGAGATTGCCTACTCACGAACATAACGAATGCAGTGAACACAATGAATGCAACGAACACAATGAATGCATCGAATACGGCGAAATTAGCGAATGCAGCGAATACAATGAATGCATCGAATACGGCGAAATTAGCGAATGCAGCGAACACAACGAATGCAGTGAAGGCAAGAGGAAGATTGTTGACAACACAGAGGCAAAACAAAGTTGCAAGATCAAGCAGATCCATTGATGATGAAAGGAACTTTGGAGACTTGGGCTATGAGGTGACGACGCAACATGAAGATCACACGAAGACAGAGAATGGAACAAAGAAGGAGTTGCATGTGCTGAAGTAGCAACTCAATGCAGAACATGAAGCTTCAGAGACAAATGAATGAGTTGCAACAGGAACAGAAAAAGCAGTGGGCGCCACATGCACTCACGGATGAAACTGTGCCCGTACAAGTTAAAAATCCATCCCAGCAACTAGCACAGAGTAGACATGGTGAGCAGTTTTGTTGATCGCATGCAAGAGATTCAGTAGCATGCATGTCATTGTGCACACACATGCAATCCAACCCATTCAGCACACTCACCAAGGCAAAGATAAAGTCCAACTGGTGTTGAACATGTACTTCGGCAAGTTGATGCACATGACCACCAACACACACTTGAAGATCAGCACAAACACTATGCATTAGTGTGTTGTTGGTTCAGATGCAGCCAAGAAGACCATGTGCATGTTAGCAAACAAGTTGGATGAAGGAGCCAAACCAATGCACCGGTTGCATCAGAGGCAAGAGTTCACTTCAGCAAGATGTCACCATGGGGTGCATGCACACCATCACAGATGACCAAGCTTGGCATTAGCTCACCACCTTCATCATCACAAGCATATCAAAGAGTTGGTCTCATCTCAACAGACCGAGTGTCAATGATGTCTTGCATGGCTTGCTCAAGTTGTGTTGTCTCACATGAGTACATGTGCATTGTAATATAACGTCATGTCAAGTATAAGTCAAGTGTCAATAGTTGGATGTAACAATCATAGAGTAGGTGAAGATTCATGAGGGTACTGGAACTGTCACAAAGGGGAATGTCAAGGGTCACCCCACCCTTTGCTATAAATAGTCCCTCATAACTCATTGTAGAGGCTTTTAGTCAGCCAAGCTTCTGATAAGACTATCTTGGAGAGAGCTTGGACAATATTGTAACACGCCTTGGCTTCTCCACTGCACGGAGCTAGTACATCTCTTTGGAGGAGCAGGCGGATGTGGCTGTAACGTTCCACTGTTGGGGCTAGCGGGTTTACATGGATGTATTGTATGATTGGAACTTACACTTCTTTATATAATAAGAGCCAACACGTTTTCATGCATATGTTGTTATTGTAGTTGGACTATTCCAGTTGTTGTAGCAATGTATGTTGTTTAACTTACGTAGTTGTGTATGAATTGTTTTGTATGCAATTATATGAATCTTGTTGTAGATGTGCTATTGGTTTAACCATCACTTTGGATTGTCGGCTGACTTTCTTTCCAGCTTGTGATGCATTTTTGCTCGTGTGTTCCCTTCCTATCCGTGTACTGTTACAGGTTTCCAAGGGGCACACTCATCTCAACCCACCTGTGTTAGAACCTCTCATGCACCTTCCTTGACTTACTGCAATGGTTACACCCTTTCTACCAACATAGTTATCTTACTTGCCAATGTGTGAAATCCCAGTCAAGGCATTACCATACGACCCACTGTTGGGACTCCTGTTCTGAGGTCTAATTGGGACTTCTTACCAGGGAGATCCCCTTGACATGTTGGTGAGTCTAGCACTGTCAACATTTCTGGTAGTCAGCCTTCCCTCTAGAAATTGTGCAATCCTGACTGACAGCGTGCTGGGCTCTAGAATTTCACAATTCTAGCAGTCAACACTCACAGTGAAAATTGTGCAATTTTCTCCAGCAGGGTTGCTCAACCCAAAATTTGTGCAAATCTGGGCAGTAGCCAGATTCTCTGCCCAGAAATTGCGCAAATCTCTAGGGTAGCCAGCCCAGCTCCCAACTAGAAATGCGCATTTTCTCCCAGCAGTCAAACCTCTTGCATGTGCAACTGAGTTGACCGGTTCCCTTCGGGACTAAGAAAAATATACTTGCATGCATGGGCTGCTTCTCCCAAGGCAGCATGCAAAGACATCCCTTGATTCAGGGGTCTACTTTTAGCTGTTGGAGGTTACATGCAAGGATCTGTTTAGAAACCTCCCACCAAGTGTCACTTTCCCTATATTTGTGGCATGTGTGTCAGAACTTCAATGTTATCAAAACTCCTTAGTCGGACAATGCATAGCTCATCCCTCACATCAACCTTGCAGCTCTGACATCCCACATCACATCTAGGAGCTGTCGGCACATTCAGCTCAACTGTTTTTGGGTAAGCCCTCTTTCCATGACTTGTGTTGCTTTTCTGTCGCTTTTGTGTTTTCGCTTGTATGAGTATTGTTTTCTTGTTTCTTTGAATGCTTGTTGTCGTTTACATGTATATTAGCTTGTCCTAGCACTATCTCATTGTTGTCACATGCATGAAACTATTTTTCACGAACGGTCGTCGATTCGGCGACTCGCTTCACCCACATGCATGGTCATCTGTTTATTGAATCTCTCATTCGTGTTTTCATGCACTGTCAATCACTTCTACTTTCACTAAGTGTCGCCATGAATCCACTGTCATATTTTCTTTCAGTTGCCCATCGACGAGTTTGAGCAACCTTGGTCCGAACTCTGCCTTCACTGAGACAACATTGTGTAATCTGGGGAAGGAAGGCTTTGTCTTCCTCTCCAGAAATGCACATTTCTGCCCAGGCACTGTCCTCCAGGACTGTTTTGCGCATTTCTGAGGGGTAGTGACTGCTGGCCCAGAAAATTGCGCAATGTAGTCCCTGAGGCTGCAGTCACTCCCAGCTAGAATTGTACTTTATGTAATCCCAGTAGCCATCAGCCAGTCTGGATTGCAGATTGCGCAGATCTAGCAGCCAGTCCTACCTCCCAAACATCCCAAAATTCCTTTTGCACAGTTTTGGCATCCAGTCACCCAGCCTCCGAGAAGAAATTGTGCAATATTGCCCATTAGTTTCCTAGTTATGTGCTATGTCATTCCCCGAATTTTATTTGTTTCCACTAACAGATTCCTTGACATGCATGTTGCTTGTCTCCAGATCTTTCAGGTGTTCATTTGTCTCAATGGCTTCTAAGAGAACAAGATCACATGACACTGACGGAAATGCAGCTGGAGTAGCAGTTGAGCAAGTGTCCTCTAGTCTGCCAATCTATGAAGATACAAAGTTGTATCTAGACAAGGACATCAAACTGAAGTGGCAAGAGGTCAATGAAACATTTGCAGGCACTTTTGGGGAACACCTCAAAGACCGTCAGGTGTACATGAACATTCACAAGTCCGGCTTGTACCGGATTGCATGCAGATATCTCGTGTTCCCATGCGCGGACATGATACACTGGATCGTCTCTCACACTGATCCCGAGATGATGACCTTGAGCAGTGTTAGTGGGATGAAGCTTGCGACCTTCTGGGATGAAGCTTACCCAACAACAGTGCTAACTCCAGAAACATTCTGAAGAATTGCGTAAAGAAGCCAGCTCGATTCAGGTTGATACCCAACCAGATCCATAAGAAAAAGATATTGAGGAAGGCATACCAATACTTGATCATATTTGCTTGTTGACTATATGACCAAGCAAGCATGGAAACCTTCCGAGAGAGTTGGGTGGTTGCACTGGACCAATTGTCTAGAGAAGGAAAACCATGTAACTGGTCCGGCATACTGGCTCATCAGTTGAAGGAACAAGTAACGAGGGATCGACAGTCACCTGGAGGTATGCATACTGGGATTTACATGTCCACCTACATCTTAGATGTAGTTTGTGCCCGACAGGAGTTCCTAGGTTTGGAGTGGGAATGGTCACCAGTGAAGACTGTTGTGAACACGTATTTTAAGTTTTTGTCTGAATGTAGCTTTAAAGGAGTAATCACATGACTGTCCGATCATTTTGTCACCCCTATGTACAAGATGATATTCGAACAAGATCCACCTTGCATGTCAAAGCAAGCAATGGAGGCATTGATATGCATTGCAGATTGGTATGCCTCACCGTCCGACACTTTCATCCAAATGTTTAGTGTGGAGAAGCCTCCACATGTTCTCCTGAAGTTTGTCTTGGATGTACTTGTCATGCAGGAAGTATCATATCACATCTTGGTAGGATTGACATCTAGACTGCATCGGAAGAAGAAGGCACCTTGGCCCGCTCTTCCGTTGCGGATTGGGTTATATGAGATCCGGAGTATCAAGCAAGTGGATGTCGAAGAAGAATTGATGAAGAAGTACCTATTCGACCTCCAAAGCTACAATCCGTATGACCCACATTGCATTGTGAAAGATCACTGCACAAGAGTTCAGTTCAACTGGATCCACAGGGCATGTCATTGGGCCAAGGAGGACCCATGAAGACATTATCAATAAGAAAATCATTTGCAGATATGAAAAAGAAGATGATATATAAACCTATTTTGGCGCTTCCAAACTTTTATAAAGTATTCCAAGTTGAATGTGATGCAAGTGGGACAACAGTTGGAGTAGTTTTAAGTCAAGAAGGTAGACCAATAGCATTTTTCAATGAGAATTTAAATGATGCCAAGAAGAAGTATTCTATACATGATCAAGAATTTTATGTTATTGTGCAGGCTTTGAAGAAGTGTAGTCATTATTTTTTGCCCAAGGAATTTGTCTTATTTACTGATCACAAGGCATTACAGTATATCAATAATCAAGGTAAGTTAAATCAAATGCATTCTAAATGGGATTAATTCTTGCAAATTTATATATTTGTTCTAAAGCCTAGGTCTGGAAAGTCAAAGAAAAATTCACGAGCCTCATGAATGTGCTAAGGGCATTAGTTAGCCCAAATATCATAACCAACCATTCAAATAATCCATCCTTTGTCTTGAAAGCAATCTTCCACTCATCACCTTCCCTGATACAGATTTGACGATAACCACACTTCAACTCTATCTTGGTGAAATATACAACCCCACTCAAACAATCCATAATATCCTCCGTCATTGGAAAGGGAAATCGATACTTGATGGTTATCCTATTATTGGCTCTAAAATCTATGCACATTCTCCATTCACTTGCCTTATTTGGAGTTAATACTACTGGTGCAACACATGGACTCAAACTTTATCGTATCAATCATCTATCAAGCAACTATTTTAGCTACTTATTTACTTCCTCATTCTCCACTAGAGTAATCTGGTAAGGTGCCTTGTTTGGTAAACTTGATCCAAGTATCAGGTCAATTTGGTGGGAAATACTTCTCACAGGAGGCAGTCCTTTTGGAAATTCATCCGCAAAAATCTCTTTAAATTCATCTAAAGAGGACTTAACTTTTGTAAGTATGGTTTCTAATTTAACTTCCTCTTACACAACCTTTGGAATGAATGTTAAGCAGAAATTTTCCCTTCCTTCTTCATGTACAAAATCTTTGTTTGAACACAACATGATCTTGTTGTTACTCATGTAGGTAATTTCACAACTTTCTATTCTTACTGCTATATTTTCGAGTATTTGGGTGAGTTTGTACCGTTGTCCATCCTTCCTGAACATGGATGTGTTTTCTCAACCAACATAGTGAAATTGTCTGTCAAACAACCATGACCTTCCATGAATTATGTGGCATACGTCCATGTCAACCACATCACATGATACGTGCTTTTGAATGCTACCGGTTTGAAAATTTAAAAAGCATTGTCGAGTCACAGTCACCAGTTATCCTTTTTGTAACAATGAGACTTTGTACAGATATAGATGGACTAAACTTTTGAGTTTCAACTTCTCCATGACTTCACTGGACACTAAATTCTATGTACTTCCACCATTTATATCCAGGTTACAACATTTTCCTTGGACCTTACATTTAGTTTTGGAAACTTTCCTTCTTTGTTCTGGTTCTTCCACTATCTTTTTCTCAGGCTTGAGTAACACTCTATGAAACATCAAGATTTCTCCATGTTCTTGGTGAAGTACAATAACATTTTCTCCAGCCACATAAGCTGCATCGTCTTGTGTAACTTGTGTTTTGACTTCACCTCTTCTCCCTTAATTTGTTGCTTCAGGGTACTCATATTTCTTGTGTCCTTCAACTCCACATCGATAACAAGTAATTATATACTGTTCATTTCCTCTTCCAAGACTTCCTCTGCCTCTTCCAACACTATTTCCACCTCTACCACCTTGACCACTAGTGGATTCTTTTTCATTCTCGCTACCTCTAGCAGTCCATGTCTTATCACTACCTCTAAAACCTCTTCCTCTATCTTTCTGATGTGTTTTCCTATTCGAATTTTCTTCTACCTTCGAGGCAATATGATAGGCTTCATCAACAGTCCACAAATAATGCATACTCATCTCGTCTTGAATTAAGAATTTCATTCCATTCACATACCTTGCAACCCTTTAGAAGTATGGTTCTTTTATACGGGATTGAAGTGACAGTTTGAAAAACTCTTTGGTGTACTCGCAAAAAGAGGTTCCTTTTGTCTTAGATTATGGAGTTATCTATACAAATTATGCTAGTAATCAACAAGCAAAAATTTCTCCTTGATCTTCATGACCATCTTCTTCCAAGTCTTGATCTTTTCTAGCTGATTATTTACTATGTCTTTTTGTAGCATATCCCACCACAATGCAACATGACCCTTCAACTTCATCACGACAAATCTCACCCAATTTGGATCCTGAACATTTTCATACTTGAAGTATCTTTTGAGTTATCCAATCCAATCGATGAGCACATCAACTCTTAGATTTCCATCATAATAGGAAACTTCAACTCTTGCACTGCCTCTATTTCTCAAGTATGAAATCAACCTTGTTGTTGGGTCTCTCTCCTCAACATCCTATTCTTCATCTATTTCTTCTTTGGGCTCTGAATCTACTTTTGCATCTCCATTTATTCTATGCTCCAACTCTTCTATTCTTCATTTTAACTCTTCTAGCTCTCTATTTCCTACACCTCTTCTCATCCTAGTCCTCTTCACCTCAGTGGCATCCTTACAAGTCATAAATGTCTCACCAACATCCAAATGCCTCAACCCAGGTTCTGTGACCTAACTTGTACCTTTGGTACTCTTGCCAAGCACCCACCGAACAAGGGTTTCTGATACAATATTACACGAAGAAAATCAAGGTGCAAATACCAGAATGAAACCTACTCTAATACCACCTGATGCAATCCAAGATTCTGTAGATTTCACAACAAACTATAGAACTAAAATCATTGTTACACAATGCAGAACCCCATCCAATTGATTTTGACTACTATATTAAACTAATTCAGGACTAAATCATAGAGCATAAACAAAGATTAATTCGAGATATTCCCACGAGAACTCATAATGGATTTCAAATATTTTTTTATTCATTTAGAATGTGCTTTACATACAAGAATCAAATCTGAGAGTGGAGTCCTCAGAGTGCTTGAAATTCCTATGTTGTTACACAACAATACCACACAACAACCAAAACACCCTTTATAACTTGTACAATAGCTAGTCGCACTATCTCCAAATCATGCAACATCCAAAATCAATACCAAAATTCCAAGAGCCAAAAGCAAAAAGCCTAAGAGCTTGAAGCAAACCAGCAAAATCCAATAAGCCAAAAGCCCCTTTTTCTTCCTTGTTCCTGTAATTTATTCTCATGTTGTTGACCTCGTTGCATTCCAACTGATAAGTCATTCCCCATGCTACCGACCTCTTCACATTCTAGGGCTGAATCGATTCGCTTCCTCTCAGTATGAGGATAAACCAAAATTTGTAACCTCCATCTCATTTTCATAGTGCGTCTAGTAACAATTTTCTTGTGACAATGCAATTAAACAATTGTCAATTTTAGTGTGCCAACGACTCCATGCAATAAAAGTATCAGCATGCGATCCTAGGAGTGTCAACAACTCGAAAGTAGTCGTCACTTCAATAAAATAGAATGGAGGTTACAGTCACTTCAAAATATACCCCATTTCTCTTTATACAACTAATTCACAAAAAAATCCCCATATTTACTATTGAATCTAATCCCAACCAACCACACTAACTCCTCACATTGTAATGTTGAAATATTACTCTTATGATCAAAATTGAGATACTACGGTGAAAATAAACAATCTGGGGATAATAAAAGAGTGCCTTCGTCCATGTGTTACCAATAAAAAAAATATGCAAAAGACAACGTTTCTATATACTGTATTTCCCACTCCACCATATTGTGACTGACAGACATGTGTCCCTCGCCCTGCATGATCAAATAGACTTAACATGGTCAAGTCTAAGTGACATAAAGTTGGGAAAAAGCACCCTTGCTGCTCTAAAATTGATTATTTAAGTGTGATGGTTTCAAAGGTCAAGTCTAAGTGACATAAAGTTGGGAAAGAGCACCCCCTTTTCCCTCCTTGCTTGCTGCTCTAAAATTGATTATTTAAGTGTGATGGTTTCAAAAGCAGCAATGCCCTAAGAAGATTCTAAAAGTATTGGCGACACACTTTTTAAACGACTGCCACTTTATCATTTTAGCCTATGGGCAGCAGACCAGGTTCTCTCAATGAAATATGATAAAATAATAAATGTTTGCACACTCAATTCTTCTCCTTGGAAAGACTATTGTTTCATATTTTTGGATACCCATAACATATATTTATAATACATAAAGATTTATGATGATAATAACCAATATATGAAGGGTTGTTTCGTGTTGTGAGACATATTATACTATAAAATCACTGCCATGAATTTACTTGTTATAACAATTGACATTGATGTGTAATAAAACCTGAGTTTTATGATAATAATAAAAAAAATCAAAATCAAATGAATGCGAATGTGTTTATGTTATTTATTTTAATGTATATGTAAATATTTTAATTTTTATGTTATATTTTTATTATCTTTAATTTAAGATTTTTTTTTTGTTTCATTTTTAAAGGTTGTGTTTTAATCAACGCACATTGCAACGTTATTTACTGAAACCGCAGAGTCTGGTTTGGTTTTTTTCTTCAACAGAAGATATTAAGTATATATTTTTGTTAGAAATTGGACCCCAGGACTTGTGGAAACCAAATTTCCACAAATAGCAGTTAAATTACAATTACGAGACTAACCACAATCTATTTTTTACATACATAAGAAAAAAGTTTCTGCCAAATTGCTATAACAAACTTCACATACTAACCACAACCTATATTTTACATACATAAGAAAAAAGTTTCTGCCAAATTGCTATAACAAACTTCACATACCAACCACAACCTATTTCTTACATAAGAAAAAAGTTTCTGCCAAATTGCTATACCAAACTTCACATACTAACCACAACCTATTTCTTACATAAGAAAAAAGTTTCTGTCAAATTACTATAACAAACTTCACATACTTACCATGAACCAATTGAGCTCCCAATATCCACAACAAAGCCAGACCAGTCACAAACCAATTCATATCCTCCACAAAACTTAAAACAAACCACAACCAGAAGCCATGCCATTACACAGAATTGCCCACAAAACCAACAACAATATATTCACATATATATACATCCAACCAAATTAATAATAATAATCGTTAAAGCTAAAACACCGTATATTCAATACTACTGCCAAATACCACAACCAAATACTACAACAACAATCAGACATCTATATTTCACAATATTATTTTTCCCGTCAAGTCCACACTGATCTCCTGCCATGAACGCTGCATTGAATTCTCAGGCTTTTCTCAATTCCTTTGGGGATTCAAAGATCTAAAAAAGAAAGTATTTGCATTGAATTCTCAGGCTTCTCTCAATTCCTTCGGGCATTCACAGAAATAAATAAAAAAGGGTAAAAAATACTGGAGGCCGTGGTTACAGAGTATTGGCAGAGATTGATGTCAAATTTTGCAGACAGAATAAGAAACTCAATATAAAACTACTGTCTGTTCACTTAACAATTATATGGATTTATGTTAAATTTAACGTGACCTATATTATATTGTAATTATTTTGAAATTAAATTAATTTTATTTTTAATTTCTGGTTTTAAATATAATAATTTTATTATGATTTTATTGTGTAATTTATTTAATCTTTAATTTACATGAAATATTTAAAATAAGAAAAATATCAATAATGAAAAATTATTTTTGTGCCAGCTATAATTTTACATAGGGAAAATGATTTTTTATTTTTCATTTATAAGGAAGATGTATAATCTTGTTGGAAGGTTTTGGTTTAGGTATGAATTAAAATTTTCAAATTTAATTTACTATTTTAGTATATGAGAGATAATTTACATTTTGGTATAAAGGAATTGTATAATTCATTTCATGTTTAGTTCACATATCTAAAATAAGAAAAATATCAATAATGAAAAATATTTTAGTATTAACTATATTTTTAATATTTTAGTATTAACTATATTTTTATATCAGTTTTATAGAGAGTAAAATGAAATAATTTAAACTATTTTTTTTTGAAAAAGATATATAATTTTGGTGGAAGATTTGGTTTGGATGTTAATCTTCAAATTTAATTACTATTTAGTATGTGAGAGATAATTTTTTTTAGCATAAAAGAAAAATTTGTAATTCATTTAATGTAAAGTTCACATGTAATATCTAAAATCCCCTGATCCGGGTGAGAGCAGGACTCAGGGAACAGGTGGGATTCGAGTTTCCGCCATGAAGTCTATAATACTAAAGAGAGGGGGTGGTGTGGCGTGGCGTGGCCACCCCAACACAAGCTTGCTCATATGCAGACGTCAAAGCGGCATTAGCACCAAGGACAGAGGCAAGTGGAAGGTATTGAAAAAGTGGCCACCATAACTTCTGCAGGTGAGAAGCATTAAGAATAAAAGACAAGTTCTCCTCTGCAGGTTTCTGGCAGCTAAGGAATTTCTCCAACGCGATCTTGAGAGGGAAGGGCAGCACCTGGGTCCAGGCCTCTGCGAGCGAGATTTCGATCCCTCGTCTCTGCCTCTGCGGTTATGTTCAGGTTGCTTACCTTATGTTCAATATGATTTATGTGCAATGTATATGCTGCATATGAAAGGTTCATGGTCGGTCTAGATATGTTTCTTTGGAATAGAGTGTTGGTTAGTTCTGTAGAGGCCTGGGGGATGGGCTTTCATGTTTTACCCTTCCGTCTGGGGTTTGGAGGGTAGGTGTCTAGAGGCTCTCCTCTGCAATTAGGGTCCCTCCTCTCCCAGGATTCACGAGTCTGAGGGCTACCTGGAGTTTGGATGATTTCAAGTATGTAATTTTCAATCCTTTTTCGTCATGCATGCAGTCGCTGATTTGGTCAAGTTCGGAAGGTTATGTGGGTTATAGTTCTTGCATGAATTTGAGACCCTTACACTGGGCAGAAAGGGATTTACAGTGTCTTTGGGGTGGTTTCTAAAACAAACTCACGCCTCTGATATGGAGAATCTCTTTTGGGATTGGTTTAATGTCTTTTTCTGCAATGGACCTGGTTCTTTAGACATTGTAGGCTCTCAACTTCACCCAATTTACGGGTACCTTCCTCCTGGTTTTTATCCAGAGAATACTCAAGTAACTGTTTGTGAGAAGGCAAGGAGCCTATCTGACTGGAAACCCTCAAGATTCACCCTAGCACCAGTTTGTCAATAGGTATGGCTCAGCCCATTTCACAGCATGGTCGTAATCCAACTGCAGGTCGTGGGCGAGGCAGTGGGCACATGCAATCCAACAGAGGTTGGGGTCATAGTAACACTCAACATTCAGTTTTTGAGGCTGTCAGAGTGTATAGGAATGACACCCGCCCTCGGGCCCGCCAAATCATTAGTGAGTGGGAAGCTGAGATTAAAAGCCGGACGGATATCAGCGATCAGGAAATTCTGGAAGAACTTGACAATCTTATCCTAGACCTAGGCTAAGCAGACCCTCTACTTATTCAAATAGATGACGAACACTCTATTAGCAAAATCTTTGATGACGAATATCGTAAGCTCTCTTAGCAAAATCTTTGATGACGAATATCGCAGGCAACTCCAGTCCTCGCAAAGAAATCTAGTAAATTCAAAAAGAATTTCGGTTAATTCAATGCCAAATTCAATAACAGAATGTTTACCTTGTACGCATCAAGAGGCGCATTCCTTGATTGCCTCGGATGGAGATGTTGGGTTCCAGTGCCAAATACCCTATGCTAGTCAAGTCGTTTGATGATTAACTTGGTTGATTAGCATAGTATGGATATTTTATGGTTTAGTCTGGTTTAAATGACCAATATGGAATTTTTGCTTTTTTGGTAGATGCTTATAGTCAATAGGAGTTATAAAGACAATCAAGTTTATATAGTCTTATTAGATAATTTTGGGCAATTCAGATTTTGGTTTATAGTGCAATTAGATGGTTAACAGACCTGGTTTCCCTGAGGGCAGGTTAAGACGATGTAGACATGGATGTTGATCTATAACACTTGCCTTATTTTGAAAAGGTAATAGAATGATACCACCGAAGCTTACAAAAAAATTTCATATATATATATATGAAAGAATATTTTAGTGTCCACCATAATTTTATATAGACAAAAATAAAATAATTTATATTACAAAATTTCTTATATTTTCACTTTTAATTTTGAGGAAGATGTATAACCTTGTTGGAAGGTTTGGTTTCGGTATGAATTAATAACCAAGTCTCATGAACATTCTAATTGATATGCAATTTGTGAGAACTTTAACTTGCATAAAGGAATCAAGAGGTTTGAGATGTGTGTGGGTGAATTCTAGGACTATTTAATGAGAGGGATGGAGGAAAGATCGAGAAAGAAGATATGCAAAGGAGGTTTAAGTCATGCAAGTATAGATAATAGGCTCAAACTTATAGGTGTTCAATATCTCAAAAATAATGTACCTGGGTGATTGTGATGTTAGAAAAAGAGAAGATGTTTGTTGTTAGGGTTATTTAGTCAATGGCTCTTCCTAATTTTTTGGGGGGAAGATTTGAGGTGGACCATTTAATTGCAAAAGAGGAAGACACAATGCAACAAGAACAAGCCCAAGCAAAGAAGTAGGTCTCTATCATGCAATGATCCAAAGTCAGTAACAAGCTAAAAACGCTTAGTGTGCATGATCTCTTTCTATTTTGTAAAGTTGGATTTTTGTTATATGTTAGTTTGTTCAATAATATACAATAAATTCTTGTTATAAATTTTGTGCAATCTAATAAAAGTCAATAACAAGCTAGAAACCCTTAGTGTGCATGATCTCTTTTTATTTTGTAGTATTTTGTAAAGTTGGATTGTTGTTATATGCTAGTTTGTTCAATAATATACAATAAATTCTTGTTATAAATTTTGTGCAATCTAGTAAATGATTTACTCACCACATTCTTTAAATACAAAAATATAAAATTTTAATATTAAAAAACTCATAATCTCTTTCTATTTTATAATATATAATATATATTATAAAGTTGTATTTTTGTTAGAGGCTAGTTTGTTCAATAATATACAATAAAATTTTGTTATAAATTTTGTGCAATTTAGTAAATAATTTACTCACCACATTCTTTAAAAACAAAAACATAGAATTTTAATATTAAAATTTTCATAAAAAAAAAATTATAGAATTTTAATATTAAAAGTTTCATAAAAACTTTATAATATCAATTTTTTTTTTAAATGTTTTTTCAAAATAATTATTAATCATATTTAAAAATAATAATAATAAATAAAATAAAATAATAAATAATTTAATTAGTCAAAAATTAAAAAAATAATTAAATTATATAAATAACTAATTTATATATATTTAGTGATCATAATAATCTTCATAAAGTTCATCGTGAAATTTTCATATTAGTATTTAAAAAAAAAATATTTATAATTTTAAATTATATATTTATTTATTTTAATTAAAAGATATATAATATTATAAAAAATAATAATGATGATGATGGTGGTGGTGGTGGTTAACGTCCACTGAGACCAAATTGGTCTATTGGACCTATAATTTTCTTAGTTCTTAATTGTTTGGCTTCTCGTCATTCTTGGCGAGATTGGTGTTGTAGCTTTCTTTTTTTTCTCTACGGTCTTCCAACTTCCTTTATCTTGCATCTCCTTCATCTCTTCTGGTTCTTGGGACATTGGTGTCTTAGCTTCGCGATCTGTTGTGTTCGTCCTTTTGAAGATAGTCGGAGAAGAAGTTTGGTCTGGGAGATCTGCTTTGTTGTTAAATGAAGATTTATTTTGTGCGGTATTCGAATCCTCATAACTGTTGATGCTTGAGGGGTTGTCGAGTTCACTTTTTTGCTGTTGGGTGGGGCTTTCCCCGTGCTTGTCTTGAGAGTTGTTTCTTTCTTGCCCAATTTCCTGTGATTCAGAGTTTTCTGGAGAGTGTTCTTCCTTGATGACAGTGTAATGTTCTTTTTGTGCTCCTTCCCACCATGTAGATTTGTGGTGATTTTTTCTAGCATAATTTTTTTGGGAGGCTTTTGGGCAATTTTTGGCTAGATGGTCTGTCTCAAAGCAAGATCGACATCTGAAGAGGACACTTTCATAATCGAGTTTCTGGTTCTACACATAGTCTTTACTTGTTAGGTTTATTTCAGCTGGGAATCCGGCGCTGAAGTCCATTTCCACACAAATGCGTGCATAGGTGGTTCTGGCATATTCCTTTGTTTCTGGGCACCTACAGTAAAATTTCCCAATTACATTTCCAATGGCTTTTAGCGAGGAGAAATTCCAGAGATGCAAGGGTAGGTTTGGCAATCTCACCCAAACTGGTGCTGAGGTTGTGACTGTTGATGAGGGATCGAATGATGGGTTCCATGGCTTCATGAATAGGCTTGAGTTTTCCCAAAACCAAGGGCCGGAATCTAGAATACATTGTCTGCTTTCAGGGTTTTCAAAATCCACTATAAAGAAACCCCTAGCACAAGGGTAGATATTAATTTCATTAGAAATGACAGGCTTCCATACCTCCAAGATCCAACTGTGGAGAGCTATCAGCCGCAGCCAAAAACCATTGAACTGGCAGATTAGGGCACTTTCAGAAAAATTCAAAGCCTCATCGAGTGAGGCTTGGACCACCTGGACAGTGGGAGTTGGGGTTTCACTGACGATATGGGCAAGAGATTGCCCCCCAGAGGCGGACAGAGCTGAGCCAGCAACTATCTTCGCGAAGCTGGGAGCCATCTGGAATCAGAGTCAAAGTGTTTCTTACAATGTTGTCCCTCTGTCGTTTAATGAAGTCCAGATGGCCAAGCAAAGAGCTCAGGAGATCGTGGTGAGACTCATTAACAATGCCAATAATAATATCGATGCCAAGCATCCGAAGGTGGAAGACTTCGCCGAAGATCATCATGCTCGCAATGGTTCAAATCACCATCATTCTCAAGCAGTCAGATCTGAAGACAAAGCCTCAGATCTAGTTGAACAACGCTTCCTCTCATAGATGTAGATTGCCCAGCAACAACGCTTCCTCTCATAGATCTCGCGACAGTAGATCGCCTAGCCCAGTAGATCGTCCTAACGGTAAGAGATAGATGGGAAAAATAACCCTGAAAGGGATAACCCTCGCAGCAGTACAGTAGATCGCCCTCGTGGCAGTAGATCGGAGTTGAGAGTAATACCAGTTGTGGAATATTGAACAGATGAAAAGAGAAACAGAGAACGACAAGACAGATGAAAAGAGAAACAGAGAATAGCAAGAAATCGAATGCTCAACTGAAATTGGATCGGACTGTTTTTATTGAACAATGAGTTTTACACTACATGGCATTCAATATATTCATGAATAGCTACCGTTACATACATAACTAAACTACCCGTTACATAAACCGTTGAACTACATTTACCAAAAAACCGTTGTCAAACTAACAAACTCCACCTTGACAACAATTTTCCCATTCATCATCTCTCCTGCAAGCCAAGAGAAGCTAAACACCACCGCAACTTCTCTACTGTAACTGGCTTTGTGAATATGTCTGCACAATTTTCTCGTGTATGGACCTTTTTAAGAGCTACTTTGCCACCATCGATCACATGTCTCAGAAAATGATATCTCACATCAATGTGCTTGGTTCTGCTGTGATAAGCAGGGTTTGTGGCCAAGTGAATAGCACTTTGACTGTCACAAAGTACACTCACTTTCTCCTGCGTTCTTCCAATTTCATCGAGCAAACCCTTTAACCAGATTGCTTCTTTACTGGCATCTGAAGCAGCTATATATTCAGCTTCGGTAGTGGACAATGCAACCGTGTCTTGAAGCTTTGACATCCAACTAATTGCTCCACCTGCAAGAGTAAAGACGTAACCTGTAGTAGATCTTCTTTTGTCCAAATCACCTGCATAGTCAGCATCTACATATCCGCAGACTGATCCTTCACTACCATTAAAGACGATGCAATGATCTCTTGTGCCTCTTAGATATCGAAGCACCCATTTCACTGCTAGCCAATGTTCTTTACCTGGATTTGCCATGAACCTGCTGACAACTCCAACTGCATGTGAAATGTCAGGTCTTGTAGATACCATCGCATACATTAAGTTGCCTACCGCATTTGCATATGGTACATGAGACATATACTGCTTTTCTTCATCAGCTCTAGGACTCAAAACCGAAGAAAGCTTAAAATGAGAAGCTAGAGGAACATTAACAGGTTTCACATTATTCATAGAGAACTTTTCAAGTACCTTCTCCACATACTTCTGCTGTGATAACCAAAGCTTACCATTTTTCCTGTCTCTGTGTATCTCCATGCCCAAGATATGTTTTGATGCTCCAAGATCCTTCATATCAAACGCCCTAGAGAGTTGAGCCTTTAACCTGTTGATCTCTTCCATGCTTTTGCTTGCAATAAGTATATCGTCAACATACAAAGCTAAGATAATGAATATGCCATTGAAACTTTTGAAGTACACACAATGATCATACTCACTTCTTATAAAGTTCTGGCTCACCATGAAGGAATCAAACTTCTTGTACCATTGTCTAGGAGACTGCCTCAGACCATACAATGATTTCTTGAGCTTGCAAACTAATCTTCTGCTGCGACCTCGTACAAAACCTTCTGGTTGTTCCATATATATCTCTTCGTTCAAATCACCATGTAGAAAAGCTGTTTTAACATCTAACTGTTCTAACTCAAGATTAAGCAATGCAGTTAGTGCCAACACAGTACGTATAGAAACAAGTTTTACAACTGGAGAAAAAATCTCATGAAAGTCTATACCTTCAACCTGAGAATACCCTTTTGCTACCAGTCTCGCCTTATATCTTTCGATACTACCATCAACTTTCCGTTTCAGCTTGAAGACCCATTTACATCCAACAACACTTCTCCCTTCAGGAAGCTCTACAAGATCCCAGGTATTGTTCTTGGCTAAGGAGTCCATTTCTTCTTCCATAGCCTTTTTCCATTTCTCGCTATCTGTATCATCTATCGCTTCCTGATAACAAGACGGTTCCCCATCTTCAGTAACCAAAGCAAAAGATGAAGCAGAATCTTCATACCTTTTGGGAGTTTTCCTTTCCCTTGTAGACCTTCTCAGAGCGACTGGTTGCTGAACTGGTTCAGAAACTTGCACTGGTTCAGAAGCTTCAACGGTTTCCTTTGTGTCTTCAACACCTTTGTCTCCAGAAGTCTCTCCTTCCTTTCGACTGTCACCGAAAGATCTAGCCTCCAACTGAACTTGTTGACTCGGTGATACCTGTTCCTATTCAATTCTTTCAACATTTGATTTTAACAAAGAGGATTCATCAAATGTTACATCTCTACTAATGACTATCTTCCGCAATGTAGGATCCCACAACCTATATCCTTTCACTGCATAATCATACCCAACAAAGACATAACATTTTGACTTTGGATCTAATTTTGAACGCTGATTTTTCGGAATAAGAGAATAAGCATCACAGCCAAATATCCTCAAATGAGAATAGTCACAAGACTGACCTGTCCAAACTTCTTCAGGAATTTTACAATCAATCGCTACTGAAGGTGATCTGTTAACTAAATAACAAGCAGTAGATACTGCTTCTGCCCACAACTCCTTTTGCAAGTTAGCATTGCTGATCATGCTTCTGGCTCTTTCCATAAGAGTCCGATTCATACGCTCAGCAACACCATTTTGCTGAGAAGTATAAACAACAATTTTGTGTCTAACAATGCCCTCATCCTTACAGTATTGTTCAAACTCAACAGAAGTGAACTCACCACCATTGTCAGTTCTTAGACATTTAATAGATTTGCCTGTTCTTTTCTCTACCATTACTTTAAATTGTTTAAAGACATTGAATACATCAGCTTTCCTTTTTAGCATATAGACCCAAACTCTACGAGAGTAATCATCAATGAACGTTAAAAAATACAATGCACCTCCATATGACATCACAGGGGAAGGCCCCCACAGATCAGAATGAATGTAGTCTAAAACATCTTTACTATTATGATTGCCAACTTTAAATCTCTGTTTACACTGTTTTCCATACACACAATGTTTACAGAAATCTAAATTCAAGGATTTCAGACCAGGAAGAGATTTACGTTTCATCAGTATGTGAAGACCTTTCTCGCTCATATGACCCAAACGCTGATGCCACAGACGAGTACCTGCTTCCTCCTTTTCTGATGCAACCGCTGCTTCACCGACCTGAGTACTTCCTTTTAACCTGTAAATATTTCCGACCTTTTCTGCCTTCATAACCATAAGAGCACCTTTGAAGACCTTCAAGACGCCATCCTGACCTGTAAACTTATAACCATCTGAATCCAACACTCCCAAAGAGATTAAATTTTTCTTCAAATCAGGTACATGTCTAACACTAGTTAATGTCCTAACTGTGTTATCATACATCTTAATCCTGATATCTCCCATCCCAACAGTCTGACATGACATATTGTTACCCATAAACACAGAACTACCGTTTACATTTTCATACGAAGTAAACCAGTTTCTATGTGGGCACATATGATGCGAAGCACCAGAGTCTAACAGCCAGCTATCAAAACTCTGAGAGACATTACATTCAGGTGAAGTTTCATCTATCATACACAATTCTTCAGCAGATAAAACTTCGTCTACAATACCTGAATCAGCCTGATTCGCTTCGTTCTTCAGGTTTTCGGAATCCTTCCGTTTCCAACAGTCCTTCTTCAAGTGTCCAACTTTACCGCAGTTCCAACATTTTGCCTTACACTTTTTGCCCTTCGATTTCGACCTGGAAGATCCCCTTGGTTTTTCTCCTCTTTCCTTTGAGCGTCCTCTAGCGACCATGGCTTCTGATGCAGTTGTATCAGTGCTGGATTTCCTTCGTACTTCTTCAGACAGAAGAGCTCCCACGACTGATTCAAACTTCAAAGAATCAGCAGAGCTGAAGCTGATTGAGGTTACGAAGTGATCCCATGATTCAGGCAGAGAACACAACAAGGTTATGGCTTTATCTTCTTCTTGTATTTTGACTTCCATATCTGTTAATTGACAAATTAGTGTATTAAAAAACATTCAAATGTTCTGCAACGCTTGAACCTTCTTTCATTCGAAGACTGTATAACTGTCGTTTCAGATAAATTCTGTTGGTTAATGATTTTGTCATATAAAGGTTTTCAAGTTTTTCCCACAAACCTGACGCCGTAGTCTCTTCAACGATGTTGAAGAGAACTTCATCCGCTAGACATAACCGGATGGTACTGAGAGCTCGGGCATCCAAGTCCTCCCAGTCTGAAGTAGTCATGGTTGTAGGTTTCTTAGTAACCCCATCCAATGCCTTGTGCAACCCTTGTTGCACAAGCAGATCCTTAACCTTCAGTTTCCAAAGAGCAAAATTGCTCTTTCCGGTGAATTTCTCCACCTCGAATCTTGCATTCGACATCTTGGCCATTTTTCCTCCTTCCTAGGATTTCAGGCGTTCTAAAAAAAAATAACTTCCCCAATTCAAACAGAAAGACAAGTTTCAAATCCTTTGTTTCTTGCAAACCCTTTTGTTTTTCTAGTTTCACAACATTCGTGCAAATCCCTTGCAAACTTGTTCTTCTACAACATTTGTAAAAACAACACTCTTTTCAATCTCTGTTGTCTTAAAAAAAAAAAAATCTGAACAACCTTTTCAATCTGCTGTTCTACAATACTGCTGTCTAAAAAAAAATTTCAACCTTTTCAATCTGCTGTTCTACAATACTGCTGTCTTAAAAAATTTCAACCTTTTCAGTCTGCTGCTGTCTTTTAAAAAATTTCTGCAAACCCTTCTTTTTTTTTCAATATTTTTATAAAACCACAACTTTGACTTGATTTCAAAAAAAAAATTCTGCTGGAAAAAAAAACAAGTCTGGAAAACCTGATCAATACCCAGATTTCACGCTCTGTCACAAATCCTCTGCTCTTCTGGCTCTTCACGCAGGGACAGCACGTCTACAGGGGTTTAAAAAAAAACGCCTGCAATTTCCCTCACGCACAGCAGCAATCCAAGATCAGCAGGTTTTTGGTCACTGGATAGCCTCACGCAATGGTCACTGGACAGCTCTCCTTCATGCAGGGTTTTGGATACACGCAGCACACTCACGCTGATACAGCCATTTCACAAGCCTCACGTCTCCATCACTGGACAGTTCCCACGCACAGCACAGCCTCACGCCCAGGGTTTGGACTCACGGCTTTGATACCACTTATTGAACAGATGAAAAGAGAAACAGAGAACAGCAAGACAGATGAAAAGAGAAACAGAGAATAGCAAGAAATTGAATGCTCAACTGAAATTGGATCGGACTGTTTTTATTGAACAATGAGTTTTACACTACATGGCATTCAATATATTCATGAATAGCTACCGTTACATACATAACTAAACTACCCGTTACATAAACCGTTTAACTACATTTACCAAAAAACCGTTGTCAAACTAACATGGAATTGATGGAAATAACTGTGTAGATCACCCAGCAGTGTGCCCTCGCGGCAGTAGATCGCCCTCGCGGCAGTATTCCGCTGACTTCTAAGTAATGGCTTCATTTGCTATATTAACGTCTCATGTTTTTTCATCCAAAGAATCGCCAGGCGCTGATTGTATGGGCTTCCAGAAACCGTCGGTAGTTTCAAACAGTCAAAGAGGAAATGTTAGATTTCGGGAGTTCTTCAAGGTGAGAACAATGCAATAGGTTTTTGCGTTGATTTCGCGGCAGTGGATCGCCATCGTTGAATTGCGTTTCAACACTTGGAGTATGTATTTGTTTTCGAGATGGAAGATGATCAGGGGATAGACAATGTTAGACAAGCGTTAGATAGGAAAAAACCTGTATAGATCTCGCGGTAGAACGAAAGAACCCGTATAGATCGCAGTAGATCGCGACAAAATGGAAAAACCCAGATCACTATTACTGAATGAAAGAACGAAAAAATTATAAATTATAAATTATATTTTATAATATTTTTAAATTTATATTAAAATATTAAAAACTAATAACATTTATCACAGTATCATCCATTTCCAGACACTTGAGAAATTTTCACGCGCTATAAAAGCATCTAATATAGATAAAAAAATACTACATATTTATCCCAAAAAAAAGTATTTATATAAAGATATTTATTTTCACCACAAGCTCCTAAAATATTTGAATGGTATACTTAAAGAATTGGATTTGATATCTCAATTAGTGTATTTTAGGGTTGTGTTAATGGTGTAATTTATAGATTATGGAGAATGGTATAATAGATATATAATTAGAAGGAAATTATATAATTAAAATAATAATATTTATGATTTTGTCAATAAAAAATTAATTGTAAATTATGAAATTTAAATTTCAAAATCATCTGGAGAAAAAAATAAAAAAAAATAAAAAAAAAATATTTATGATTTTATTTTTTTTAAATTATTTTATTATTAATAAAATTTTAAATATAATAAAAATTTAATTTAAAAAATTGTAAATCTTTATATAAATTGGTTAATTAGATTTAATTTGAGAAATAAAAAAAAAATGGTTATTGTTTTCTTTACTAAAATTATATATATATATATATATATATATATATATATATATATATATATATTAAAAAAAAACGAAGAAATTATTTATATCAAAACATAACTCCAATCCCGAAGCTACACAATTAGATCCAACAAAAATTTAGCAACAATATTTAGATCTAACACTAATTTTATTTTAATTTCGTATTGAAACTAATCATCACCTTTTCTTAAAAAGATCATATGTTAGAATTTCTACAAATTCAACAACGATTCTGCATGCGGAATAAACTCAAAGAATCATTGTAAAACTTAATACCCAGGGATACGAGTTACCTCCAGCCATTGGTGATGTTTGATGAAAGCCACAGTCCACTTGCCTGCTACTTCTTCTGCACTCCAGCTTCAATCCAAGCAAAAGAGAAAGAACACAAGAATTCTGAAGGCACTTCCGAGCTCTGCTATCTCAGCTAGATGGTGTAGCACTGAAGGGGGTTTGAGATGCGAGCTTGGGGACCAAACAGATGAACATATAACTAAGCTTCCATCAAGCTTCTAAAAGCTATGTGTTAGAAAAACCACAAATCAAGGTAGAGATCAGATCAAAGTGATGGACCACTTTAGTAGCTCCCAATTATAAATTTTGTAATTGCAGTTGATTTTCTTAACTTAAGGAAACTACTACAGTTGGTTTCCATAAGTTAAGAAAAGCTGCAATTCCATAAATCAAGGAAGCTTTTGTGTAAAATCAATGGAGCTTAACATCATATTCATCCATCCTTTTGTTTGGGAAGAGTTGGCTTGCAGCTTCAAGGCCCTTTTGTTGCCAACTTGCCCCTAACGAAATATTGATCCCTTTCCAAATATTTGCCCAGCAAAGTCTTCTCATAAATGTTAGCAAAGCATTAAGTTCTGTATCGACACCTAACTCATATGGTTACATGCATACTCAACGCATTGAATATTTGAGAAAATTGGGTTCCCTTATCCTCTTGTTGTCATGTTGTTTTTTAATATTTGAGAAAATTGGCTTGATTCATACTCCTCCTTGTTATGTTGTTTTGTCATTTTTCTCATTGTTTTGTCATTTTTCTCATTTATCAATATGGGCAGTATTTTTTTTTTTATCTTTACATATAAATTTTTTTCTCTATTTTGAAAATGGGCACATATGTTTATATGTATGCTTTAAGTTTTAATCATTTCAATATGTTTAGCATCTTAATGTCATTATTGTATTAAGAGTTTTCCAATAATTTAGTATATAAGAAAAATGTTGTAGTAGAGTATTAAATCAATAAAATATTAAATTAAAAATTAACAATAAAAAAATATAATATTTTTTAATTAAAAATATAATAAAAAATAAAAATAATAAATTGCCTAATTCAATTTCTTATTTCACAATTTTATTTTTATTAATAAAATTATAACATTTAAAAAAACCATAATATTCCCATAATAATAATAATAATAATCATTTATAACCATGATATCTAGCAATTTATATTTAAAGATAATTAATAATCATATAAAAAATTAATACTTATAATAAATTATTTTGCTAAGCGCTTTCTCTCTCTACATAATTTAAAAATATGTATTTTGAGGGTTTTAATAGAATCATAAATAAAAATGTTTCTATATAAAAATATCTGGAATATATAAAAGATATGTATATAAACTCATTTATTTTTGTAAGCAAGTACAAAAGATTTCTATTAATATAAAAAAGTTTTACATTGATAGCATATGATCGCCGAAAAAGTCGATTTGTGATATGGAATATGGTAGTAATTATTCATCTAAGGACTTTGACACATACTCGAAGAAGAAACTACTATGGAAATGACATACTGTGCAACATCACCTGATGTAGGGGTCGGCTTCGGAGCGACTCTTCTTTTCTTTCTTTCTCACTGCCTTAATCTAGCCTACAGGGGGCGGATCAACCAAGGTAATCTGCAGATTATTGTGGAGAGCTGAAGGTGCTTCCTTGTCGAAGTTAGAAGAAATTGATTCATGAACACACTTCAACATACCCGAAGAAACATCTTTAACAATCAATTCCTTGTTTCCGGGGTGAACTGGGATCCTAATTGAGTCCTCATAAGGTTGTTGTGTATCGAAAGTTTCATATTGATCTCCCTAAATGTAACGCGCCTCCTCCCACATTACCCAATTTCACCAGTCTATTAGGGTAAACATGAGATGAAGAGTTACTATGACATGACCTGACCTCCAAGCTTCAATTATGGAAGTGGGGCCAACAACTGACACCTCACAAACTTCCCTCAAGGTTTATGGGACACTTAGGGGCCAAAGGACCACCCAAGGTGACCCAACCTTGAGCTAGACTGCTTTTCACTGACTTAACACCCCAACTACATGCACAAGCTTGCATGAGTGTGGTTGTGACCCTCCAACCACATGCACAACATTGCCTCCATGTGATTGTGATCCAACTTGCTTAGTTTAGAGGGTGCGGTCACAGGATTTGAGCCAACTTTTCATGCTAGCCTCGAGACCACCACCCAAAATTTCCTGAGACTTTCCATAATCATAATTTACTCGATGATGAAGTGAAACATTCAAATTCAAATCATAAACATGACCTAGACTGCCTAGAACACACTACAAATTTCGTCAAACACATGGAACACATAGAGGCTACAGGTCATGAATGCATATCATATCATAATAGTTTGAGATTTATCTGAGAATCATCAAGAAGGCTTTATGCCCTCTCCACATAGCTGCAATACCATTTGTTAGGACATGAATTCAACAACCATTCAATAGCTTATCAAAACATGTAAAGATCCGTAGATATAACACATCACATAACCAGCATATAACCAGAAAATGACCAACATAGAAACCATGACAACACAACCATAAATCACCAACATAATCACTACAAATGTTCATAGATATCAGTAAGGAAATGTCTCATATTAACATGTGAAAATACCAACCAAGTCAGGGACTTCCATGTGCCACCCAACCATAGATTGGGCTGAACCAAATCTATCTTTTATCTAATCAACCCCGCGCCATATTCCAAGCATGAATCTGGGATCTCATGGAATAAACCAAGAGAAAACCAAACTAGGGATTCTAGAGGGAAAACCACCTCAACCCTCAACTAGTGATTCCACCTCACGGTCAGACATCGCTAACACCAACCATATCAGTATCTACCCAAGTTGTCCAGGGACTAGTAACTCAACCCTAATTGTTCAAAGGTTTCCAGAGCGTTTGTTACAAACCTGTTGTAGCGGCTACAACCACCCTCCAAAATTTTGCCTTAGCCTCATTTTGGAGCCTCCCTACCAACTTTTCACAGCAGCTTTCCTTGCTTCGTCAAGTTCACAAGCTTTAGTGTTTTGCTTGCACAAAGGCAATTTTTTGATCACAACTCGATGAATTCCCCTCACAGGATGATCACCAGGACTTGGTCCAGCTATAGGCTGAGTAGCTCCCTAAGAAATTGTGCAATTTTGGAGCGAAACCAACATTCCCTCCAGAAAATTGCGCAATCCTGACTAGCTGCCTGCTAGGCTCTAGAATTGCGTAATTCTGGCAGCCAACACTCATAGTAAAAATTGTGCAATTTTCCCCAGCAGGGCTACTCAGCCCAGAATTTGCTCAAATTTGGGCAGCAATCAGCTTCTCTGCCCAAAAATTGGGCAAATATCCTAGGCAGTCAGCCCAACTCCCAGTCAGAAATACGCATTTTCTCACGGTAGTCGAACAACTTCTTGCATGTGCAGCTGAGTTGATTGGTTCCCTCCGAGACCGATAAAAACGGACTTGCATGCATCGGTTGCTTCTCCCAAGGCAGCATGCAAAGGAATCCCTTGATTCAGGTATCTACTTTTAGCAGTTGGAGGTTACATGCAAGGATCACTTCAGAAGCCTCCCACCAAGTGTTGCTTTCCCTAGATTTGTGACATGTGCATCACAACCTTGATGTTATAAAAACTCATCAACCGGATGTTGTAGAGCTCATTCCTCGCATCAACCTTGCAGCTCTGACATCCCACATCACATGTAGGAGTTGTTGGCACATTCGGCTCAATTGTTTTGGGGTAAGCCCGCTTTCCATGACTAATGTTGCATTTCTGTCGCTTTTTGTGTTTTTGCTTGTATGAGTATTGTTTGTTTGTTTTCTTTAAATGCTTGTTGTCGTTTACATTTATATTTACATTTATTTGATGACTCGCTCCACCCACATGCATGATGATCTGTTTACTGAATCTTTCATTCATGTTTGCATGCATTATCAATCACTTCTACTTTCACTAAATGTCACCATGCATTCATTGTCATATTTGCTTTCAGTAGCCCGTCGGCGAGTCGGACCAACCCTAGTCTGGACTTTGCCTTCACTGAGACAACATTGCACAATTTGGGGAAGGAAGGCTCTGTCTTCCTCTCCAGAAATGTGCATTTCTACCCAGGCACTATCCTCCAGGATTGTTTTGCGCATTCCTGAGGGATAGTGATTGTTGGCCCAGAAAATTGTGGAATGGAGTCACTGAGCATGCAGCCATTGCCAGTTGAGATTGCGCATTGCGCAATTCCAATAGTCAGCAGCCAAACTAGACTTTGCATGTTGCGTAGTTCCAGTAGTCAACTAGTCTCCCAGCAGCCCAAACTTTGCCTTTCGCAGTCTTGGCAGTCAGTCTCCCGACCTCCTGATCGAAATTGTGTAACCTTCATGATTAGTCACACAAGTATGTTGAAAGTTAGTTCTCAAGTTAATTTTGGTTTTCGATTGACAGATTGCTTGCCATGAGTGTTGCCATGTCTCTAGGTATTGCATGTGTTCATTTGCCTCTCAGCAGTGCAGGTACAATGGTTTCCAAGAGGGCAAAGTCGAAGACATTGTTCAGAGCACACCTGGAGATGCAGTCAATCAAATGTCTATGAGCTTTCCTACTCACAAAGATATCAAGTTGTTCATAGACAAGAACATCAAGATATCATAGTGAGTAGTATCATGAACAACAGTTGAACGCAACATACCGAACAAAACGAATGCAATGAACCCAACAAATTCAGCGAACACAATGAATGCAGTGAATACAAGTAATGCAGCGAATGCAACGAATGCAATGAATGTAATGAGTGCAAGAGGAAGGTTGTTGACAACACAGAGGCAAAACAAAGTTGCAAGATCAAGCACATCCACTGATGATGAAAGAAACTTTGGATGCTCAGGCTATGAGGTGATGGCGTGACATGAAGATCGTGCAAAGACAGAGAATGATACAAAGAAGGAGTTACATGTGTTGAGGCAACAACTCAATGCAGAACATGAAGCTGCACAGATAGACAAATGAGTTGCAGCAGGAACAGGAAAAGAAGTGGGTGCAACATGCACTCACAGCTGAAACTAAGCCTGTACAAGTTAAAGATCCATCCCATCAACTGACACAGAGCAGACATGATGAGAAGTTTTGTTGATCGCATGCAAGGGATTCAGCAGCATGCATGTCATTGTGCACGCGCATGCAATCCAACACATTCAGCACACTCACCAAGGCGAAGACAAGAAGAAAGTCCAACTGGAGCTGAACATGTACTTTGGCAAGTTGATGCGCATGACCACCAACACACACTTGAAGATCAACATGGAAACTATGCATCAGTGTGTTGTCGGTTTAGTCGGACCCAAGAAGACCATGTGCATGTTAGCAGACAAGTTGGATGAAGGATCCGAACCAATGCACCGGTTGCAGCGTAGGCAAGAGTTCACTTCAGCAAGATGTCACCATGGGGTGCATGCACACCATTACGGATGACCAAGCTTGGCATTAGCTCACCACCTTCACCATCACAAGCATGTCAAAGAGTTGGTCTCACCTCAACGGACCGAGTGAAGTGATATCTTGCATGGCTTGCTCAAGCCATGTTGTCTCACATGAGTACCTGTGCATTGTAATGCAACGTCATGTCAAGTGTAAGTCAAGTGTCAATAGTTGGATGTAACAGTCATAAAGTAAGTGAAGAGTCATGAGGGTAGTGGAACTGTCACAAAGGGGAATGTCAAGGGTCTCCCCACCCTTTGCTATAAATAGTCCCTCATAAATCATTGTAGAGCCTTTTGGTCAGCCAAGCTTCCGATAAGACTATCTTGGAGAGAGCTTGGACAGTATTGTAACACACCTTGGCTTCTCCATTGCATGGAGCTAGTACATCTCTTTGGAGGAGCAGGCGGATGTGGCTATAACATTCCACTGTTGGGGCTAGCGGGTTTACATGGATATATTGTATGATTGGAACTTACACTTCTCTATATAATAAGAGCCAACACGTTTTCATGCATATGTTGTTATTGCAGTTGGACTGTTACAGTTGTTATAGCAATGTATGTTGTTTAACTTACATAGTTGTGTATGAATTGTTTTGTATGCAATTATATGAATCTTGTTGCATATGCGTTGTTGGTTTAACCATCACTTTGGATTGACGACTGACTTGCTTTCTAGCTTGTGATGCATTTTCGCTCGTGTGTTCCCTTCACATCCGAGTACTATTATAGGTTACCAAGGGGTGCACTCATCTCAATCCACCTATGTTAGAACTTCTCATGCACCTTACTTGACTCACTGTAGTGGTCACACCCCTGCTACAAATAGATTTATCTTACTTGCCTCTGTGAGATCGCGGTCAAGGCATTACCATAGGACCCACTGTTGGGACTCGTACACCAAACGGTTTGAGGTCTAATTGGGACTTCTTACCGGGGAGATCCCCTTGACATGTTGGCAGGTCCAGCACCATCAACATTTCTGGCACTAGAAGGAGGGCCAGATGACAAGTTGTGTCCTCTCATCCAGTTTTGAACCTTTGCATACCTTTCATGGATTATTGCACTCTTCTCCCTCCGCGATGTTTTTCGAATCGTGAAGATGTCTCCATCATGGGAGAGCTTTTCGATCTCTTGTCCACTTACACGTATGATGGTGAAGGCGAAGTGGCCTAGCCTGAGTACTTACATGAATTTCTTTCCATGCTTCATGAGGAAGATGGGTGTTTTGACGAACAAGCCAGCTTTCTGCTTGCACACACACTTCGCGAATCTCCATGTCGTTGGCTGCTCAGCCTACTAGCTGACAGCGTGCACTCACTTGAGCACTTCTGTGATCTCATTGAAGACACTTTCTATCATTTTGATCCAGACTATCTTGACCAAAAACTGTTACAGCAACGGAAGGCTCTGCATGAATCAGTTATTGATTTTTGGTAGCGCTTCCGTGACTTGCAGTTTCAAGCTCTGAGGAGCCAGATGAAATTTTCCTATCTTTGGGACCAGTTCGAGTATTGCCTTAAGAAATCTGCCCGTCCCAAGAAGAAGCTTGAGATCAAGCCTCGCTCAACATTCTTCATTGATGGAGCTGTGCAATCTCATGTGGATGCGGGCACTGTCTTGACTGATTGTCCGCCTTCCTCTCATTCAATAGCTCCACCACTGCTGAGTGATGTTGAGGATCATGCTCACACACTTGTTCATCTTTCACATCCTCCCAACATCACTTCACTTAATTTTCATGCAGATTTGGTTGTGAGTCCTTCAAGTTCTCATATGCATTCTATTCTATGACCTTCGTCTTCGCACTCGGGTGTTCCTCTAGATGAAACTGTCTTGTGTTTGTCCATTCCAGAATCTTCACTTGTTGTGAACAAGGAAAAAACCATTGACGGAGTTGGTGTTTCACAACCAACATGCGTTGTTATTCATGAAGAGTATGAGTGGGAGTTTGAACATCAACACTCGGCGAAGGATGGCTTCCTTCCGTCCGAGCCCCCTCCGTTCTTTCCTAACATCTTTGGTGAACCTGCCATCCATGATTTCGCATGTGTGTCTTCATCCACAGATGCACCCATTGTTGATCACTCACAGGACTCGCCGGATGTTGGTCCATCATTCGACAACGGAGAGGATAAGTTATTCATTGAAAATCCACTTGATCCTTCATCTGTCTTTTCCGGAAACACAAAGGATGAGTTTGTTCGCTTTTCATCTACCCCTCTATTTGATTCATCTGATCATGAGGATATCGATGCAATCATTGATTTTTCTAATCGTGGCAGTTGTGATCCATTTGTTTCCGTATTTGATCATGATCATGACTCTATCACAGTTGATCTTTCGAAGCCACCGGTTTATGATGATCTATCTAATGATGAAGTTGAAACACCCAAGACTGTCGAGGCACTTCAGCCCAAGCTGATGGTTATGTCAGGTCCTCACTCTCTTGGGGTTAGTCTCACTTCCGATCATGAAACTGTTCAATCACCCAAGGCTCCTCATCACTCATCTGTATGCATTAAAGATCCATCTCACACACAGATCATACTTTCTCCACTCAAACTGCATGATCCCATAGCTCATGCATTGGAGGAATATTACATTGCAAGCACACGTTCGCGACGTAAGATGTGTTTGTTTCTTTCATTTACTTGGATGTCACAGTCAAGAGTGTGCTTATGATTCAAAGTTGCACGCAGTTTCACACAGCACCATGATAAGTCCACAGACTACTCGTCATGCACTTGCACTCACTTATGTCCTGTGGGCACTTTGAAACACGAAGTGTGGTTGTCTTCATTGTTATATCTTTCTTGCTTACTGGTTCGCACAACTGGGTTGCTCGCGAACCAAGCCTTCACCAACATCGGTCAACCAATGCGTCGGTGGCTGCACTGGAAATATCACTTCATGTGGTCAGGCCCATGCAATGTTAGTGTAGGAGTATGAGTAGTGTTTGCTTTCAGTCAGTTTGCTTGCGTGCTTCTTTGCTTACTCATTTTGTTTGTTTGTTTGCTTGCTTGCTTGTTTGTTTAATTGCTTTGCTTTCACTTTCTCTTCTGCTCTTGATTTGCTTTATTGTTTGTTAGTTCACTTGTTTCGTTCGTAGGTTAGTTTCGCATGAAACCATGTATGACTCTTGAAACAAGTTGGGTGAAGTACAAGAGGGCTTGTACAACTATCACTACTTGGTTATCTGTCATCTTGCCTTTGTATGATGAACTTGTTACTTTTAGTCCATGATATGTCGAAGGAAAATACATACTGTTCGAAGTGAACCTTGGTGAAAACACAACACTTGCACGCTAACTAGTGTCACCTTCTCTAGTCGGTTGTTTTTGGGTTAACCCTTGTTAGCTCAGTCAAGTAGAGTAAGGTGAGGGGGGAAATATTAACAGGCATGTCAGAGATACAATAAACTACTTCTCTGCTGGAACAACCTCTTCTACTCTCAATAAGTCAGGATCCCTCTTCTGCCTCTGAAATGAATAAGTGTTATGCACAATTGAAAAAATGAAAAAGTCAAAAAATTCAAAGTGAAAAATGAATAAGGCTAAAGAAGAGAAAGACTTCCTGCACCGGGAGGTGATGCAAGTAAATCCATAGGGGTACTGACTAGGCTCGCTGGCAATGGAGCCATGCTTGTGTTCCTATGTGACTCCGCCGAGGTATTGTCCAAGCCTGCTGGCAGCGAAGCAACACCAGAGATGAAACTAAGACTCTGACGACTATACTACTTGTGCATCAATATACCCCTCAACACCAATCGAAACAAATGTATTTCTTTGGCTTGGAATGTGTGTCAATTGACCAAGAGCTCGACAGATGCTACATATTACAATCAATCTAGTGTGAAACCAAGATGAGATTAGAACTGAACAATACTTCCAGAGTTGTTAGACTTGCTTTTCACGAACAAGGTCCATTCAGAGAACTGGATTTCTACCAGTGTGTCGCCAAGTGTTGTAGCGGCTACAACCACCCTCCAAAATTTTGCCTTAGCCTCATTTTGGAGCCTCCATACCAACTTTTCATAGCAGCTTGCCTTGCTTCGTCAAGTTCACAAGCTTCAGTGTTTTGCTTGCACAAAGGCAGCTTGTCAATCACAGCCCGATGTATTCCCCTCATAGGATGATCACCTGGACTTGGTCCAGCTGTAGGCTGAGCAACTACCCAAGAAATTTCACAATTCTAGAGGGAAACCAATCTTCCCTCTAGAAATTGCGTAATCCTGACTGGTAGCCTGCTGGACTCTAGAATTGCGCAATTCTAGCAGTCAACACTCATAGTGAAAATTGCACAATTTTCCCCAGTAGGGCTGCTCAGCACAGAATTTGCACAAATCTAGGTAGCAGTCAGCTGCTCTGCCTAGAAATTGCACAAATCTCCTAGGCAGCCAGCGTAGTTCCCAGTCAGAAATGTGCTTTTTCTCCCAGCAGTCGAACAACCTCTTACATGTGCAGCTGAGTTGATCGGTTCCCTCCGGGACCGAGAAAAATAGACTTTCATGCATGGGCTTCTTCTCCCAAGGCTACATGCAAAGGCATCCCTTGATTCAGGGATCTACTTTTAGTAGTTGGAGGTTACATGCAAGGATCACTTCAGAAACCTCCCACCAAGTGTCACTTTCCCTATATTTGTGGCATGCGTGTCACAACCTCGATGTTATCAAAACACATCAATCGGATGCTACAGAGCTCATTTCTCCCATCAACCTTGCAGATCTAACATCCCACATCACATCTAGGAGTTGTCGGCACATTCGGCTCAGATGTTTAGGGGTAAGCCTGCTTTCCATGACTTGTGTTGCAATTTTGTCGCTTTTTGTGTTTTCGCTTGTATGAGTATTGTTTGTTTGTTTTCTTTGCATGCTTTTTTCGTTTACATGTATATTAGCTTGTCCTAGCACTGTCTCAGGTTTTGTTGCTATCTCACTGTTGTCACATGCATAAAATTGCTTTTCACGAACGATCGCTGATTCGGCGACTCGCTTCACCCACATGCATGATGATCTATTTACTGAATTTTTCATTCATGCTTGCATGCACTGTCAATCACTTCTACTTTCACTAAGTATCGCCATGCATCCACTGTCACATTTTCTTTCAGTTGCCTGTCGGCGAGTAAGACCAACCCTGGTTCGGACTCTGCCTTCACTGAGACAGCATTGCGCAATTTGGGGAAGGAAGGCTCTGTCTTCCTCTCCAGAAATGCGCATTTTTTCGTAGGAACTGTCCTCCATGATTGTTTTGCACATTTCTGATGGACAGTGACTAATGGCCCAGAAAATTTGAGCAATGCAGTCACTCACCCTGCAGCCATTACCAGCTAAGATTGCGCATTGCGCAATTCCAACAGTGAGCAGCTAGACTGGATTGTGTATTGCGCAGTTCCAGTAGTCATCTAGTCTCCCAGTAGCCCATATTATGCCTTTCGCAGTCTTGGCAGTGATTGTCTCGACCTCCCGGTCAAAATTGCGCAACTTTCATGATCAGTGACGCAAGTATGTTGAAACTCAGTTCTCAAGTTCATTTTGGTTTTCGACTGACAGATTGCTTGCCATGAGTGTTGCCATGTCTCCAGGTATTGTAGGTGTTCGTCTGCCTCTCAGTAGTGCAGGTACAATGGTTTCCAAGAGGTCAGAGTTGAAGACACCATTCAGAGCACACCTAGAGGTGTAGTAGATCAAATGTCTATGAGCTTTCCTACTCACGAAAATATCAATTTGTTCATAGACAAGAACATCAAGATATCACAGTGAGAAACATCATGAACAACATTTCAAGGCAACATACCGAACATAACGAATGTAGCAAACGAAATGAATGCAGTGAATGCAGCGAACACAACGAATGCATCAAATACACCGAACTTAGCGAATGCAGCGAACGCAACGAATGTAGTGAAGGCAAGAGGAAGGTTGTTGACAACACAGAGGCGGAACAAAGTTGCAAGATCAAGCAGATCCACTGATGATGAAAGAAACTTTGGAGACTTGGGCTATGAGGTGACGACGCAACATGAAGATCACACGAAGACAGAGAATGGAACAAAGAAGGAGTTGCATGTGCTGAAGTAGAAACTCAATGCAGAACATGAAGCTTTAGAGACAAATGAATGAGTTGCAACAGGAACAAAAAAAGCAGTGGGCGCCACATGCACTCACGGATGAAATTGTGCCCGTACAAGTTAAAAATCCATCCCAGCAACTGGCACAGAGTAGACATGGTGAGCAGTTTTGTTGATCGCATGCAAGAGATTCAGCAGCATGCATGTCATTGTGCACACACATGCAATCCAACCCATTCAGCACACTCACCAAGGCGAAGATAAAGTCCAACTGTGTTGAACATGTACTTCGGCAAGTTGATGCGCATGACCACCAACACACACTTGAAGATCATCACAGAAACTATGCATTAGTGTGTTGTTGGTTTAGATGCAGCCAAGAAGACCATGCGCATGTTAGCAGACATGTTGGATAAAGGAGCCGAACCAATGCACCAGTTGCATCAGAGGCAAGAGTTCACTTCAGCAAGATGTCACCATGGGGTGCATGCACACCATCACGGACGACCAAGCTTGGCATTAGCTCACCACCTTCATCATCACAAGCATATCAAAGAGTTGGTCTCATCTCAACGGACCGAGTGTCAATGATGTCTTGCATGGCTTGCTCAAGCTGTGTTGTCTCACATGAGTACATGTGCATTGTAATATAACGTCATGTCAAGTATAAGTCAAGTGTCAATAGTTGGATGTAACAATCATAGAGTAGGTGAAGAGTCATGAGGGTACTGGAACTATCACAAAGGGGAATGTCAAGGGTCACCCCAACCTTTGCTATAAATAGTCCCTCATAACTCATTGTAGAGGCTTTTGGTCAGCCAAGCTTCTGATAAGACTATCTTGGAGAGAGCTTGGACAATATTGTAACGCGCCTTGGCTTCTCCACTGCACGGAGCTAGTACATCTCTTTGGAGGAGCAGGCGGATGTGGCTGTAACATTCCACTGTTGGGGCTAGCGGGTTTACATGGATGTATTGTATGATTGGAACTTACACTTCTTTATATAATAAGAGCCAACACGTTTTCATGCATATGTTGTTATTGTAGTTGGACTATTCCGGTTGTTGTAGCAATGTATGTTGTTTAACTTATGTAGTTGTGTATGAACTGTTTTGTATGCAATTATATGAATCTTGTTGCAGATGTGCTATTGGTTTAACCATCACTTTGGATTGTCGGCTGACTTTCTTTCCATCTTGTGATGCATTTTCGCTTGTGTGTTCCCTTCCTATCCGTGTACTGTTACAGGTTGCCAAGGGGCACACTCATCTCAACCCACCTGTGTTAGAACCTCTCATGCACCTTCCTTGACTTACTGCAATGGTTACACCCTTTCTACCAACAGAGTTATCTTATTTGCCAATGTGCGAAATCCCAGTCAAGGCATTACCATACGACCCACTATTGGGACTCCTATAGCAAACATTTCGAGGTATAATTGGGACTTCTCACCAGGGTGATCCCCTTGACATGTTGGTGGGTCCAGCACTGTCAACATTTCTGGAAGTCAGCCTTCCCTCTAGAAATTGTGCAATCCTGACTGACAGCCTGCTGGGCTCTAGAATTACACAATTCTAGCAGTCAACACTCACAGTGAAAATTGCGCAATTTTCTCCAGCAGGGTTGCTCAGCCCAAAATTTGTGCAAATCTGGGCAGCAGCCAGATTCTCTACCCAGAAATTGCACAAATCTTCAGGGCAGCCAGCCCAACTCCCAGCTAGAAATGTACATTTTCTCCCAGCAGTCAAACAACCTCTTGCATGTGCAACTAAGTTGATCGGTTCCCTTCGGGACCGAGCAAAATATACTTGCATGCATGGGCTGCTTCTCCCAAGGCAGCATGCAAAGACATCCCTTGATTTAGGGATCTACTTTTAGCAGTTGGAGGTTACATGCAAGGATCACTTTAGAAACCTCCCACCAAGTGTCGCTTTCCCTATATTTGTGGCATGCATGTCAGAACTTCGATGTTATCAAAACTCATCAGCTGGACACTGCAGAGCTCATCCCTCACATCAACCTTGCAGCTCTGACATCCCACATCACATCTAGGAGTTGTCGGCACATTCAACTCAGCTGTTTTGGGGTAAGCCCTCTTTCCATGACTTGTGTTGCATTTCTGTCGCTTTTGTGTTTTCGCTTGTATGAGTACTGTTTTCTTGTTTCTTTGAACGCTTGTTGTCGTTTACATGTATATTAGCTTGTCCTAGCATTGTCTCAGTTTTCGTTGCTATCTCATTGTTGTCGCATGCATGAAACTGTTTTTCACGAACGGTCGCCGATTCGGCGACTCGCTTCACCCACATGCATGGTCTTCTGTTTATCGAATCTCTCATTCATGTTTGCATGCACTGTCAATCACTTCTACTTTCACTAAGTGTCGCCATGAATCCACTGTCATATTTTCTTTCAGTTGCCCATCAGCGAGTTGGACCAACCTTGGTCCGAACTCTGCCTTCACTGAGACAGCATTGTGTAATCTAGGGAAGGAAGGCTTTGTCTTCCTCTCCAGAAATGCACATTTATGCCCAGGCACTATCCTCTAGGATTGTTTTGCACATTTCTAAGGGGCAGTGACTGCTGGCCCAGAAAATTGCGCAATGTAGTCCCTGAGGCTGTAGTCACTCCCAGCCGAAATTGTGCTTTATGCAATCCCAGTAGCCATCAGCCAGTCTGGATTGCAGATTGCCTAGATCTAGTAGCCGGTCCTACCTCCCAAATAGCCCAGAATGCCTTTTCCACAGTTTTGGCATCCAGTCACCCAGTGTCCGAGAAGAAATTGCGCAATATTGCCCATTAGTTTCCCAGGTATGTGTTGTGTCATTCCCCAAATTTTCTTTGTTTCCACTGACAGATTCCTTGACATGCATGTTGCTTGTCTCCAGATCTTTCAGGTGTTCATTTGTCTTAATGGCTTCTAAGAGAACAAGATCACAGGACATTGACTGAAATGCAGCTGGAGTAGCAATTGAGCAAGTGTCCTCTAGTATGCCAATCTATGAAGATTCAAAGCTGTATCTAGATAAGGACATCAAACTGAAGTGGCAAGAGGTCAATGAAACATTTGCAGGAACTTTTGGGGAACACCTCAAAGACCATCAGGTGTACATGAACATTCACAAGTCCGGCTTGTACCGGATTGCATGCAGATATCTCGTGTTCCCATGCGCGGACATGATACACTGGATCGTCTCTCACACTGATCCCAAGATGATGACCTTGAGCAATGTCAGTGGGATGAAGCTTGCGAACTTCTGGGATGAAGCTTACTCAAAAACAATGCTAACTCCAGAGACATTCTGAAGAATTTGGTAAAGAAGCCAGCTCGATTCAGGTTGACACCCAACCAGATCCACAAGAAAAAGATATTGAGGAAGGCATACCAATACTTGATCATATTTTCTTGTTGACTATATGACCAAGCAAGCATGGAAACCTTCCCACAGAGTTGGTTGGTTGCACTGGACCAATTGGCTAGAGGAGGAAAACCATGTAACTGGTCTGGCATACTGGCTCATCAACTGAAGGAACAAGTAACGAAGGCTCGACAGTCACCTGGAGGTATGCATACTGGGATTTACATGTCCACCTACATCTTAGATGTAGTCTGTGCCTGACAGGAGTTCCTAGGCTTGGAGTGGGCATGGTCACCAACGGAGACTGTTGTGAAGACGTATTTTAAGTTTTTGTCTGAATGTAGCTTTAAAGGAGTAATCACATGACTATCCGATTATTTTGTCACCCCTATGTACAAGATGATATTCGAACAGGATCCACCCTGCATGTCAAAGCAAGCAATGGAGGCATTGATATGCATTGCAGATTGGTGTGCCTCACCGTCCGACACTTTCATCTGAATGTTTAGTGTGGAGAAGCCTCCGCATGTTCTCCTGAAGTTTGCCTTGGATGTACTTGTCATGCAGGAAGTAGCATATCACATCTTGGTAGGATTGACATCTAGACTGCATTGGAAGAAGAAGGCACCTTGGCCCGCTCTTCCGTTGTGGATTAGGTTATATGAGATCCGGAGTATCAACCAAGTGGATGTCGAAGAAGAACTAATGAAGAAGTACTCGTTCGACCTCCAAAGCTACAATCCGTATGACCCACATTGCATTGTGAAAGATCACTGCACGAGAGTTCAGTTCAACTGGATCCACAGGGCATGTCATTGGGCCAAGGAGGACCCATGAAGATATTGCTACAATTTCTCTAGACCCAATGAATCAGTCGGCTTTGTTGTGGAATGGTTAGCAAAGAAACATGAAGCAACATCATGCAGAACACCAGCAGTAGCAACAATGGTAGCAGAGGCAAGCATACCAGTGCATGACAAAGGTAAGAGGAAGATTGTAGATCGCATAGAGGAGGAGCAAAGCTGCAAGTTTCGAGCATATCCACTTATAGAGAAAGTAGCTATGGCTATAGAGGCAAAGAGGCAGCAGCGCGACAAATGAATCACGCGAAGGCAGAGAGATAAGAAGAGAATGGAATAAGCAGAGAAGGAGTTGCATGAGCTAAGGGAGCAACTCTGAAAGAAATAAGAGTTGTGCAAACATGAGAGGGAAGCACAACAACAGTAGATACAACAAGGGGTGAAACATGTGCAAACAGATGAAGTAGCATCTGTACAAGTGGTTGATTCGTCTGAACAGCTGGCATCAGGCGAATAGGGTGAACCATCGCATGGGCAAGACTTCGCTCATGAGATAGAACAAACACTTCAACATCTGGATGCAGACATGGAGTAGCAGGAGTTGGAACAGGACACCGACCTCATGCCTCACCACAAAGAGGTCGACCCACTTGTTTTGTAGTTTTTAACCCCGTACATAAATTACATGGATACGAATTCTAAAACACAAAAAATAAACAATGTAAGAACACATAAAACACATATACACAGAAATTTTCCCCTGGATCCCAAAACCAGGACTACCAGATTGATTTTTCATTATGTTCCTTTCAATGTTACAATAAATATTTATACATGCTGAAGCATCCAATACCATGGATCGAAAACCATCGCGTCCAAAACCATGTGCGAAAATCATGCAAAAAACCATAGGTAGGTCCGCCCAACCTAACATAGGGTCCGAAACCAAAATTTTCTGGGGCGTTGCCCCAGACCCCATAAAGTGGGGTTACCTGCACCCCTCAAAGCCCTTGTGACTCCCCCTGCTACACAATCGGTGCAACGAAGGGAGGGCTCCGCCCCCCTTCTAACCCCACAGTTAACTACGTGGGATAGTTGTGGAAAGAATATAACACAACCCAACATTCTCCCACTTGTTGTTTTCTTTCCACAGGGGGCCACAAGAGAGCTTAATCATTTATCTAGCCCTGCAACGCCCATTGTTTCTAATGAGATAGAAAAAGCACTTCAACATCTAGATGCAGACATGGAGTAGTACGAGTTGGAACAGGACATCGACCTCATGCCTCACCACAAATAGGTCGACCCACCTGCTTTGTAGTTTTTAACCCCATACAGAAATTACCTGCATACGAATTCTAAAACACGAAAAATAAACAATGCGGGAACACATAAAACACATATACACAGAGATTTTCCCTTGGATCCCAAAACTGGGACTACTAGATTGATTTTTCATTATGTTCCTTTCAATGTTACAATACATATTTATACATGTCGAAGCATCCAATACCATGGATCGAAAACCATCGCGTCCAAAACCATGGACTGAAAACCATTGTGTCCAAAACCATGTGCGAAATGTTGAAATTTTGAATAATATAACACTTATTCACAAAGATTATCCTGATTATACACTATTTACGGAATGCATGCATAATACATAACCTCCTCTACGTTGATCATCAATTTTGCGGAATTAAAAACAATGAAACATCAATCGCATGCGCACATTAACACAGTATGTAATGGGGAAAGCATACATCTGAAAAACCCAAACTATCTGTATATTATAATGATAGGGAACATGTAACAATACATAGTACAATACTCCTCACAAGTACTCAGTACTATCTCCACCTGCTACACACAAACTAGTTCAAATCTGAATCAAGTCACAGGTTCAAATCTCCTCCACTGTTTGCCTGCCTCTGCTGCGCAATCCAATGTGAGAATAGGAATGATCCAAGCTCGTTTTTCCTTGGCTTGTACTACACAATCCTCATTGGCAATCTCAATCACTGATTGTGCAAATCTCATGCACAACTATAGTCACAACTAATACCAGTCTCACTCTTTCACCCACCTCTAACACTTGTCTCCACTGAACTATCCATGCACTGAGTTAACTGATGTATTCTTTAGTTGATTTATGAGTTAATAATTAGTGAATTAATTAATAATTAATTCACATCACTCATCACTAGTGTATTTGGCAGTTAGAATAAATACAACTAGTTCAACTAAGTCAAACTGATCACAACTCCATCAACTCCTCAATCAACTCCACCAAACTCAATCACTTAAGTTCTAACTGAAGTCCATCATGCAATAGCTCAACTAACCCATAAGAAAAGCATACTTCCTTCTGGCAGTTGCATGTGCCACATCTGTAGCTCGAACTGAAGTGCTGCAAGAGGATAAGATAATGTTTATAGTCCAAATATTATTAAGAGCTAATAATATTCGACTGTTCTATTTTTAGACTAGTAGTCTAAAAATAGACTCCGCCCATATGTCTAAAAATAGAAGTCCATCTATTTTTACCAACATGACCAATCATCCATAAACAACATCCTGCAACTCATAGACCATGATCCATATGTCTAAAATAGACATAGTCTAAAAATAGACTTTGCGCCAAAAATAGCCTGTGGGCCCACTCAGTGAAGGAGACTTCTTTTCAGTAAGCTCCATCATCTTGTTGCATTTTCAACACTCCCTCTCAACAAGATATGGATTATCTGCAACCCCTATCCTGCCTCTGTGGTATTCGAATTTGCTCCTGGTGAGCGCCTTCGTCAAGATATCAACATCCTGATCCTCCGTGGGAATGTATGAAAGTAACATGATTCTCTGCTGCACACAATTTCTGATATTATGGTACCTGATGTCGATGTGTTTGGATCTATCATGAAATACTGGATTAGCCGAGAGTTTGATGCAACTCTGGTTATCACAATAAATCACAGTAGGCTCCAAGTGTGACCTGAACATCCCGACCAGGATCTTCCTCATCCATATAGCCTCGCATGCAGCCAAACTTTCTGCCATATACTCGGCCTCTGCTGAACTGAGTGCCACAGATCTCTGCTTCCTGCTGTACCAAGAAACTGCTGTTGACTCGATACTGAAAATCCCTCCAGATGTTCTCTTTTTGTCTGTTGGGCTCCCTGCCCAGTCTGCATCCGTGAAGCCACATAGCTTCACCTCATCCTCCTGTCTGTACCACAATCCATATCCCGATGTGCCTCTGAGATAACGCAATACATGCTTGCCTGCCTTCAAGAAGAGCTTGGTTGGCTCAACCATAGCTTGTGAAAGCTGGTTAATAGCATAGCATATATTGGGTCGTGTATTGACCAGATACATAAGCGACCCCACCAACTGTCGATAAACAGTGGCATCCACTACTTCCGTTGAAGTAGCATTCTCCTTCCTCCAACCTCCAGGAAGAGGAGTATCAATAGGATTGCAGCCATGCATGTTGAACTTCTCCAGTATCTCCCGAGCATACTTACCCTGAGAAACAAATAGTCCATCACTGCGCTGCCAAATTTCCAATCCCAGGAAATAATGAAGGAGGTCCAAGTCCTTCATCTCAAACTCTCTAGCAATATCCTCCTTGCATGAAAGTATCAACAGCTCATCTCCTGTCAAAATCAAATCATCTACATAAAGTACAATGATAAGCAACTTACCCTCCACCACAATCTGGTATAGGTTAGGATCCGCCTCACTCTTAGAGAATCCAAGTCCAGTGAAATAACTGTCTATCCGTGTGTACCAAGCACGAGGTGCTTGTTTCAACCCATACAGTGCTCTCTTGAGCCTGCACACATGCGACTCGCTGCTGAAGATCTTGAAACCTTCGGGCTGCTCTATGTACACCTCCTCCTCAATGACTCCGTTGAGGAACGTAGTCTTCACATCCATCTGATGGATGTGCCACCCCATCTGCGCTGAGAGAGAAAGAATCGTCCGTATGGAAGAATACCTTGCGACAGGTGCAAATGTCTCCTCATAATCGATCCCCTATATCTGTGAGAAGCCTCGGGCAACAAATCTTGCCTTGTACTTCTCCACACTCCCGTCAGCTACCTGCTTCACTTTGTAGATCCATCTCAAACCCACCACTAATTTCCCCTCCGGTCTTGGGACAATCTCCCATGCACTATTTCTGGCAATCGAATCATACTCTTCCACCATGGCATCTACCCATGCGGGATCCTCCACAGCTTCCTCGAAAGAGGATGGCTCAGTCACGACACATTTGCTCACATGAGCCATGTATCCAGTGTACCGATCAGGCGACTGTCTCTATCTTCGTTGTGCTATAGGTGGTCCTACAACCTTCTCTACATCTTGAGCCAATCGCTCAGCTTCTGTAGCGCGCTTTCGCCCTTTGATGGTTGGCGCTGCATGAGTGGTCTCTTCCACTCCATGAACTTCATCTTGTGGCTGATCCACGTCCTGAAGCTCATCCTTAGGAACTAATAGCTCCTCATCTGCATGCAAGTGTGGCTCCCTCTCAAGCGAACACTTCATGGCTTTCTCCTCCTGAAATTTGATATCTCGTCGCACAACAGTCTTGCGACTGTCTGGCAAATACACACGATAGTTGTGAGGCGTATCAGTGTACCCCATAAATATCCCAACCTCTGCGGTCGGCTCCAGCTTCTTCCTGGCATCCTTCGTCACATGCATGTAAACAGGAGAACCAAAAATCCTCAAATGGGAAATATCAGGCCTCTTACCAGAATAAGCCTCCTCGGGTGTACTCATGCCAAGTATCTTGTGAGGACAACAGTTCTGCACATATACTACAGTGTTGCATGCCTCTGCCCATAAGTGAAGGGGTAGGCCCTGATCATGCAACATCGCCCGTGCAGCTCCCACGATCGTTCTGTTCTTCCACTCAGCAACCCCGTTATACTGTGGGTTATGGGGAGCTATGAGCTCTCTTCAAATCCCTTTTGCGCTGCAGAAGTCCTTGAACTCGCCAGAGATGAATTCACCACCATTGTCACTCCTAAGAGCCTTCACCTTCTTCCCCGATTCCTTCTCAACCAGTGCTTTGAACTCACAGAACTTTAAGTATGTCTCGCTCTTCTTCTGCATGAAGAAGATCCAGCACTTTCGAGAGAAATGATCAACAAAGATCACATAGTACTTGTGCTTTGCTGTCGAAGCTACTGAGAAAGGTCCACACACGTCTGTGTGAATTCTCTCAAGGATCGTTGTGGCGTGACTATCCTTCTCGTGATAGGTGGCTTTCACAAATTTTCCCAAAGTACACCCCTTGCACTGATCTGACTATGCAAGAGTGCCTTTAGGAAGCCCAGTAGAAATATGCTGCAGTATCTTCAAGGCTCCATGGTGAAGGTGGCCCAATCTCCTATGCCACAGCTCGCCATCATCCCGGCTCACCAATCCTTCTGCCTTGCATGCCATTGCTGCGCAACCATCTACATGCAATTGATAAAGGTTCTTGACTTGAACCCCTGTCTTTCGGGTTTCTCCAGTTATCTTACTGTGCAGGAAAGCCTTTCCCTCACTGAAAACAACATCATATCCCTTGTCTTCTAACATCGCCACAGAGATAAGATTCTTCTTCAATCCTAGAACATGCATCACTTCCTTCAGTATGAAGGGTTTACCAGACTCCCTCTCAAAGGAAATGGTACCGATACCGGTCGCACTGTATCTACCATCATCGCCCATCTCGATGTGCACTCCAAGATCTTTCTCATCCAGATCAGAAAACAAATCTCGATCTCCCATCATGTGAAAAGATGCACCATTGTCCAAGAACCATACCGATCCCATCACACTTGATACCAAGCATGCGATCAGCGAAAAATCCAGCTCAAACTGCGAGGCTAAGGCCTCTCACGCTGCAGATCCAACAGCTTGCTTATTTTTCTTCTTTTGCGGACAATTTGTGGCATAATGTCCGTGCTGGTGACAGTGAAAGCACTTCACCTTGGACATGTCCTGCTTCTTGCCTTTCGCACCGAAATGAGAAGCTTTCTTGTTCTTCCCCTTCTTTGCTTTGGCAGCCAAAGCGCAATTTTCTTCATCAGATGCCTTTGATGAAGATCCGTCCCTGGTATTCTGCCTGATCTCCTCCTGCACCAGATCAGACCAAAGTCTCTCCCATCCTGGCAATTTCTCCCGACCATTGACAGAGTCCTGATAGGAATGCCAAATCTTTGGAAGACCAAGGAGAGCCAAGCTCACCAAGTCCTCATCATCGACAGTCACCCCCACACTTCCCAGCTCATCCCGACATTGAGTGAACTTCGTGAGATGCTTGGGTATACTGTCTCCTTTCTCACACTTAATGTTTCTGAGTTTATCCTTGAGCACCAACTTCCTCTGGTCGCTCTTGCTTTGGAATAAATCTGTCAACGCTTCCCACATCAAGTATGGAGAAGCCTTTCCATGCAGGCTGGATACAATGTGATCCTTCACGCCCTCCAACAGAATCCTTCGACACTTTGTTGTCTTCTTTTACCAAGCCTCAACGTGAGTAGCATCAGTAGGCTTTGGGACCTCAACCTCTATGAAATCCTTCAACCCATTGTCATCTAACACCGCCTCCATCCTGTCTTTCCATACAATATAATTCAAGCTGCCTTCAAGGGCATACTCCAATCATAATCCGTTGAAAGACATTTCAACTTCGACACCAAGAAAACACTGCTGCAAATTCGAATTCCACCAGCTCCAAACTCAACCGCTTCTGATCTAAAATTCGTGAGAACTAAGTATTTCTCGTACAGAGATTGACTGTATGGGCATTTACCGGATATCTCACCTTCCAAAAAGAAGGATGAATCCAGAGGCTACCTGGCCCGATTACAGACTTTGCCTGAAGAAATAAAATGTAATCACTTTCTGAATAATAGATCTGATGATCAACTTGACTCCAATACCATGTAGAAATTTTGAATAATATAACACTTATTCACAGAGGTTATCCTGATTATAAGCTATTTGTGGAATGCATGCATAATACATAACCTCCTCTACATTGATCATCAATTTTGCGGAATTAAAAACAATGAAACATCAATCGCATGCGCACATTAACACAGTATGTAATGGGGAAAGCATATAGCCGAAAACCCCAAACTATCTGTATATTATAATGATAGAGAACATGTAACAATACATAATACAATACTCCTCACAAGTACTCAGTACTATCTCCACCTGCTACACACAAACTAGCTCAGATCTGAATCAAGTCACAGGTTCAAATCTCCTCCACTGTTTGCCTGCCTCTACTGCGCAATCCTCATTGGAAATATCAATCACTAATTGTGCAAATCTCATGCACAGCTATAGTCACAACTAATACCAGTCTCACTCTTTCACCCACCTCTAACACTTGTCTCCACTGAACTGTCCATGCACTGAGTTAACTGATGTATTCTTTAGTTGATTTATGAGTTAATAATTAGTGAATTAATTAATAATTAATTCACATCACTCATCACTAGTGTATTTGGCAGTTAGACTAAATACAACTAGTTCAACTAAGTCAAACTGAACACAACTCCATCAACTCCTCAATCAACTCCACCAAACTCAATCACTTAAGTTCTAACTGAAGTCCATCATGCAATAGCTCAACTAACCCATAAGAAAAGCGTATTTCCTTTTGGCAGTTGCATGTGCCACATCCGTAGCTCAAACTGAAATGCTGCAAGAGGATAAGATAATGTTTATAGTCCAAATATTATTAAGAGCTAATAATATTCGACTGTTCTATTTTTAGACTGGCAGTCTAAAAATAGACTCCGCCCATATGTCTAAAAATAGATGTCCATCTATTTTTACCAACATGACCAATCATCCATAAACAACATCCTGCAACTCATAGACCATGATCCATATGTCTAAAAGTAGACTTTGCACCAAAAATAGCCTACGGGCCCACTTAGTGAAGATGACTTCTTTTCACTAAGCTCCATCATCTTGTTGCATTTTCAACATGAAAATCATGCACAAAACAATAGGTAGGTCTGCCCAACCTAACATAGGGTCCAAAACCAAAATTTTTCGGGGCGCTGCCCCAGACCCCATAAATTGGGGTTACCTGCACCCCTCAAAGCCCTTGTGACTCCCCCTGCTACACAATCGGTACAACGAAGGGGGGGGCTCCGCCCCCCTTCTAACCCCACATTTAACTACATGGGCTAGTCGTGGAAAGAATATAACACAACCCAACATTCTCCCACTTGTTGTTTTCTTTCCACAGGGGCCACAAGAGAGCTTAGTCATTTATCTAGCCCTGCAACGCTTATTGTTTCTCTACACCAAGAGAACTTCTCAGAGCTCACAGATTTTGTCAATGCATCTGCAATATTCTTCAAAGTATACACCTTTACCAGTAACACCTTTTTGTCTTCTATCATATCCCTCACAAAGTGGTACTGAACATCAATGTGCTTTGTCTTTGAATGATATGCAAGGTTCTTTGCCAAGAAAATTTCACTTTGGCTGTCACAGTCTATCCTTATAGCTCCGTGTACTAACCCCAGATTTGAACACAATATCTGCAACCAAACTGCTTCCTTGCTAGCATGAGTGGCTACCATGTATTCTGCCTCTGTAGTTGATAGTGCCACTATAGATTGTTTCTTACTTATCCAAATAACTGCACGTCCAAATAGGTTAAACACATACCCACTTGTAGATCTTCTTTGATCTAGATCTCTAGCCCAGTCTCCATCAACAAAGCCATGAATATCCAATACTATGTCCAATCCTGGTCTTCCTTGGTAGCACAAACCATAATCACTAGTGCCACGCAAATACCTAAAAACCTGCTTCACTGCTGTCCAGTGCTCCTTCCCTGGTTTTGACATAAACCTGCTCAATACTCCCATTGCATGTGCAATGTCTGGTCTAGTACAAACCATCGCATACATAAGGCTACTGACTGCACTTGCATATGGAACACGGGACATGTCCTCTTCCTCTTCTTGTGTCTTGGGACACTGTTCAGCAGATACCTTTACACCTACAGGAATATGAACCTTCACCGGTTTACTATCATGCATATTGAACCTTTGCAATATTGTCTTGACATACTTCCTCTGGTTTAACCAGAGCTTCCTCTTTGTCCGATCTCTTTTAATTTCCATGCCCAAAATATAGTTTGCAGCACCAAGATCTTTCATGTCGAATTTGGAGGACAATTGGGTCTTGAAATCCTGGATAATTTCTTTGTCATTTCCAACCAGCAACATATCATCCACATACAAGACCAAATAAATAACACGGTCACCAATTAATTTAAAATACACACTGTGATCTGCTTTACTTCTGGTGAAGCCAAGTCCCCTTATAAATGTATCAAATTTCTGATACCACATCCTTGGTGACTTTTTTAACCCATACAGAGACTTCTTTAACTTGCATACCAATTTTTTCTTGCCCTTCACCGCAAAGCCTTCAAGTTGCTTCATGTAGATCTCCTCTTCCAGATTCCCATGAAGAAATGTTCTCTTCACATCGATCTGTTCCACCTCAAAATCAAAAGCAGCAGCAATAGATAAAATTAATCTAATAGAAGTTACCTTGGCAGCAGGAGAAAAAATATCACCAAAGTCAATTCCCGACACTTGGGAATAACCTTTTGCTACCAACCGAGCTTTGTATTTCTCCACATTTCCTTCTACATTTGTCTTCTTCTTGAACACCCATTTGTTGCCAATGGGTTTCCTTCCAGCGAGCAACTCCACCAGATCCCAGGCCTCATTTTTGTGCAAAGATGCATTTTATCAACCATGGTCTCTTTCCAGAGTTTTCCATCCTCTGAATCTACTGCTTCCTTCACAGTTATGGGATCATCATCAGTAATAGATAAAGCAAAATTTTAACAGAAATCAGATGGACTGTACCTTTCTGGCTACCTTCTTTCTTGAACTGATATTCTCACACCTAGAGTTTGTGGCTCTTCATCTTTTGATTCCTCCTCTGTTATAGAGTCTGATTCTTTCTCCTTTAGCTCAAATTCTATCTTCCCAGGTTCCTTTGGTTGTACTTCATGTTTAATAACATCTTTCACCTCTCTGAACACCACATCTCGGTTGTACATAACCTTCCTTGTTACTGGGTTCTAAAGCTTATAACCCTTTAAACCATCCTTATACCCAATAAAGATGCACTTTTCAGATTTACTATCCAACTTGGTTTGTTTCTCCTTTGGAGCATGTACATATGCATCACATCCAAATACCCTCAGATGTGAAAGAGAGGGTTTCTTACCAGTCCATACCTCTTGTGGAGTCTTATCCTCCAACGCTGATGAAGGTGATCTATTGACCAGGTAACATGCTATCTCCACCTTCTCTGCCTAGAATTCATATCCTAACCTGTCTTCACTAAGCATGCTTCTTGCCCTTTCCATCAACATCTTGTTCATTCTTTCTGCAACTCCATTTTGCCGAGGTGTATATGGAGTAGTCTTCTGTCATGCTATACCACACTTCTTACAGAATTCTTCCAATTCCTTACTGCAAAACTCTCCACCGTTATCCGTCCTCAGCACCTTTATCTTCTTCTCTGTCTGGTTTTCCACCAGAACCTTAAATTCTTTAAACCTGTCAAAGACTTCAGATTTCTTCTTAAAGAAATATATCCATGTGTTCCTTGAGAAGTCATCTATAGATGATACATAGTACGCAGACTTACCCAGTGATGGAACCTTCACAAGTCCAAACACATCACTGTGCACAAGCTCTAATATCTGTTTCGCCCTCTTACCACCAGAGGGGAAACTCACCCGATTCTGCTTCCCATATACACAATTTTGCACAGAAATCAAAATCCAGAGAGCTATTACTCATACCTTCTACCATACCTTTACCATGAAGTATTCGAAGGCCCTTCTCTCCAATATGTCCATGCCTTTGATGGCACAACATGGTATTCTCTCCAGAGACCTCTAGATTTTCTGCTCCACTTTCAGGAACCACAGAACTGTTGCACCCATCAACAACAGTGCTACCTTGTATCTTGTACAGAGTTCCAATTCAAACTCTTCTCATCAATACCAGTACTCCTCGAACCATCTTGCAGGTATCCTTCTCGAACATTGTTTTTACACCTGCATCATCCAACTTGCTTATAGATATTAGATTTCTAGCTAACGCAGGAATATGCAAAACACCCGGAAGTGTTCTAACCCTTCCACCTTGCAACTTCAACTTTACTTTTCCGCGACCAACGATTCTAGCCTTCCTATCATCCCCTAAGAAGACATCACCACCATCGTATTTATCATACTCGCAGAACCACTCTCTACGGGGAGTGAAGTGAAAGGATGCACCTGAGTCAATCAACCATACCTCATGATCTAAATGTGTACTTGAAGAAGCCAAGTACACATCCCCACCTTCATCTGAGGTGGTTTTCGCCTCTCCAGAAGAAGCATCATCAGATCCCTTTCCTTTGTCAGGAGCTTTAGATTTACAATCCCTTTTGTAGTGCCCTTCCTTTCCGCATTTCCAGCACACCACCTTTACAGGTTTTCCTGGAGATTTAGATCTCCCTCTAAATTTAGATCTCCCACTCGATGACTTATTTTTGTTTCTGTTCTGGGACCGTCATCGTACAAACAAGGCATCACTATTCTGGCTCTCCATATTTTTCCGTCTCATCTCCTCCATTAGCAAGGATGAGACTATTTCATCAAACTGCAAGGTAGTTTTATTGCTACCTATTGCAATAACCAGACTATCCCATGAATCTGGTAGAGAACACAACAAACTGATGCACTTATCTTCATCTGAAATTTTAATATCAACAGATAATAATTGACTTACCACAGTAATAAATGCGTTTAGATGCTCTGTCACCGAGTCTCCATCTTTCATCCTCAGGTTATATAGCTTTTTCCGCAGGAACAGTTTATTCACCAGAGACTTAGATTGGTACAAAGTCCCTAACTTGTCCCACAAAGCCTTCGCCGTAGCTTCCCTTGATACATTCGGCAATACTGAATCTGAGACACACAATCATATTGTGCTCTTTGCTTTCCGATCCAACTTCTTCCATTCTTCATCAGACGCTCCCGTTGGTTTAGTACTCGGATCTACCGCGATCCACTGATCTTTATCCACCAACAGATCCTCCATCTTGAGTTTCCACAACTCAAAACTCTGACCATTAAATTTCTCGATCTCTATCTTTCCACTACTCGCCATCTTCTTTCACCACCAGAATCAATCTCGTAGATCTTCCATTGAACAGGGTCTACCACAGGCCTGAGAGAAACCCCTTAGCAACAAAGACGTCTCCTTGACGCCAAAATAGCTTCGATACCAAATGTAGTTTTTAACCCTGTACAGAAATTACCTACATACGAATTCTAAAACACAAAAAATAAACAATGCGAGAGCATAACACATAAAACACATATACACAGAGATTTTCCCGTGGATCCCAAAATCGGGACTACCAGATTGATTTTTCATTACGTTCCTTTCAATGTTACAATACATATTTATACATGCCGAAGCATCCAATACCATGGAACGAAAACCATCATGTCCAAAACCACGGACCGAAAACCATCGCGTCCAAAACCATGTGCGAAAATCATGCACAAAACCATAGGTAGGTCCACCCAACCTAACATAGGGTCCAAAACCAAAATTTCCCGGGGCGCTGCCCCGTACCCCATAAAGTGGGGTTACCTGCACCCCTCAAACCCCCTGTGATTCCCCCTCCTACACAATCAACACAACGAAGGGGGGGCTACGCCTCCCTTCTAACTCCATGGTTAACTACATGGGCTAGTCGTGGAAAGAATATAACACAACCCAACATGCTTCAATGCATCCAGGTGATGAGCAAGTCTTGAACGACCAAGTAGGTATTGAGATCCTTGGTGATCAGTCGAAAGAAGGGATGCACAACATCTCGTTTGGTGAATCCCAACATAGCGTTGTGCAATCTCGCAGAGTGTCAACTTCGGAGGATCATACGTCTCCTGCGAAAGTTGAGGAACGAGTGATCGTGAATGATGTGCGCAAACATCCAACTGCCTTGGTTGATGCAACCAGAGTGTATGTCGAAGCCACTACAAGTGTTCGCTTCTTAATAGCTAAGAATGAGCTAATGGCAAAGGAACTACAAACGACCAAGCAAGGAGGAGACTTGGTTACAATGTCCGCCCAAGCTGAATTGAAGAAGGAAATACTAGATGAAGTATTGCCCCTTGATACAGTTATGTGAACATTGTACTCCAAGTTTGGTACCGTGCACAAGGCAGACATCCATCTCAAAGGATGGCAGCAGTGATGTGATAGAAGAGCACGTATCTTGATGAACTTGCATGCTGCTGTTGATGACATGCAAACATGGACGATGAAGTACAAGGGAGACCCACTTCACTTGCCTAAGATGATGAGGGTCAATGCGGTCGAGCTGAAAGCACGTATCCAGAGTCAGATCCGGAATTATGAAGAGCTCCCACAGTTCATCACTAGCATACAGGCTTCCCATGCACAAGTATTCAAGAGTATGGATGTTGTGGTGCGCACACATGTGATCCCATCACTTGGGACTCTCACCCAGACAAAGACAAAGAAACAGGTCTGACTAGAGCTTGACTCATACTTCGACGAGTTGATGCGCATCACCACCAGCCGAGACTTGTCTATCAGTGCAGACATCATGCATAAGTATGTTGCTAGTCTGGCCACCTTGAAGACAATGATGCACATCACCACCAGCCGAGACTTGCCTATCAGTGTAGACATCATGCACAAGTATGTTGCTAGTCCGGCCACCTTGAAGACAATGATGCGCATGCTTTCAGATGAGTTGGATAGAGGAGCCTGAGCAATGTACCCGGATGCTATGGAGGCAAGGGTCAGGTTTCAAATAGATGTCACCACAGAACACATGGACACCATCAAGGACTACAAATCTCGGCATCAGTATGTTACTATCGATCAGCACGAAGATGTTGAGGAGTTGGAATTCCATGGTTGTCTAAGTCAGAGTGATGTCTAGTTTGGCTTGCTCAAGCCAGTTGTGTTCACATGGGTACATGTGCATTGTAATGTTAAGTCATGTCAAGTGTAACTCAAGTGCCAATAGTGGATGTAATAGTCATAGAGTAGATGAAGAGTCATGAGAGTAGATGAACTGTGACAACGGGGAATGTCAAGGGTCACCCCACCCTTTGCTATAAATAGTTCCTCATAACTCATTGTATAGGATTTTGGTCAGCCAAGCTTCCGATAAGACTATCTTGGAGAGATCTTGGACATTATTGTAACGCGCCTTGGCTTCTCCACTGCACTGAGCTAGTTCAACTCTTTGGAGGAGCAGGTGGATGTGGATGTAACGTTCCATTGTTGGGGCTAGCGGGTTTACATGGATGAATTGTATGATTGGAACTTACACTTCTTTATATAATAAGAGCCAACACGTTTTCATTCATATGTTGTTATTGTAGTTGGACTGTTTCGGTTGCTGTAGCAATGTATGTTGTTTAACTTATGTAGTTTGGTATGCAATTATATGAATATTGTTGCATATGTGTTGTTGTTTTAACCATCACTTTAGATTGCCATCTGACTTGCTTTCCAGCTTTGTGATGCATCTTCGCTCATGTGTTCCCTTCCCATCCGAGTACTATCACAGGTTGCCAAGGGGCGCTCTCATCCAAACCCACCTATGTTAGAACCTCTCATGCACCTTCCTTAACTCACTGCAGCGGTCACACCCTTGCTACTGACAGATTTATCTTACTTGACTCTGTGGGAAATCACGGTCAAGGCATTACCATACGACCCATTGCTGGGACTCCTACACCAAACGGTCTGAGGTCTAATTTGGACTTCTTACCGGGGAGATCCCCTTGACATGTTGGTGGGTCCAGCACCGTCAACAAACCCATATCCATAAGGAATTATGAGCACCAATTAGAAAAAAATCAAGTGGAAAAACCCACAACGCCATGGTTATTTAGGAAATGGCAAGGCAAGGCTAAAACCATTGTCAATCCAAGCAATCCTCCATGCCAATGACAATACACAGCCAGGAAATCACATGCATATATCATGCATCCATAAATCAACGAGGAAATCACACATGAAACCTATTACCTGCAAAGCAATCCAGTTGTAGTCATTGATCGACATGTTGCCTTACGCTTCTCAATTTTTCTTTGCGTTCTTTTTCCAAATCCAATGTATGCCAAAGTGCTCCAAGAATGCTCCAAGAATGCTCCAAGATTTCTCTAAGAGTGCAAAAGTATGAGAGAATAGAAGAGAGCTCCCAAAACTAAACTAACAAAAGCTGTGAATTGATCCTCAAAAACCAATTTGTCATTGAGGCCTCTATTTTCTTCATTTTCCTTCACTTTCTTTTCAATTTTTCTCTCATGCAAATTTGTGTCTCTTCACCTTCCTTTTCTCCTATTTTTCTTTATTTCATAAATAAAATGCCAAGTATTGTTACTTTTCCTTTGCCAATGCCTTTACCAATTTCCATAGCCATTAATTAATCACAAGTGATACTCATCACTATGTTTTTCCCAACATTTAGCTTGGAATACGTGTCCCATGACCTTAGTCATATTTTATTTACATGGAAAATCAACCAGTGTTTGTTACAAACCCCTCCCGCTTAGGGGAACACCGTCCTCAATGTTCAATGCCACTTATAAAAACAACAAAACACATGCTTCCCATGGAGCTTTATAACACAACTTGATGCAACATTTACATCATATCATACTACTGAGACCATGATTATTATAACATGAACACCACTGCTTATTAGAGCTTTATAACACAACTCGATGCAGTATTTACAATGTACATATGCATATACATATGACCAACACAACATCAAACACATATACCCGAATACATTTGCTCAAACGGTGAATAAAGAAAGATACGTAGCCCGCATATGATCAACAATCTCCCATGTAGCTTCATCAGGCCCAAAGTGCTTCCATTGCACTTTAACCTTCTCGATTGCTCAAAACTGGAGAATGAGTTATTTTCACTGCAATATGCATTGTGGTTTTAGTTTGAATTCTCCCTCTGGTTCCACCTGCAATATAAATCAGTCAATCACATGATCAACATCCTTCACATATCCCTTAAGTAATGAAACATGGAAAACTTCATGGACTTTCAATGTCGGAGGTAGTGCAAGTTGGTAGGCCACTGGTCCAATCCTCTCAAGGATATTGAAAGGCCTGAATATCAAGGTGTCAACTTGTCACATGATCCAATCCTCAAGGAGCTCCTCTTGGGATTGATGTGCACGTACACATGCTCCCTAACCTGAAACTCCTTAAATACCTTATGTTGATCTACATAACTCTTCTTCTTGTCCTGTGTTGCCTTCAAATTTCTCTTGATAACTTGCATTTCTTGTTCCATATCACCCAACATGTCTAGTCCAATCAACACCCTTTTCACTGGATCACTCTAGCTGATGGGAGTATTACAAATCTGCCCATAAAGAGCCTCAAATGGACTCATCCTCAAGGACTCCTAATACCCATTTTTGTATGAAAAATCTACCAATGGAAGATACTCTTCCCACTTTTGTTTTTTATGCATGACGTACATCCTCAACATGTCCTCAAGAATCTTATTAACCCTCTATGTCTTTCTATTTTTCTGTGGATCACAAGTTGTACTAAAATTTTATTCATCCCCAAGTCTACAAACAACTCCTTCCAAAACCTGGAAGTGAACTTGGCATCTCTGTCGGATACAATCTTCTTAGGAACACCATGCAATATCACTATCTCCCTGATGAAGACCTGAGCTACCTCACTAGATGAATTAGTAGACTTCACTGGAATAAAGTGAGCTACCTTGGTCAACCTGTCAACCACAACCATGATGGAATCATGTTGTCTAGATGTCTTCGGAAAACCTATAATGAAATCCATGGAAATTACCTCCCATTTCCACTCTAGAATCAGAATCAGCTATAATACACCACCTGGATGCTTACACTCTACTTTTACCTGTTGAAAATCCAAGCACATAGCCACAAACTCAACCACTTCCTTTTCAAGTTCACCAGGTAGTAAAACTTCTTCATAACTTTCAAAGTCTTCTGATATCCTAGGTGACCTGAATACGGATTAACATGGAATTCCCTAAAGATAAGCTTCTTGAGCTCATCGTTGTTTGACACATAGATCTTATCATTAAGTCTTACCAAACCATATGTCATGAGATGATATTCCATATCCTGATCACCTGTATCTTGTTGTTGTAACCTATGCTTAAGTTGTTGGTACATGTCATCATGTTGTCCCACCTGCAATATCTGCTCCAATAAATCTGTCCCATGTGAACTCATAGTTGCAATGTGATTTACTTTCACTCTTCTGCTAAGAGCATCTATAACCTTGTTCTCCTTACTCTTAATGTACCTGATCTCGAAGTCAAACTCACTGAGTGATCCAGGTGGATATTGGTGGTCACCTGTCTATTCCACTTGGACCCCCACCATTGTCTCTTTTAGTTACCTTAATTGTAACACATTTTACTATTTTTGGTAGTTTTTCGAGTCCTAAACTTCTGGAGCCGTTTTGAGGCCCTAAAAGGTGTTCTTTTGGAAAACAAGTAAATGTAAGTATATATATTTCTAACAAGGTATTGTACGTGTCAAATGGAGATCGTATGCCAAATTTATGACCTTAGGAATTTGATGTACCAATTTACCCCAACGAGGCCCACAAATTTTTGGCACTTCATCTCCTAGGGTTAGGTTTTTGGAATTTTAGGGTTCTCCATTGTTTTTCAATAATAAATAGGCCTTCGAGCCTCAATTTAGCACAATTCATAGGCATGTAGCGACCACATCTCTTCTTAGAAATAAGCTGCAATTGCCCGAGCTAGTTTATCTCCATCCTCCATGTAAACAATTTTCAGTATTTTGTTATCAACGAATTGAAGTTCAGTTTTCATTGTAGCTCCGTGTTTCTGTTTAAATATGTATTTCATTTCGTTCCTACATAAATCTGGATCAGTGGTATCATAGTTGTCTATTGTTTCTCTGTTTTTCTATGCATGTCTCCAATGAGGTCGGGGTATAAGGAGTTAGGGCTTGAATTGGTTGAACCTTTGCATGACTGGCCTCGCTGACCTCAACGGCCTCTCATGGTGGAAGAAAAGAAAGACGAAGGAGCTGGAGATCCTTTCAAAATATTGCTTGAAGAATCCCTCGAGCGACAAAGGAATGAGATGATGGATAAATTTTCCCAGATCCTTTGGCAGATGCCCACAAGTGACACATCTTCATCTAGTAGCCACCCTGGAGGCGCCACTCCTTTTAAGGTACAAGTCAACTTTAACATTCCCATATTTGAAGGCCAAATAGATGCAGATGTCATAGATAAATGGTTAAATTTGCTGAAAGGATATTTTTTGGTTCATGATTTTTTCAATAAGGAAAAGATTACTTTTTCACTCTTTAAAGTCACCCCCCACATCAAGGACTGGTGGCAAACCTAATGCAAGTAGAGGGACAAGAGGGAACCCTCATTTTTTTCAGCTGCACTCACTTGGAATTATTTCCAAGACGCTATCAAGGAACAATATTACCCTATTGAGAGCTATGAAGATACATACATAAAGTGGACCACACTGCGAAAGGGAAGGGACCAAGATGTTCTAGATTTCACAAATATTTTTCATACCCTTCACACAAAATTGGGTATCAAGGATTCTGAGTGGCATCTAGTACTTAAGTACCATGGTTGTCTACACAAATACATCTAGGACGAGGTGGAGTTCCTGGAAATATTCTCTCTTGGCGTCGCTTATCAATACGCAGTCAAGATCGAGTAGAAGTTTAAATAAAATAAATGAGACTTTGGATCTACGAATCTGAAGTATGGGAAAGACGCCCACAAACTGCAGAACAAAGAATAAAGTCAAGGCGGGTGACCCAGGACACCTGCCAAATTTGCAAGAAAAGAATAATACCATGAAGACAAATAAGGACACAGGAAAGTGGTGTGAGTTCCATAAGAGCCCCACTCACAACACAAGTGAGTGTCGAGCTAAGTAGTCACTAGTGGCCAGGCTGAACGCTTCAGAGTCAGATGCATGTTCTGACTGTAATTCAGAACCTGATAAGGGGAATGACAAATGGAATTAAATTATTGATGCGGACCCTAGCACCACCATTTCCACCACCAAGATCTAGAAGATTGAGTCGGAATATCTAGAGGAAGGGGAGCATCTCTTCCACTCACAAATATGGGTGAAGGGGTCTCTTCTGTTGTTCATTGTCGACAGTGGGAGCCAAAAGAACCTCATTTTATAAAAGGTCTTGAAACGGTTGGGTCTACTGACCACACCACACCTACATCCATACATCATAGGGTCGCTTCACCAAGGACAAGATCTCCGCATCAGCCAGCAGTGTCGCCTTCCCTATGGCATCAAGCCCTTCACAGATGAAGTATTTTGTGATGTTACTCCTCTTGAAGTTTGTTATGTATTATTTGGCCATACATACTTATGGAAGCATCATGCTGTCTATGAGTCTAGGCCTCACTCTGTTATTATTAATTTTGGAAATAAGTTATACAAGATACTAGAGGCAACCTCACCTACCACCATCTCTTTGATCTCTGTTAAGCAATGCAGTAAGATCATCTCCTAGACCGGGATTTTTTTTCCTTTTTTATTCTCTCTCATAGAAAGGGGAACATTGTGGCCACATCCATGGCCCTCAGGAGAGGTTCCTCCTGGTAGCAGAAGCAGGTGGATAAGGTCATGGAAGAATACAGGGACATCTTCTCCTCACCCACTGGGGTGCCCTTAAACTGTCAAGTCAAGCTTTCGATCAATCTGACCCTTGGAGCACCTCTACCCAATGGGCCGATATACCGTCGCTCCATTCTGGAAAATGAATAGATCAAGTGGAAGATCCAAAAGTTGCTTTAAAAATGGCACATCCGACCGAGTTCCTCACTTTGTGGTACCCTGATTGTACTAGTACAGAAAAAGGATGGGACCTGGAGGCTCTACATTGATTATTAGACACTGAACAAAATCACTGTCAAGAACAAGTATCCAGTCTCGTGGATTAATGAACTTCTTTACCAACTCAAGGGGGCCAAGTATTTCAGCAAGATCAATCTGAAGTCTGGTTATCACTAGGTTCCAATATATCCCACAGACGTATGGAAGACTACCTTCAAATCCAATGAGGGCCTTTTTGAATGGTCGGTCATGCCTTTCGAGTTAACAAATTCCCTTGATACTTTTATGAGGATAATAGATGACATCTTGTGACCCTTCACTAACTCGTTCATGGTTGTATATCTGGATGACATTCTCTTCTTCAACAAGAGTTGCAAATAACACTTGCAATACGTTCACTAGATCCTTCAAACCCTAAGGTAGCACAAACTATGTGTCAACTTAGAGAAATGCATATTTGGCATAGGACAACTCGAATATCTCGGTTACATCATTGATGAGCAAGGCATGCATGTGGATCTAGTTAAGATCCAATTCATTCGAGATTAGCCATCCCTGACCACTCTAATAAAGCTTTGTAGCTTTTTGGGCCTTCCTAATTTTTATCGGGTTTGGATTCTCTCATATCACTTGGCCACTGAGTCAAGTTATCAAGGGCCAAGCGAAAGAAAAAAAATTTGGTTTGTGTCCCAACAAAAGTTGTTTGTTGAGTTGAAGCACTGCCTTTGCTCTACATCAATACTCACATTGACAGACCTCAAAAACCATTTGAAATTGAGATAGACACCTTTGACTATGTTATTAGTGCAATTCTCACCCAACACGGGCATCCAGTAGCCTATCACAGTGAGACAATTTCTGACACAATTTATAAATACCCCGCCTATGATAGGGATATTTATTCCATCATGAAAGTTTTCCAGTAATGGAAACATTACATTCTAGGGAAGGAGATGATCATCCACAAAAATCACTGGCCCCTATAGTTTATACAGACCCAAGGGAAGTTTCAGAATGATCGCCATTAGAAGTGGTCCACATATCTGCAACAATTTCATTTGAATATCAAATACAAGAAGGGAAGCACCAATCATGTTTCATATTGCCTTACTTAGCCACCGGTTGCAAAACTAACCATTGTTCTCAACTCTTCGGACCACGAGAACTATGGATGTTCGCAACTATATAAAAATGATCCATAGTTCACCACCACATGCCATATGCTAGTGGATGGCAAGAAAGTTCCAGACTTCCACCTCTAGGATTCATTATTATGCTACATAGGCCACCTTTGTGTTCCTTTAAGAGAGTGTTCCAAGCTAATTTGAGAGGCGCACTACAGTTGGGTTGTAGGACACTTTGGTGTGGATAAATTTTTTGTCGTACTACAAAAGTATCTTTATTAGCCAAATCTCTGAAAGGATGTTGGAAGTACGTCAAATCCTGCACTATTTGTGCCATCACTAAGCTAACTATTAAGAAGCAAGGCTTGTATACACCTTTGCCTACTCCTAATCGGCCCTGGGAATCCATATCCATGGACTATATGTTTGACATTCCTTCTACCAAGCATGGAAACAACTTTATATTTGTGGTTGTCGCTGGATTTTATAAGATGGTCATATTGGCTACCTGCAAGAAGAGTATCATATCAAAGGCCATTGTCAGAATCTTCATTGAACGAGTGTGGGTACATTTTGGGGTCCCGCAAACCTTTATATCATATCTGAATGGCAGGTTCCTAAGTGAATTTTGGTCGATCATTTGGTCACTATTGGACACCAAGCTCGCCAAGTCGACTACATTACACTGTAATGCCCCACTTAAATCTTATCCTGCAAATTTTGTTAATATTTACATTATCTAAAAATATTGAGAAATATTGGTCTAATATAAAATTCATGATTTCTATTATTCAAATTCCCAACTTACCTTCTCAAATTGAATCTTAGGTAGGATATGGTCTCCTTCCATTATTTCAAATAATATATGTATTCATCTCACATTCCCCAATGTACCCTCACATTTACTAGGGAGAAGACATGGTCCTCTCCATTTAATTACATCTCACATTCCCCAATGTACCCTCACATTTACTTGGGAGAAGACATGGTCCTCTCCAGCTCATTATCAATATATATATATTCATTTCACATTCCCCAATGTACCCTCACATTTACTTGGGAGAAGACATGGTCCTCTCCAACTCATTATCAATATATATATATATATATATATATATATATATATATATATATATATATATATATATATATATGTTACATTCCCCAATGTACCCTCACATTTACTAGGGAGAAAACATAGTCCTCTCCATTTAATTACATCTCACATTCCCCAATGTACCCTCACATTTACTTGGGAGAAGACATAGTCCTCTCCATTTAATTATCAATATATATATTCATCTCACATTCCCAAATTTACTTTCAGATTTACTTGGGAGGAGACATGGTCCTCTCCCATAAATTTCCCAATTTTTTATTCATGTCACATTTTCAAATGTACTCCTAGCTTTACTTGGGAGAAGAGAAGTCAACTATAAGGATAGATGAGAAGTTAATGACATTAATGAGAGGTGGTTGAGATGGAGAAGAGAGGGAGGGTATAAAAAGGGAAGAGGGGAGGGAGAAAAGGGGAGGTGGGGGTCTTGCTTATGATTGTGGGGTTGGTTGTGATTTGAGGACTTGTTGTGTTTTTGGAGACCTTAGGAACCTGTGGAGGTTCTTGGGTTGTTGAGAGGAGGGAATATTGTTATCTTGGTCTAGATCATTCATCTTACATACACCCCCAGACTGATGGACATACAAAGGTGTATGTAAGAGACTACATCTGGTTGGACTTGGGCTCAGAGGACTAGGGAAACTGTGGAGGTTTCCTGGGCTAGGGATTATTTCCTAGTTGGTTGGGAGGTAAATCCAGTTGGATTCGTCAAGAGGAGCGTTCAACAGGAGTAGCAGGACAAAGTCATCTCCATCAGCCACCGGTACAGGTATTCCTCCATAGGTTATTCTTGTAAATTTTATTAGAATGAAATATTCACCTTAAGTTATACTGATTAGAATGTAAATGGTAAATGGAGGTTTCTTGGGTTGTTGAGAGGAGGTAAATATTGTTATCTTGGTCTGGATCATTCATCTTACATACACCCCCAAACTGATGGGCAGTCCAACTAGGAAATAATCCCTAGCCCAGGAAATCTCCACAGGTTCCCTAGCCCTCCGAGCCCAAGTCCAACCAGATGTAGTCCAACCCTAGGATAGGTCTCTTACATACACCCCCAGACTAATGGGCAGACAAAGGTCATAAACAAGATGATTATGCAGATACTACACATGTAAAACTCTAAGTATATGTGGACATGGGATGAGAGTCTTCCCTACATGTAACACAACTATAACATGACTCTCCATAGCTTGACTGGCCATATCCCCTTTGAAGTGGGATTGGGATTTCAACCATTATGTCCCCTTGATGTTGCACTGACTTTTGCAACCACACATGAAGAATCTTCCCATGTTCAATCTGAAGCTGATAAAGCCACTAGGTTTATTCACTGCATTCAAAAAATCCACTAGCAGGTTCATGAAATCCTAGAGAAATGTAATGCTAAATACAAAAAATGACATGACCAACATCGAATGCCCCATAAGTTTCAGGTGGGTGACAAAGTTTGGTTACATCTGCAAAAAGAGTGCCTCGTTGGAGCCCATTGTAAGCTTCGACCACTCTGATACGAGATTTATACCATCACCAAGGCTATGGGAGACAACAATTTCAAGCTCAGTATCACCCCATTCTTTGGTTTGCACCTCGTATTCAATGGGGACGTCCTTCGACCATACTTTCCACCATTGTTGGACACATAAAAAATTGTTGAGCAGTTGACACCAACAGAGCTCAACTCAGATTGGATTGAATAGGCCACAACTGATTAGATCATGGACACACAAATCAAGAACACTCATAAATAGAGGATCCAACTGTATCGAGTTGTCAAAGCTAGCCAGCTCCTGCACCAAGGAAAATGGCTCACCAGGGACCAAGTTCAGTAGAAGTTTCCCCATCTCATGGAGAAACTCAACGCAATGGGGACCATTAATTCCTAATGGAGGGGGGACCGATCCAGGTGGATATTGGTGGCCACCCACCTATTCCACTTGGATCCCCACCATTTTTTCTTTCAGTTTCCTTAATTGTAGCACAGTTTACTATTTTTGGCAGTTTTTCAGGTCCTGAACTTATGTAGTCGTTTTGAGGCCCTAAACGATGTTATTTTTGGAAAATGGGAAAATTTGTCTCTTTGACTTATGTTTGAAGTTGGAAGTTGTAGTCCTCAGATAAATCTTTCTAACGAGGTATCGTACGCATCAAACAAAGATTGCATGCCAAAGTTACGACCCCAGGAAGTTGATGTATCAATTCACCCCAACGGGGCCCACAGACTTTTGGTGCTTCATCTCCTAGGGTTAGGTTATTTTATGTTTATGGTTTTCCATTATTTTTCAATAATAAATATTCCTTCGAACCTCATTGTAACACAATTCAAAGGCATGTATCCATCACATATCTTCTCAAACATAAGCTCCCATCGCCCGAGCTAGTTTGTTTCCATTCTGCATGTAAACAATTTTCAGTATTTGGTTATCAATGAATTGAAGTTTATTTTTTGATGTAACTTTGTGTTTCTATTTAAATTTGTATTTCATTATGTTCTTGCATAAATCTGGATCACTAAGCGTAGCTAACCATCTGGTTTTCCTGACATTCAGATTAGGTTTGTCAAACAAGTATCTTAGCCCACTATTATCACTCATCAACACAAACCTCATGCCAAGAAGATAGTGCCTCCACATCCTTAATGCATGAATGATCGCTACCAACTCAAAATCACGAGTCACATAATTTTGCATCCTTGACTCATAGCATAATACCTATCCCTCTTGCATCATGACTCCACTAAGTCCTCTCTTGCAAGCATCTGTACATACCACAAACTCTTTATCTGGATCTACAATCTTTAGAACTAGAGCGTTCATAAGAAACTACTTCAACTGCTCAAAAATAGTTGCACATTCCTCTTTCCATTCAAACTTATTTGCTTTCCTCTGTAATATGTAATAGGGTAGGCTATCCATGAGAAGTTCTTGATGAACCTCCTATAACACCCTGCTAACCCAATGAATTATCTAACCTCATCCACATTCCTAGGAGTTTCCCACTCCATGATATATCTGATATTTTCTAGATCCACTACTATCCCCTCCTTGGAAACAACATGCCCCAAGTAATGAACTATTGTCTGAAAGAAACTGCACTTACTAATCTTGGCATACAACTGATGTTATCTTAGCAATCTTAACAATTATGTTCCTAAATGTTCTTCATGCTCTTCCTCATTCTTAAAATATATCAATGAATAATATCACAAACTTTTCCATATAAGGATGCAACACATTATTCATAGAACACATGAAAATATCTAGATAATTAGTCAAACCAAAAGGAACCACAACAAACTCATAATGCCCATACCTAGTTCGGCAAGTAGTCTTGTAAATGTTCTCTTCTTTGATTTGTACCTAATGATATCCCGATCTCAAATCAATATTTGAGAACATTGTTGCTCCCTTACATTGATCAAACAAACCATCAATCTGTGGCAAAGGGTACATGTTCTTGATCATCACCTTGTTTAATTTCCTGTATTCAATGCATAACTTGAGAGTACCATGCTTCTTCTTCAAAAACAACACTGGTGCACCCCAAGGCGACACACTTGGCCTAATGTATCCCTTTTCAAGCATTTCCTTAAGCTTTAACTTAAACTCCATCAACTTTGGAGTGCTCATCTTGTAATTTTCCTTTGATGTTGGTGTTTCTCCCACCATTAACTCAATAGAAAAGTCCACTTCCCTATGATGCGGTAACTCTGAAATATATGTTGGAAATACATCCTGAAACTGTTGCAAAACCGAATACCTCTTCAAGACTTCAGCACCCTCAACATCCTTCCCTTTTGTCACTAGAAATATGAGCTGCAAACAATACACACCCCTTCATTCTATTGTGTTTTTCCTACATATCTGTAACCATTATCATTGATTTAGGATTCTTCTTACCATGTAATATTCTCTTCTCTCCATCATCATCCAAGCACTCAATAGCCTTGTCGTAGCAATCTAGCTTAGTCATATGAATATACAACCAATCCATACCCAATAACACATTGTATGATTCCAATGGAAGTGCATTTAGATGCACTAATGTAGGCATACCATTTAACTCAAATACACAAGATCTTACCCAATAATGAACTCTTTTCTTGGTACCTGTAGCCAACTGCACCAACCAAGACTTTACATGCATTTCTTCATTCAAACCACACTTATCCACCAGGTGAGGACTAATATAAATATAGTTAGATCTAAGGTCAATCAAAATAGAAACAACTTGATTACAAAGCTTACCTTCCATCTCGATAATAGATACTTGATGATTAGTCTGCCTATTATCCAATGTTGCATAAATATGAGGAATGATTTGTCCAACATCCCAACAGTTTGCACCTCTTGAGAACTGTAAATTTGAGGTTTGCCACCCTGATGTTGTGGAAAATATCTTCTGTGATGATCCTTGCCACAAGTCCAACACTTCAAAGGCTTCTTGCCATCACCCTTGTTATGTTCCTTAAACTGCATTGAATTTCTTGTACGACACTGCACTCTCTTTGTTACTTTCATCCTGAGGTATTCCTCGCTTCTTATCCCATTTTCCCTTAGTCTTGTCATTACCTTTTCAACCCTTCTTAGGCTCTGAATTACACTTAGACTACTCATAACAATGTTTCAACTTCCCAATTACTTCCTCCAATGTTCGAGTCTCATCATACTCAATCCGGTCCTTGAATGTTATTGACAATCCACTAACGACTCTTTGAACCTTTATCTTCTCATCCTTAAGATACCATACATACCTCAGTAACTCCAAAAAATTATTCATATACTTGTCACCCGTCATCAATCCCATCTTCAATTCATAGAAATCCTTATCCTTACCATCATAGTATATCTCTAACAAGTAATTCTTTCTAAAAAGTCTTTTGAATTCATGCCAACTCAAATCCTATATCTTGGTATCTCTGAAACACTTTACGTCTTCCCACCAGATGTCTGCTTTCCTTTTGAGACTGAAAATCGTTATCTTGGCTTTCATGTTCTCTGTATAGTCATGCAGCTCAAAAAACTTCTTCATCCCAAGCAACCATGCCTTTGCATCCTCTGGTTTCTTCAACTCCCCATCGAAAGTAGGTGGCTTGGATTTCTTGAACTCATCTGGAAAATATCCCCTCTCACTACTCATGTAAGGATGATAATGATGATGACCATGATACCTGCCTGAAACCGAGCTAGAATAGAACTCGTAGCCATTGCCTTTCATATAAGGTTTATCCAAGAACCTACCATATCTAACAATGTCATCCATGTCTGACCTATTCCCTGCCCGAGAACTGCTACCATATGCCCCATTAGTCATGTCCTTATGTCCATAACCAATCCACGGTTTTCCTTGTCTTTGCAAATCCGAAAAGATTTGAAGGATCACTACATTTACCTCTGCTTGCTTTTCCTGTGCCCTTCCAAGTCTTTCTTATGACTAAATGACTCTGTCATTATCTGCCTTGCAGATTTTTTATTTCTTCCTTTAGACTTCTTGAAGTGTTTGTTATGCTAGGAGAGTACTCATCTCTGTGTTTCTCATTTGATCTATAAGGAGAGTCTCGTGAACTCTAATCCACCCTTTTGATTGTCTATCTCTGATCTTGAACTTCCTACAAACATACCATGTCAGATAAAACAAATATTAACATAGTTAACATACCTCAGTGAAGTTTAGGGAAGGCTATCTTGAATGCACAAATAAGTCTATATTAGCATAACATATGTACATATATAATGAAATTGACATATCAATCATCCCAACATCAACATCGTCAACCTCTGGATGATGATACAACTGAAACAATGACTATCACAATGCATGCATAACAAACACATAGACAATGAACATGCATGCATGACAAACACATTACACCCATCCAGTCCAAGTGCTTGAACCTAGAAGCTTCGATATGACCTTGTAACGCGCCTCCTCCCACATTTACCATATTTCACCAGTCTGCCAGGGTGAACATGAGACAAAGAGTTTCTATGACATAACCCGACCTCCAAGCTTCAGTTATGGAAGTGGGGCTGACAAATGTCACCTCACAAACATCCTTCAAGGTTTACATGACACTCAGGGGCCAAAGGACCACCCCATGTGTCCCAACCCTGAGCTAAACTGATTTTCACTAACCTAACACCCCAACTGCATGCACAAATCTGCATGAGTGCGGTTGTGACCCTCTAACCGCATGCACAACACTACCTCCATGCAGTTGTGACCCAACTTGCTTAGTTCAAAGGGTGTGGTCCCAAGGTTTGAGCCAACTTTTTAGGCTAGCCTCTAGACCACTGCCCAAAATTTCCTGAGACTTTCCAGAATCATAATTTACTCGATGATGAAGCTAAACATTCAAACTTGAATCATAAACTTGACCTAGAATGTCTAAAACACACTAGAAATTTCGCCAAACATATGGCAAACATAGAGGGTACAAGTCATGAATGCATATCTGATTATAATAGTCTAAGATTCATTTGGGAATCATCAAGAAGGCTCTATTCCCTCTCCACGTAGCTGCAATAACACTTGTTAGGCCATGCATTCATCAACCATTCAATATATTATCAAAACATGTTAAGAGAAATAGATATAACACATCACATAACCAAAATATAACCAAAAAATAACCATCATAGAAAACATGGAAACACAACCATAATATTACCAACATAATCACTATAAATGCTCATAGATATCAATAAGGAAATGTATCATATTAACATGTGAAAATACCAACCAATTTAGGTACTTCCACATACCACCCAACTATAGATTGGGTTGAATCAAACCTCTCTTTCATCGAATCACCCTCATGCCATATTCCAAGCATGAAAGTGGGATCTCATGGAATAAACCAAGACAAAACCAAACCAGGGCTTCTAGAGGCCAAACCACCTCAACCCTCAACTAATGATTACACCTCACGGTCAGACATCACTAACACCAACCAAATCAGTCTCCACCCAATCTTTCTAGGGATCCAGGGACTAGTAACTCATTCCACAACCTTCTAAGGCTTCCAGAGCATTTGTCCAACCTAGCTTAAGGGAATAAAAACTCAACCCACCAAGGGCTCCAAAGCGTTTGTCCCAACCTAGGGTCTAGAACTAGTAACTCAACCCAAGCTATTCCAAGGCTTCCAGAGCATTTGTTCCAACCCATAGCCATAAGGAATTATGAGAACCAATCAAAAAACAATTAAGTGGAAAAACCCATAGCACCATGGCTATCCAAGAAATGGCAAGGCAGGACTAAAACCATTGTCAATCCAAGCAATCCTCCATGCCAATGACAACACATAACTAAGAAATCACATGCATATACCATGCATCCATAAATCAACAAGGAAATCACACATGCAACCTATTACTTACAAATAAATTCAGTTGTAGTCGTTGATCCACCTATTCCCTTACGCTTTACTATTTTTCTTTTCATTCTTTCTCCAAATCCAATGCATGTCAAAGTGCTCCAAGATTTCTCTAAGTGTGCAAAAGTATGGAAGAATGAAAGAATAGAAGAGAGCTCCCAAAATTGAACTGAATAAAGCTGTGAACTGATCCTCATAAGATTTTTTATCATTGAGGCCTCTATTTTCTTTATTTTCCTTCATTTTCCCTTCAATTTCTCTCTCATAAATAAAATGTCAATTATTTCTCCTTTGTCTTTTCCAATGCCTTTACTGATTTCCATATCCATTAATTAATCATAAGTGATACCCATCGCTATGTTTTTCCCAACATTCAACTTGGAATACATGTCCCATGACCTTGGTCTTATTTTATTTACATGGAGAATCAACTAGGGGTTGTTACACTGAAGCATATCATCATCAATGCCCTCATCCTCTTGATTAGAAGGAGAAGAAGTCTCTCCCTCCATAGGGGGTCATTCGCAAGGTTTCCAACTTTTTGATTTAGACATTATGCTATGCCACTTCTTGATGGAGATTGACCTAGGGCAGGAATTCTATAGATGCCCAGTTTGAAGACAAACATGATATTGAAACGTTGTATTCTCATAATACAAGGATTGGGTCTAATGGTAATCACTAATTTTTAAATTGATTGTTTGGAAACCATTTATCAATCTCAATTTCCAAACAGATTCTTCCGTAGGTGTACAAACCATACTACCCTCGGGAGGTATCTGTGATAAGTTAATGACCCAACATATTACTGATACCCTCAAAAAATGAGAAACTCCATAGATGGATAGGAAAATTAGGAATTCAAAGCCAGATTGGAATTTTGATGATGATTATTGAAGAGGGATCGAAATACAAAAACCAGGGGGTAATGAATAAATCGAATTTATCCCAAAACCAAGGTCCACCACTTAGGGCCTTATGATAATCCTCCAATTCAGCAAACAACAATATAAAGAAACCCTTAGAGCAAAAGATAACCTTGCACTTTGAAGTCCAAACCTCATGTATCCACTTATAAAGGTTTGTTGAGTGTGGCCATAAGCCATTGAAGTGACAAATGAGGTCGTTCTCAGAGTAGAGATCAAGAAAGTCCTCTAGAGTTGGATGTGAAATTTTGACATAAGGAACATCCTCAGTTTTGTCCACTCGGAATGGCCTAGAAGTTGTTTGGGCTTGAGAGGTGGATCTTGACTTAAGGGCATCCTTGAAGGAAAGAGGCTTTGAAGTCGAAGATGCTCCACCACCCCTAGCACCACCATTCAAGCATGTAACTAGAGATATGTAGGCATCCTTCGTAATGCCATAATCTTTGTGTACTTGATCCAACTTTAACTGCCTACCATTTTAAAGAAATCTAAGAAAACTAACTTGAATCCCTTTCAATGCTTTAATTTTTTCTCGGAAAATGGATACATCATCAACTGCATTGACCAAGAGACAGAAGGATTGTCCAAACAGAAATCAGACAAAAATTGGGAAACTATGGAGAGAACTATCCTCGATATCTTCCCCAACTGATTGATGAATTTTGTCAAACACATTTTTGTCTTTCTCACCTGTTCCACCTCCCTAGTAGGTGTTTCATTTAGGATTTTCAACAAACAGTAATCGTTCATTCTTCCCTCCAATGGAAATCAAAAGTTGAAACCCATAATTAACACTTGACCTCGCTGTCATTAATCTACAAAGCACCATAGCGAGAGGCGTAAAGGACTTTTTGTCGAAACTCTGCTAGAGACCATAAATATCGATAGAGGATCCATCAGGGAGGCCAGTTTCCAACCTGAGTACTAATTGTTGGTCATTAATTGGACAATAGCTATGGTTGCAAGAGAATTCATGCCCAACGATGAGGGTTGCATGCCAAAAAGGAACGTCAATGTCCTTAAGAAGAGGTAGAGGATCTTACCGATGTAGAAAATCATATAGATTCACAAGCTCATGCATTGTACTAAAGCACATGACAAGAATCTACTTTTACTTTCATCTAGCAGAAACCAATAGATTGATGAAAACAATATGAACAAGAAGAAGATAAATCAATGGCACATAACACAAGATGTATCTGGGGAAAGCCACTACTCAAAACCCCGCTATCTGTATTTCATATATCAGAAATATGAGTGAAGATACAAAGCTTGTTCTCACTAGAACAATTCCACACAAGTATGCTCAACTCTCTCAGCTCACAAGCTAGCTCAAGCCAAATCCTTAGCCTATTCAACAACTCTCCAAGCCCCTAATCTCTTTCGTAATTCCTAGGATGAATAACTCGTATTTAAAGGGAATTCATGCTTCCAAAAATGTGCAATCCAAACATAGGATCAATCTCTGATGCATGCATGATATTTACACTCCAGTAAATAATACAACTGATAATGCACCGTCCCTGCACTTTAGTATCAACTGGGTCTTTATTAGAATCAACATGCATGAGTTTCTGATGAGGGAATCTTTAGTTAACTAGAGTGACACTTATGGATGAACTAGTGCACCAACTGGATGTTAACTCTCTATTAGTTCTTTAAACAATTTGGAACTAATTTAACTAAAATTAACTCAATAAACTAAGTGATCTAATTTCCAACTCAATTTAAACTCATATTGGACCCCTGAAAATTAGGGAGAACATATACATGACTACAGAAAGACTTCCAACTCGAAATTCCTAAGCTAATTAAGTTAATTAAACTTAATTAACTGTTTACAAGTTGTTATGAGAATAGAATTTGATTTTAATTCTTAGTTTAATTCAAGGAAAAATTAAACTAGAATTTCTTGTTTCCATTTCTCAACACTCTCTCTCAACAAGAAAGGGATTATCAACTACCCTGATCCTCTCTCTGTGAAACTCGAATTTACATCTTGCCAGTGCCTTTATCAAAATTTCAACATCTTGCTCCTCCATGGGAATGTACTCTAACAACATAATCTACCTCAATACACAATCTCAGAGATGATGATATCAGATATCAATATGCTTGGACCAATCATGAAAAACTGGATTTTCAGAGAGTTTCATACAACTCTGATTATCACAATAAATCACAGTTGGATCCATCTCCTGACCAAACAAACCAACCAGGATATTCCTCCTCTAGATGGCCTCACATGTTACCTGATTCGTAGCCATGTACTCTGCCTCTGCCGAACTGAATGCAACCGATCTCTATTTCCTGTTCTACCAAGAAAATATCCCTGACCCAATATAGAATATTCCTCCCGATGTGCTTTTCCTGTTGGATGGGCTCCCTGTCCAATTTGCATTGGTGAAGCCTTAAAGCTTAACTCCCTCTGTCCATCTATACCATAATCCATTCTAAGAAGTGCCCTTGAGGTATCTCAACACATGCTTTACCACCTTGCAATATAGCTTGGTAGGCCTAACCATCGCTTGACTAAGCTGGTTAACTGCATAACACATATCTGGTTGTGTGTTCACTAAGTACATGAGTGAACCCACAATCTTCATGTAAACAATAGGTTCCACTACTTGCGCCGAAGTAACATCTTCCTTCCTCCAGTTACCTGCTAGAGGAGTCTCCATGGGTTTATCGCTTTCCGTGCAAAATCTCCTGAGTATCTCGTTGGCATACTTGCCGTGAGACACAAACAACTCCCCATCTCCCTGCCATACCTCCATTCCAAGAAAGTAATGCATGAGCCCCATGTCCTTCATCTCAAACTCTCTTGCAAGGTCCTCCTTGCAAGACTTGATTAGCTAATCATCACCTGTCAGTATGAGATCATCAACATAAAGTACAATGATCAACAATTTACCTTCCACCACTATGTGGTACAGGTTCGCATCCGCTTCACTCTTTGTGAAGCCCAACCCAGTGAAGTAGCTATCTATCTTGGTGTACCAAGCACGGGGTGCTTGCTTCAGCCCATACAACGCTCTCTTGAGCTGGCACACATGCGACTCACAGTCAAAGGTCTCAAAACCTTCAGGATGCTCTATGTACACCTCTTCCTTAATCATGCCATTAAAGAAGTTTGCTTTCACATCCATCTGATGTATCTTCCAACCCATCTATGCTGATAGTGCCAATATAGATCTGATTGACGAGTACCTTGCAACAGGAGCAAAGGTCTCATCATAGTCAATCCCCTCTACCTGTGAAAAGCCACGGGCCACAAATCTAGCATTATGCTTCTCCAAACTATCATATGAACTTGCTTTACCTTGTAAATCCAACGAGAGTTCACCATTGACTTGTCCTCCGGTCTCAGGACCACATCCCAAACAATGTTACGAACTATGGAGTCATACTCCTCCACCATGACATCAACCCAAACCGGTCGTTACACTACTTCCTTAAAGGAAGATGGCTTCGTGACAACACATTCACCTATAAGAGCCATGTATCCAGTGTACCTCTCAGGTGACCTCTTATGCCTGCGTTGAGAAGTGGGTCCTCCCACATTCTCCCGTGCATCATCCAACAATCTGTTAGCCTCTCTGGTGCACTTTCTTCCCTCTCTAGAAGACTCTACTTGAGTGGATGTCTCCACTCCTGGATCCTCTGCATGTGGCTGCTCCACATCAATCTGAGGCTCCTCAACCTTAGGAGCTAAAAGCTCCTCATCTGCATGTAGCTCAATCTCCCTCTCAAGGGAAAATCGCATGGCCTTCTCCTCATCAAATCTAACATCCCTGCAAACCATTGTCATCTTTTTGGTCGGCAAGTACACCCAATAGTTGTGAGGTGTATCAGTGTACCCCACAAATATCCCCAACTCTATTGTCGGATCAAGCTTCTTCCGTGCATCTTTGGTCACATGGAAATATACCGATGATCCAAAAATCCTAAAGTGACCAAAATCTGGCCTCTTACTGGAATAAGCCTCCTCTAGTGTCTTCATCTCAAGTATTCAATGTGGGCTACAGTTCTGAACATAAACCATTGTGTTGCACGCCTCAACCCACAAGTGTAGTGATAAGCCCTAATCATGCAACATCGCCCTTGCTACCCTTACTATGCTTCTATTCTTCTTCTCAAACACCCCATTCTGCTAAGAGTTATGGAGTTTCGTTAACTCCTGTTTAATCCCTTCTGCTGCACAGAAGTTCTTAAACTTGTTTGAGACATACTCACCACCATCCGTAGAGATTTTAACTTCTTGCCCGACTCTTTCTCCACCAATGCTTTAAACTCACAAAACTTTGTGAAGGTTTGATCCTTTTTCTGCATGAAAATTATCCAGCATTTTCGAGAAAATTCATCAACAAATATAACATAATACCTGTGTTTGGCCATGGATTCTATCAAGAATGGTCCACACACATCTGAATGGACTCGCTCTAGAATAGCCTCTGCTCGACTGTCTCTTTCGTGAAAGGAAGACTTGGTGTATTTTCCAAAGTACACCCCTTGCATGCATTAACTTGCTCAAGCATACCTTTGGGAAGATCAGTAGAGATCTGCTACAATATCTTCAAAGCCCATGCTGCAAGTGGCCCAATCGCCTGTGCCACAACTCTCCAACATCTCAACTCTACACCCTTTCAGCTGTTGTGCTCAAAGCAACACACTCCTCTACCTCCAGCTTATAGAGATTCTTCACCTGAATCCCTATCTTCTTTACTTGACCCATGGATATGTGTCGAAGGAACGCCTTTCCTTTCGAGAGGATCACATCATAGCCTCTATCCTCAAGCATGGAAACAGTTACCAAGTTCTTCTTCAGACCATGCACATACATAACATTTTTCAAGGTGAGTGGAGCCTCATGCTCTCTCTGAAAAGTAATCGTTCGTAATACAGTAACAATATATTTCCCGTCGTCACTCATCTCGATATGTATCTGGAGATTTCTCCTCCAGGTCACTGAATAACTCTTTATCACTAGTCATGTGGAATGAAGCTCCACTATCTAAGTACCATACACTTCCCATCATTAATGACACCATGCATGCAATGAGGGAAAATTCCAATTCCAATTGAGAGGTCAAAGCCTCACCCGCTGCTCTTCCTAAGGACTTCTTCTTTGACTTCTTGAGTGGACAATTTGTAGAAAAATGGCCCAACTCATGACAATGAAATCACTTAACTTTCGTCATGTATTTCTTCTTACCTCCATGATAAGAATCCGATTTGGAATGGAAATATTTCCCTTTCACCTTATTCGCCTTAATCGCTAAGGCACAGTTCTCTTCATCATCAGTCTTTGATGAAGAGCCTTGCCTGGTGTTTCTCCTTATCTCCTCCTGCATCAAATCCGACCATAATCGTTCCCCATCTGGCAGTTTCTCCCGACCATTGACAGAGTCCTGATAACTATGCCAACTCTTTGGGAGTTCTAGAAGAAGCAAGACTCACCATATCATCCTTGACAACCACGATTCCAACACTTCCAAGTTCATCACGACATTGAGTGAACTTGGTCAAGTATTTTGGAATAGTCTCGCCTTTCTCCATTTTGATTTTTCGAAGTTTGTCCTTCAGTGAAAATTTCCTTTGGTCATTGTTGTTCTCATACAAGTTCAACAATGATTTCCACATATCATATAGAGTTTCCTTGCCATGGAGACTCGAGACAATGTGGTCTCGAACTCCCTCAAGGATTATCTGCCTCGCCTTCGCCACACACTTCTTCCATTCAGCCAAATTTTGTGCATCCGATGTTGTTGGCTTAGGAATTTCTTGATCAACGAATTCGTTCAAGCCATTATTCTTTAGCACAACCTCCATTCTGTCCCTCCAGACTATAAAATTTGAGCTTCCTTCCAAGGCATACTCGAGCTGCAAACTGTAGAACGCCATCTGTCGATCTTGAAGTATGTATTGCAAATTTGAATTTCATCTATAACCCAAAACTCAAAACTTCAAAATATCCTCTAGTATATTGTTCACAAATCCTATATCCTGTAGAAAATCATGTAGATTCACATGCTCATGTAATGTACTAAAGCATAGGACAAGAATCTACTTCTCCTTTCAACCAGCGGAAGCCAATAAATCGATGAAAACAATATGAACAAGAAGAAGATAAATCAATGGGACATAACACAAGATGTATCTGGGTAAATCCACTTATCAAAACCCCGCTATCTGTAATGCATATATCAGAAATGTGAGTGAAGATACAATGCTTGATCTCACTAAAATATTCTGCACAAGCATGCTCAACTCCCTTAGCTCACAAGATAGCTCAAGAAAAATCCTTAGCCTATTCAACAACTCTCCAAGCCCCTAATCTCTTTCGAAATTCCTAGGATGAATAGAATGTATTTAAAGGGAATTCATGCTTCAAAAACTGCACAATCCAAACATAGGATCAATCTCTGATGCTTGCATGATATTTACACTCCAGTAAATAATACAACTAATAGTACACTGCCCCTGCACTCTAGTCTCAACTGGACCTTTCTTAGAATCAACATGCATAAGTTTCTTATGAGGGAATATTCAGTTAACTAAAGTGACACTTGTGGATGCACTAGTGCACCAACTGACTGTTAAACTCTCTATTAGTTCCTCAAACAGTTTGGAACTAATTTAACTGAACTTAACTTAGTAAACTAAGTGGTCTAATTTCCAACTGAATTTAAACTCATACTAGACCCCTAAAACTTAGGGAGAACATATACATGACTACAGAAAGACTTCCAACTCAAATTACCTAAGCTAATTAAGTTAATTAAACTTAATTAACTATTTACAAGTTGTTATGAGAATAGAATTTGATTTTAATTCTCAGTTTAATTCAAGGACAAATTAAACTAGAATTTCTTGTTACCATTTCTCAACAACCCGCCCCATTGTGTGAAAAATGGAAGTTTAAAGCTCAAAGATAGCTTATGGATGTTGTTGAATGGCAAGGGTCTGAATCTTATGTGTTCCATTCCATCAAACAGCGGGGGTAAACTCATGTCGAGCGCAGTATTTCAACCACAACAATTCAAATAAATTAATTGCTATATAAATTAAAATAACGATGATTTATATTCATAGCCATGATATTTTAAAACTTTTTGTGTAAATTTAGTTAATAAACATACAAAAATGTAATCCTCACAATATATATATATATATATGAAGAGTGGATATGGATCAAATCTATTGATCCTAAGTTTTCTACTCTTTATTTTTATCCTGAGAGATTTTGTCCCTCTTGACTCTTGGTAGATTTAGAGTTAAAATGGATCTATGTGGGTATGTTTTTATGGCAATGCACTCAAATGGTTAACTTGTAGAACTCATCAATATAATCCTTCACATTTAGATCTCTTAAAATGTTTACACCATCTTAAATAGGTTTTATTGGTAATTAATGCGTGAAAATTTCCTTTTGAGCTTGAAACTTGGATCTTGTTCGAAGTTATTGTCTTTTATTTTCCCTTCCTCACTTTCTCATCTCAAATAGGTTTCATTGGTAATTAATGCATGGAAATTTCTTTTTGAGCTTGAAAACTTGGATCTTGTCCTAAGTTCTTTTCTTTTATTTTCCCTCCCTTTGTCATTTTGAATATAACCCTAGTAAAGTGAGACATGTCCTCTTAACTTAGTGCATGCAACTTTAGCACATTTTAGGTTTTCCATGTGATCAAATCAAAATACTTGTCAAGCTTTTGAATCCAATATCATGACTCCTTCAAAGTCACTTTACCAAAGTAAGAAGAAAATTCCATCCCTAGCTTAGTATGTCCAAGTGCTTTCAATGAGTGAATGATTCTCTCCTTTGGATCTTGTTCTATCTCTTACTTATCCTCACTTGCTTTTGTACCTTTTCCACATTGTTGCAAGACCTTCAACAAAAAAGAACCTTTTGTGGCATCTCCAAAACCTCTTTTAGAATGGCTTAAACCATTACACATCCATCTTGAGGGCGACCCCTTGCTATTAAATCTTACTCGATTCAAAATAAAGCATTCTTTGTGTCATATGGATGGCTCTAGTACCACAATGATGGCATAGAGGGAGTCACTAAAACAACTCACCAATGCTTAATGAACCAAAGCAAAGACAATGGAAATTTCAAGAGTACCATAAAAATCATGGGATAAATGATTTATACTCTTCTCCTTAATCAATGAATAATAATTCACAAAAAGATATGGTTGTAAAAAAATAAACAACTTCATATGACTTTTAGACTTTCTCACACACTCTTTGATAATCCACCACAACGATATCACATTTAATAAAATACAAACAAAAGCATCCACACTCAAAAATTATATAAATGGAGATAATACCTGCTTAGATCCATCTTACTCCGAAGCTATCATGTGTCGAGAGGGATCAAATCCCTCGAGGGGCAAACCTTTCCTCAATTTTTACACTCCAAAAAGGAGGTTTGCATGTTGAAGAATTTTTAATTGTTTATTTATATAATTATTTAATTTGTTTTATGAGCCCACACTATTTAAATGTTTTGTATAGTTTTTTTTTCATTTTTAGATTTTTATTTTTTTTTGCCGACATGAGCAAAATTTCAACTTTGATAACGGACGAACACCCTTACACATCATACTGGAATGTAGAATGCGCCTCTCGGCGCAATCAAGTGAATATGCTAGTTTTATCTATGAATTTGATTTGGCAGGGTTTAACATGTTTGGATGCTTGACACTCCTGGTGGGAAAGCACTTCTCCTAAGAAGCTTCGAAATCTTCCGCCCATCATCAATTGGGTGATTTGGTTAGCCCATAATCATGTCATTTTTTAGAATAAGTCTATATCCCATGACAGAGTGGCTACAAACTCATTAGCCGTATATGATCTGATTCTAGATTTAACTAAATGTCATAGATTGAGGCATATTTCGCCCAAAGTGGTGGATAGATTTCATCCTTGGGCATACTCTGATGGTGCTTCTCAAGCTGATGGTGAATGTGGGGGAAGTGTATGTCTATATTTACATGAAAACCATTTTTTCAAACTTCAAAGTGGCTTGGGATGGGGTTCAAACAATTTTGTTGAACTATACATTCTAAAGGTTTTGTTATTATTTGCAATAAAAAAGGAATGCCAACAACTCCAGATTTTTGGCGATTCCCTTATTGTTATAAATTGGTTTAATGAATTTTCTAGATGTCATGTGCACACTCTCATTCCTATGTTGGAGGAATTTTTACAGTTGAAATGGGGTTTTAACCAAATCTCATGTTCTCACATTTACAGGGAAAGGAACTCTCTTGCAAATGGCCTTTCCAAAGTGGGACCGTACAAATCCCATGGTGCATGGAAGATTTTGAAGCAAAATGGAGATGCGTACTTCACGTTTAACCACATTCCTTTCATAGAAGGCTTGGGGATGGAGCAAATGTAGGCTTAAAACTTTTGATTTATTATCTATATTGTATGTATATAATTTTGGATCTTCCTTTGTCATGGGAGGTTATCTATTTTGGTGCTTTTCTGATGATATGTATGTGTTTTTGTATTATCTTTGGATGTATGAACTGCGAAGGCTTTAGGGCTTGACACTTGTTTGGGACAATTTATGATGGAGTTTATTTCCTTTTTGACGACTCGTTTTTTAATGCACGACAATGCAATTTAAAAAATGTAATTTTCTCTCTATAATGAAAATTGCGATTTTTCCTTAGGGAAAAAGTGAGTATACTAGTTTTCCACAAAATAAGTTCATCATGTAGTAAAATGACCTTTTTCCTAGTCACAACTCTAGTAAGAATCTTAAGAAAAATCAAATATGATTATAGCTCCACCTTGATTCTTGATTTAAAATTCTTCTTAGGTGGAATGATGCTCCATAGGGGTTTTGTAGTATACCTAGGGGGGATAATATGGGGTACAAAGGGAGGTACCCAAGGGAATAATATAATAATGGGATGGGCCATAGTAATAAATAGGTGGTTAACCCATATCATGCAAGGGACCACAAATAGTTAACAATAATGTAATAAGCCAATGGTATTAGATAGATGGTATTGAGGGAACCATAGTAATGACCCATGGTATTGTATGCATGAGGCCTATATAGAGGCTAGAGACTCCCCGTTGAGAGATGTCAAGGAATATTGTATGAACATGCATATGGCTTGTGGAGTGCTCTCCTTCCTTAAGGAGTGAATGTATGGTGTTGCCCTACCTTAACGGTTTTGATCAATAAAGAAACATTTCATATTATTTCTGCGTTTATTTCTATTATCATATATTTTTGGGTTAGATCTATAACAAGTGGTATCAGAGCACTTTTTTGGGCAAAAGTGGAGAATTTTTTATTTTTTTATTTTTTTGCAGGAACTTTATGGGGCGGCGAGTTTGCAGATCAGATCTATACGTTTTGGGGCAAAATATGTAAATATAATTGCAGATCTGGATTCTTTGTGAAAAAATACCCAAGCTCAAAAAAAAATCGGCCGAATTGGAGTCCGGATGAGGGAGATATTGATGATTTAAAATCCGTTGGGTTGTGGACATTTTTTCGGGTCGGCGGGTTTGCGGCCAGTTTTGTACGTTCTGGTGCAAAATCTAATTGCAAATATGGATTGCTTGTGAAAAAATACCCAAATTCTAAAAAAATATTCAGTCGAATCGGAGTCCGGATGAGGGAGATATCACTGATTTAAAATCAGCTCTTTTTCAGAAATTTTTTGTGACGGCGGGACAAGTGCAGTGAAAATCTGAAATTCCATTGCCTGGATCAGGATTTCTATCACATAGGCAGATGCAGAATGGTTGTTCCATTTTGAAAATAGGGCATAATAGGGATTCTGAGCAATATTGACTAAATTGTGACAATTTCAGATTTTCGCCAAATAAGTGAATTTTTCCAAACCCTCTTCATAACGGTTCAAAGTTTTACAGGAAAAGATAATGGTCCTACTATTGAAGAATACATAAAAACAAAAAATTCATTATGGGAACATCATTGGAGATTTTTTGTAGTGGGTAATTTTGAAGATGAGGCGGCCACATGGTGGAGATTACTTAACCAAAAGAAGTGTTCCAACCTGCCCGATGAAGAATTTGAAAAATTACTTTTAGACAGATGGTCTCATGCCAGAAAACAAGATAAGAAGAAACATGTGGGGTTATTTCCTACTGGTATATCTTTATTGCAGGTTCATGGATTGATTAAGAAGGATAAGATCATTATGTCTATAAATCCTAGTTGCAAACAAAATCTCATAAATGTCAATTTGGCAAAAAGATTGTAAGTGCTAGCAAAACACATGGAGAACACACAGGTTAATAATGAGCATGTGCAAGTTTATAAAGATTTGAAGATTTCTATGGACAAGTATGTATTGCATTCTGATTTTTATGCTTCAGATATGGCTAATGAGGATGTTGTTTTGGGATACCCTTGGATGGAATTGATGGGTACTAAAAATATTAATGCGCAGAAGAAATTCTTGAAGCTCTGGTATAAAAAGGAGAAAATTGCATTACAGGATATTTCCATTAATAAACAAGTAGAGTCCAAGGAGGCTGAAGCAGAAGATGTTCTAGGGACTGACATATCAGATGATGAGCCATTGATGGTCGACAACCAAACACAAACATCAAACTAGGTACAGGTAGAGTCCAAGGAGCCTGAAGCAGAAAATGTTACAGGTACAGATACATCAGATGAGGAATCAGTGGTTGAAGTAATATTGGAAGATAAGCAACAACAAAAGACGCCACAACATGTGCCAGCTACCAATTAGGCTCCATTAGGTGATGAATTAAAGAAAAAGACACCGTGGGTTAAAACTTCAACATATCACCACCCACATTACCTCACAAGAAAACAAACAACAATATGGCAACAAATTAGCCACAAGGACAACAACCCCAACATGACAGATAAAAAGGAGTGACAATCCACACAGAAGAGCCGCGACAGTCAGCTTCCATCTCAAGCAAGTAAGGCACCAACTAGATCGATGGTTCAACTTTCTCTGGGATGGCTAGATGCACGTGCATGGTACCAGTGGACTACTCTTTTGACTATATCTTATTATTTGTGTTCTTCCCATGTTCGGGGACGAAACATGTTAAGGGGGGTGGAATGTAGTATACCTAAGGGGGATAATATGGGGTACAAAGGGAGGTACCCAAGGGAATAATATAATAATGGGATGGGCCATAGTAATAAATAAGGTGGTTAACCCATATCATGTAAGGGACCACAAGTAGTTAACAATAATGTAATAAGCCCATGGTATTAGATAGATGGTATTGAGGGAACCATAACAATGACCCATGGTATTGTATATATGAGGCCTATATAGAGGCTAGAGACTCCCCGTTGAGAGATGTCAAGGAATATTGTATGAACATGCATATGGCTTGTGGAGTGCTCTCCTTCCTTAAGGAGTGAATGTATGGTGTTGCCCTACCTTAACGGTTTTGATCAATAAAGAAGCATTTCACATTATTTCTGGGTTTATTTCTATTATCTTATATTTTCAGTTCAGATATATAACAAGTGGTATCAGAGCTATAACAAGTGGTATCAGAGTGGGGAGGTTTATTTTATGCCCCAATGAACAAATAGAGTCTCAATATGCTTGGGGAATGGTAATGGCATTTAAAAATCAAGTCGAATATCTTGCGCTAAGGTAGGGATTGGAATTGCGCTATGGTAGCGATTGGAAATTGCAATGACAAAAAAAATAACCAAAATTACGACATATGGTGATTCAATGTTGGTAATACGCCAGATGAAGAAAATAAAAGGATTACAAAAGATAGCTTCTCTCCCCATTCTATAGAGGATCATTCTTCAAATTATGCAATTCAAGCAAATGACATTATTCCATGTATATTATCATTAGAACATAATGGCAGACTCATTGACCAATAAGGGAGTCATCTTGGAGCAAGGGAAAATGGAATTGGATCATGAAAGGTCCCTTATATCACTAATCCCATGATTATAAAACATAATCATTATGGTATTAATATCAATTTTAGTGGCCCACACAACCGAATATTTAAATCAAACTTCAAGGCAAATCCCATCCACATGCTCTTCACATCAAATTTTTGTTTCAAAGCTCGTCCATCAACGCAGAAGCATAAGACAAGGGAGCCCTCATTTATTTGTTGGCCACAAACCTTGAAGAAATTGGATCCCTATCCAAATCACATTAACATTCAATGTCTTATGGAGTTGAATTGGAAGAACAAGTGGCACAGGGTCAATATGCAACTGGCATGGGAACTGTTAATACATGTGAGAAGTGGCTTGATCACCATTATGCATTCACTTCTCCACAAATCAATGCAAATATTTCTAACTCTTCGTAGCAATCATCTAACATTCCATGGAGTTGATCGAGATCCAAGTATGGATTTAGTAATTTTGCATTCCAATGCCTCAGGAAGGTGTCGATGGAGGAGGTATGGTTATATAATGTTTCATATTGTGATTATGCCCTGCACTGCTCTGCTGCTGAGTGTCCATAGTTGTGAATCAAGGTGACCTCCTCTTTATGAAGCTCGTTATAGGGAATACAAGAACAGTGCTATGGTGAATTTGGAAGGTCAGTCACAAGAGCACAAGTGGGCCTAAACTAACAAGTTTCTCACGAGGTTGCTAGAATCAGACGAGGGGCTATTGGCTACCCTTCAGAAGAAGAATTCAATGTAGGAACACGAAAGAAAATCCTATCAACTGTTGATGAACATAAAGCATGAGCTTTAGTAGGGTCAGCTAGAACCGTTCAAAGTTGAAATTCGCAGAAAAAATGAAGGAAATGACAATAATGGGCTTTTGCTCTATGACGATGTGGTGGGATTCAATGAGGAGCCAAAGAAGAAGATCAAAAGCGCTCAGGAAACTAGGACAACTATATAGAATTGAGCCTCACCTTTATGGAGAGTGGAGTTCACTAGAAGCCTACACTGTGAGATAATCATGCAACATTTTGAACTTTTTTTGATGTTATATCAATACATGAAGTTATTCAAAGTTTTTTTTGTCATATTTATAGCTGACATTTATTTAGAATAGTGGATAAATGTTGTCATAGAACTAGATTTAGATATAAGTCCTTCTGATTAATCACATTGTTTGGATTAATCTTAACAGTGTGATTAATCCGAAAGACTTATATCTACATTATGGATCACAAAAGTCTTAGATCTAACAGAACTAGATCTCTTACATTTTAGACTTCTAAAATAGTGCTTATCTAAATCTTGAAAAACAAGTAAAAAACCAGACCCAAAATTCGACCTTTAATAAGATTTATATCTACATTATGGATCACAAAAGTCTTAGATCTAAGATAATTAGATCTCTTACATTTTAGACTTCTAAAATCATGCTTATCTAAATCTTGAAAAACAAGTAAAAAACCAGACCCAAAATTCAACCTTTAATTATATATTTCCTAGATATAAACAAATAAAACAAACCAAAAACAAACTTTACTTTCAAAATCATTAAAATGTAATAACAAAAAAACATTAGAAAATTTAACAATATTATTTTCAAAAACTAGCCGTTTATTACTC